>CM038217.1:99448953-99940770 GCA_021442155.1 Cymbidium sinense | reverse complement strand
TTGGTTGAACTCATATATGGACTTATGATGAAATATAAATCCAATTGTAAGTGATTTGGAGTCAAATGGGTTTTAGTTCATTTGACAATTTTTAAAGGATGAACATGGGTTTGACTTAGGTTTGTTTGATTTTGGTTTGGTGATTGTAGTTTATGTTTATATTTGGGTATATGCTTGAAGAAGTGATTATTTGAAGAGAAAATCTAAGGGTTTGGATTGATTTGAGAAGGATTTGGCTAGGTTGAAAGGGTATTAATTGAATTTTGGTTTAATTTTGGATTTAGTTTTTATATTTGAATTTATACTTCATTTATATTTGTGAATATAAATGAAGATATAAATGGGTTATGAGAAAATCATTTGAGTTTGGAGTGATTTAGATTTGGTTTGGGCTAAGTCCATAAGATGTAATCAAAGGGCTTAGGAAAGATTTTGGGATTTGAATTCAATCATGGGTTTCAATCATTTGATTTGGAATTGATTCATGATTTGAATTTTTGAATTTGGATTTGAAGTTGGATTTGAATTTGAAGTTTGATTTGAAAGAAGGAAGCAAGGATTAGGTTCAAGTTATAGGGTAGGCAGGTCCTCCTAATACCTCTAAGGCATAACCTATTCCTATGGCTAACTCTTTTAAGCCTCTAGGGTTAGGTTAAGTGTTCACCTAATCACTAGAAGTGTCTTAAGACTAAGAAACTTTTAGTGTCTAGAGGAGTCCCATGTCTAAGATGGAGAAGTTAAAAGCTCACTCCAAAAGTGAGGTCAATAATTAGCAGGTCACCCATAGTTATCTTTTGTTGGGCTCCAAAGAAATCTCTTGATAAAGAGTTGCTCTTCGAGAAAAGTTTTTACCAAATCATTGGGTAGTTGTGTACCGGTCAAAAACCCCTGATAAACTGGTAATGAATGAAAGGAGGAAGAGAAGTGTGTCCCTGCCACTAGCGTTGCAATAGCCAACTCTAAAGTGTGACATATGTTGTTGTGGGTTCCCCCTGCCATCGAAACTTCTAAAGGATGGTGGCATGAACCCCCTAGGGTATTGGACTACATCGAATTCCTCCTATTAAGGTCTACCCTTTAGAATGGATGAGCCTCCCAATCTTATGCCAACGCTTCCCTCACTTGTTGTTCTACCATCTGCTTGATATCTTTCTCATGCAAACCATCTAATTGATGTCTTTCTCATGCACAAAGGTACTGTCTATGACCTTCCTATCAAAACTACCACTGTCCTGGTCCACTAGAGAGGTACTCTTGAGAGGATCTAAGACATGTAAGAGCTCGGATGATCGACCTTCGTGGGACTGTCCTGGGAAACTAGAGCTCAATTCTAGAGTGTTAGAACTACTAGAAAATCCTCGACCCTCTTCATGATTGATCTATTTGTCCTTATGCAGTTGCTAAAGGAGGTGGGTTGAGTGAGAAGTGTCTCCTTCCTCGATCACAACACCTTCCTGACTCTGATGGTCCCTATGGAGGGATCCTCAGGTATCGACCATATGGACTCATGCTGAATCCTCTAATAGGTCATCCTCATCGAGGTCAAAGGCTACCCTACCCTCTTCTTGATCTAAATGATCACTCCCAAGAAGTTGTTTCTTTTCTGCAAAGTAATTTTCTAGGATATCATTTAGTAAATGATCTCTTACTCTACTGGCATAAACACTGATGGCGGCATTGTGCTCATCAATCTATACACGATACTAATGGAGTGCTCTCCCTTGGGGGATCAACTTCCATGGGGACTGCACTAGTATCCCCTACTTCTTTTATTGCTGGCTGTGGTGGTGGAGCGACTATGATGCTTTTGGATCATCACTCCCTCTTTACCATGGCTGAGGTGGAAGATCGAATGGGAGAGCTCGACCTCCCTCACCCAGAATAGGTGGAGTGGGATCCTTGGCGATCCGATCACTAATGGAGATGTCCTCTCTTGAGATGCATACTTTTATACTTGGTGGGGATTGTGGAAGGAGGGACTTGGATAGGTGATGGCGGAGATGAGTGGAGTAGTGTGATAGTGATCAACTTCCTCTCTCCAGCTCTCCTTCTTTGGTGTATCAAAACTATATTATCGGTATAATCGGATCGGGTAGCACACGATTGGGAAATCTACTAGCGAGGTGTATTCCATACCTCCTTCTCTTTCTTTTTGCCTGCTTGGGTTGTAACTCTAGCCTATGAGGCTTTCTCCCTACTTATTTGATCCCTAACACTCCTAGGGATCATAGTCCTCAAATCAAATAATGTACCGAACTCAAACCATCCATGTCCTCTTCCAACCTGGCGAAGAACTAATCGTAGACCAATGTAGGACTTCCTTCTCTTCCTAGCTAGTACCTTAAACTATGCTGGTGGTGGAGGCATTGCAAGAATCCTCCTAAAATCCTCCTCTCCATCTGAAGCTGAAAGAGGGTGAAACCTACTGCCACTCAAGAGTGGAGAGGTCTTCAGGGGAACCCTCATTAGTAACATGAGAGTCCTCATTTACCTCCCCGCTTCTTGCTCGTGGTGCTACTTAAAATTTTGATTTTGATTTGGTGTTGCATCGATAAGTGGAGGCAGAACAAGCTAGAACCTACCTCAAAGGTTAGGCAGACTATCTCAGAAGCCAAGATAGCCTTCCCCTTCAAGATGAGGGAAACCAGTAAGGAGGTGTTGAATAATGGGCACTGTAACAATTGGCACTATAGGCACTGGCACTGATCCTGATCGGGGTGTGGGAACCACAATAGCCTTCCTCATTAGTGAGGGAAACATAGAATCTAACGGGAAGTCAAAAAGAAGAAGCGGCCCCTCTCTCTGGCGGTCATGAGGGTTGACCCTTGTAGGTGACTTGAATAGCCTCAAATCCACACCCAAATTGAATGACATGCGTGGTGATGTTAGTGAGTATGGCCTGATCAAAGGCAAAATCCACACCAGAGAGGAAGTAGAAAACCATCTTTCCAGAAGACATACTAAAGGACTGACTAAAAAAATGGATGAAGGACAGAACTGTAATCTCTACATTTGTTGAAAATAGAAGTGATTCAAACCTTTGCTTTAATAGTTGCTTTCAATCAATGATTCTTGATTTTGGAATTTGAACCCACACTTAACAATTGTAGGTATGTAAGTGGGGTTTATTGGTTCGAGATTTTAATATTTGAGGAGAGACTTCATCGTAGAATTTGATTTTAATTTGGAACCCACACTCAACAAATTTGAGTATGTTGAGTGGGGTTCCTTTCATTTGGACATGAATTTGTTATCTATCCTTTGTTTAAAAATTTTGATTTTGGAATCCTCACTTAGCAAATTTAGGTATACTAAATGAGATTCAAATGTACATTCGAAAATAATTTTTGAAAGCATTTTTGTTTGTGATGATGTTTATCATATGTTTGATTTGTTTATTTTAATTTGATAAATTTGATTTAAAAATAGGATCCTTACTAAGCAAATTTAGGTATGCTAAGCAAAGCCCAAATGTGTATGATATTTTATTTTGATTTGATTTGAAAAGGAAACTCTTATTTAACAAATGTGAGTATGTGTTAAATAAAGTTTAATTTGGTTTATGTGTTGTTTGATGATGAAATTCCTATTTGACAAATTTGGGTATGTCAAATGGAATTCAAATGTGTTTTGATTTTCATGATTTTAGAAAAAGAGAACTCTACTTAACAAATGTAGGTATGTTAAATAGAATTTAATTTGTTTTTCTTTAGAAAAATGGGACTCTCATTTGACAAATTTAGGTATGTCAAATGGAGTCCAAATATTTTTTTAATTTTGAAGAAGAGGAACTCTTTTTAATAAATGTATGCATGTTAAATATAATTCGATTTATTTTGCTCTTTTGAAAAATGGGACTCTCATTTGACAAATTTGGGTATGTCAAATGGAGTCCAAATATGTTTTGATGTTTTATGATTTTGAAAAGCGGAACTCTATTTAAAAAATGTAGGTATGTTAAATAGAGTTCAATTTATCTTAATTTTTGAAAATGTAACTCTTATTTGACAAATTTGGGTATGTCAAATATATTTTGATTTTATGTATGATGTTGCTTTTGAAAAGAGAAAACTCTCACTTAACAAATTTGGTTATGTTGAGTGAAGTTCAAATGTTGATTATAAATTTTTCTTTGATTTTAAAAATAGAACTCCACTTAACAAACTTAGGTATGCTAAGTGTTGTTGGTTGATTTTTGAAAAAGGTGTTTGAAATATTTTGAAGAACTCTCATTTAACAAATTTGGATATGTTAAATGGAGTTAGTTGATTGATTGATTTTATTTTAAAAATGTGCTTTTTGAAAAATCTAAAAAGAGTTTTGATGATGCATATTTGGTTTTAATTTTTGAAATGGATCCTCATTTAATAAATTTAAGTATGTTAAATGAGGCTTGATTATCTTTATTATTTGAAAAGAGATTTGAAAGTTTTTTTATGTTTTGTAAACTTTACATTATGTGGAGTACATTTCAAAAAAATGATTTTATTAAGGAGAAGTGTATTTGAAAATTTTACAAATGACTTTACTTGTTTAGTTTGAGTTTTATTGAAACTTTTTAAAATATGTGATGAACATTTCCCCACCAAGCTAGTAGTAAAGAGGTTCTTAATTTAGTCATCTCCTTTCATTAGTTAGTTTATTTTTACCTACTGGGAAACCAATAGAGTTTCAAGGCTTACATGAAGTGAGGTCCTAAAACCTAAAGGATGTTGGCAAGCTTTGCTTAAAGTTGAAATAAGCTAAGTGCCAATAGAAAGAAAGATAGTCTTGGGGTTATATAAGATATAAGTCCACTATCAACACTTAGAGATAATAATTGCCTACTAAAGATGAAGAGAGGAATCATCAAGTTTTCCAAAAAAATCTATATTGTTTATTTTTTATATGTGATTGGGGTGGTGGGGGGGGGGGACACCATGCAGATCGTAGGAGGGCACTTATTATAGTAATCGGGTATGACATTGAGGTATGATATACTATTTCAAAAGATAGAGGCATCACCCTTCAATGAACCTAATCACCTAATAAGGACTCCTAAGGCATGATGGGTCTTTGAATATATCAGAGATTTTTTTCCTACTTTATATGAAAAAGTAAAGCAAGGTTTATTTTAAGCCATCTTCTTCAGTTCCTTATGGAGGCAAGCCTTCATAGTTAATAACATCCTAAGGAAGGTGAATTCTTAGAATACTCTTGATTAAAGTAGACAATTAGGGTATCCAAAGATTTCAAGGTTAGACCATCAAAGGAGTGGTTATGTTTGAAAAATCAATTGGGATAGATAAAATAGAGATACTTATTTTTGGAATCCAAAGGGAGAAAGTAGAAAATGCTCATAATACTAGGAAGCTTAGTGAGCATTTCAATCTATCCTATTATTGGGCTTTATGTATTTGAAATTGAAGAGACTTATTTATTTTACTTGGAATTTTATTATTGTTAGCTTATAATCTAATAATACAAGATTGTGGAAATGCCTAAGAGGTAAGGATTTGTGCTTGTACCCCAAAGGAAACGAACCTCGATCCTAAATCTAGGGAGCTTTAGCAAGAGCCAAAATTTGACCTAAATCTAAGTGAAAATGGGCATAAGGTTTACCTCCACAAGAGAGGATAAATCATCCAGCTAGACTTATGAGGTGGCTTCCAAGTGACTCCTCTTATGTTTTAAAATCATGTGGTTTGGTCATATGAGCTTGCAAGATGGTTGAGTTATTATTATTTAGAAAGAGACTAAAGTCCTTAAACCTAATCCCTAATAGACTAGAGCATGAGTGGTATGAGTAATGATTTAATCTACAAATGCAAATCTTTTCATATTTTATTTAATTTTTGACACTTCATTTGGACAAAAAGCTTTAGGATTTTGATGTCTATATGCATGATGAAATAAAGTTGATGGCTAAATCAGCAAGAATGGGTGTTTTCCACCACAAGGGATGCCTCACAGGTCAAGCACTCCCTTATCATGCAAGGATGGAAATCCACCAATTTTAAGAAATAAATAATATGCATGCATGATGTGAGACACATAACATTCAATTAAGGGTTTCTAAATCTTTCAATTATGTTGTTTAATGCCTAGGCTTTATGGTGAAGTTATGATTTGTTAAAATTTCATTATAAGTGATTAGTTGGGATAGAAAAATTATTTTTTCCTAAGAGCCTAATCGCATCCAAGCTATACATTAAAGCATCATTCATTTAAGAAAGTAAGAAAAGTATGTTATTCTTAACGTGCGAAGTAAACACAACTTCAAATAATTTGATAAAACTAGTGCAAAAGAATAAGAGGCCAATACAGTCGAGTACCGTCGTACAACTTGAAAAGATAAAATATGGAGCTCTACTCTTATACAACCCAGCAAATGAAAGAATAAATTACAAATGACAAATGAATAAATGTTATGGGGGGTCTTCATTTCCATATTCTTCATACTTCACTTCTTTTCTTCCCATTTGGTAGGCTTCAAGGTATCACATGGCACCCTAGGACAAAGCCTTCTAGCCAATGCTCATCTTAATCCCCCATAGCACCAATCCTAATTCCTAATAAAAATATTATATTGAAAATAAGAAAAGTAAATTTAACTACACCTCCAAAATAGGCATTAGCTAAACATACATAAAACCCAAGCAGTTATATTTATAATTTGGACTTAGCACCCTGCACATGGGCAACCAAGCCCACCTATCCTAATTTAGATTATAGGGTTTTAGAAACCTAAAGAGAGCATTTATATTTATTTTAACATCCCTTAAGCATAATCCCCTACTATGGTGTTTTATTTTTGGGATGTGGGAGAGGTTGAGTTGGACACCACATAGATCCGCAGATATACTTACTAGGTGACCGGGTATGACATTGAGGAAAAAATACTATCATGAGAGACAAAAGTTACCATCCTACAATAGACCTAATCACCTAATAAGGACTCCTGAGGAATAGGTCTTTGAATGTATCGAATATTTTACTTTGAAAAAAATAAAGTAAGATTTATTTTAAAGCGAGTTCATTAAGTTTTCTATGAGGTAAGCCCTCATAGTTAATTATATCATAAGGAATGAGATTCCTTAGAAATACTCTTGATAAAGATAAATGGTCATTGTCTCCAAAGATTTTAAAGATAGGACTATCAATCTATTGGTTATTTTTAGAAAATCAAGTGGGATTGAGCAAAAGGAGGGAGTTATTATCGAGATCAAAGGGAGATGAGTAAGGGATGCTCATGATACTAGGAAACCTAGTGAGCATCCCAAACTATCTTATCATTAGGTTTTATCTTTTTGAAGTTGAGGGGAATTATATGTTTGAGTTGAATTTTTGTTAGAAATCAAAGGCTTTCAATTCCACAACACAAGATTACAGAAATGCCTAAGAGGTGAGAATTTTTGCTTGTAGGCCACGAAGGAAAATAATAACCTCATCCTAAATCTAGGGAGCTTTGGTGAGGGCCAAAGCACTACCTAAATCTAAGGTGAAAATGGGTATATAGTTTATCTCCACAAGAGAGAATAAACCATCTCTTGGACTTACAAGCTGGGGTGGCTGCCAACTAACTCCTCCTATGATTTTAAATACATGTAGGTAAGTTTTATTCTTTACAAGATAGCTAGGTTGTTATTTGTTTAGAAAGGAGACTAAGTTTTTAAACTCACTTCCTAAGAGACTAGATCATGAAGGGCATGAATAATGGCTTAATCTAATGCAAATTATGTTAAGTTTTATTTTAATTTTTGGACATTAGCTATGGGATTTCATATACCTAATGCATAAGAAGATTGGTTATGGTCCAAAATCAGAAAGAAGGAGGTGTGTTTCTACCATGGCTCTTAAAGGTCAAGCCATTTTCTCTAGCAAAGGTGGAAGCCCTCCATTAGCAAGAGTGAAGTAATATGATTTATGCATGATCTAAGACATACAATATCCAGGGGTTTCTAAATCTTTTATTATCTTGATTTATACCATAGGTTTTAGGTGAGGTTATGAGTTTTTTAATTTAATTTTGAGTTGATTAATTAGATAGAAAATTTATTTTTCCCTAAAAGCCTAATCGCATCTAGCCATTCATCAAATAATGAAGAAACTAGAAAGATCATGCCATCCTAATTACGCAATCATAAATAAAACATCAATCAAGTTATAAAATTGAAGCAAAAGAGTAAGAGGCCGATGTGGTCGAGCTCCACCGTATAAACCCAAAAAAATGGGTTGCCGAGCTCTACTCTTATACAACAGGGATTACAAATGAATAATTATAATTAAAAGAAATTCATGCTATAGGGGTCTTCGTTCTTCATTCTTCATTTTGATTTGCTTCCTTTCTTTCTTCCTTTTGGCTTAGTTGGGATATGGTTGCTCCAAAGGCATCACATGGTGCATAAGACTTGATCTTATGATCAATGTTCATCCTAATCCCCCATAATATTCATTCCAAATCTTAATTGCAAAATTTATATCAAAATAGGAAAGGTGAATTTAACTAAACTAGGAAAACAAAGGTTAGTTAAACATACCACACAACCAAGTAGTTATATGAATATGTTGGACTTACACATGGTAACCAAGTCCACGTCCTAGTTTGGATTATGCTTAGAGGTATAAGGAACACACAAAAGCATTTATATTTTATTATAGTGCCTCTTAAGCACAATCCCTACAAGACATGGTTAGGCTAAGATCATCATATCATCCGGTCTATGCACATACACCATAACATCCAGTCTAAAAACATTACATCACTAAAATAAAATTAGGTATCAAACCATGCATTGCCCTAACATAGAGTTATAAATGATGACTTAGCCTAATGTGTGTGTCTTTTAAGTCTTGTGTGGCATGTCTTAGCTAAGCTTTAAGGTTGGAATTTTCTAAGTGTGAAAGATTCAATTTAGATGGTGGTTTTAGTTTAAGTGATTTAGTTCATTTGTCAATTTTAGCTGGTGATTTGATTTGGTTTGAATGAACCTACACTTAGCAACTAAATATTATGAAGAGAAGAAAAGAGAGGAGAACTCTCTTTCATCCCTACCTTAAAGTATTTCTAAGGTATATTGATTGATGAATTTTCTTTAATGAATGTTTATTATGTATTTTAATTAACCCTAAGTTTAGATTTACTCTAAATATCCCTATTTAATAAGAAAGGCATCTTAAGATTAGTTAAGGTGGATTACCACCACATGACATGATCATTTATTTCTTTCCACCATGTATACCATGCATATGAATAATCCTATACATTTAGCACACCTTGATGATGAATGCAAAGAGATATGGTTTGAAAATTTGGATATTCCATGGATGCATGTCTTTATTATAGAAAAGGACTCTTTTATCCATTAACAAAATGCATACACATGTATAAAAGTTATAAGTGAGTGACACCATTATTTTCTACACCAAGGTGTAAAAGTCTGAGACTACTTAAAGCCTCAAATCAGGATGTCGCTAATATACCGCTTTTTACATGTAAATGTATAAAAGAAAAAATGGATGAAGAATCATGCAAAAGATTATGTTTAATTTGGTTGTATAATTTACATGTGTAAATGTGAGGATCCTTCTTAAGTCACAACATAGAAATGCATAAGAATATATTTAAGCAAGTGTGGTGTTCTTTTCAAATGAACTATATACTTTGCAAATCCTATTCAAATCCATGTTAAAGGAAGAGAAGAAAACAACATAAAATACATCTTATGCTATAATCACATGCAAGCTTATAAGTACTTATAAGTAGCATCACTTCATTTGTAATTTTTTATTTATAAATTTTGAAAGGTAAGTTTTGATTTAATAGTGATAATAGCCACTCATATTCTTAATTTTAGCCAACACATGCAATTTGACATAAAAGAAAATATTTTATTTAATTGATTTTTCAAAAGAAATGAATGCATGATTTTATATGGATAACAAAGTTTAGCATGCTTGGAAAGAAATAAATGGATGTAAGCACATGACTTCACTCACCCTAATTACTTCCTAAGGATAATCATATAAAATAGGATTATTTAAAATGAATCAAAATTCCTTAAAGAGATTTTTAATTTTTAATTTGATTTTACCTAGGAAATATGAAAAGGGTTTGCTGGACCTAACCAATTTCCCACATGTGTGAATTGGTTTAATTTAATTTTAGAACAATTAGGTTGATTTTATGTTTTGTTTAGGTTAATGTATGAATTAAATCCATTAATTACCCTTTACCTATTCTACTTTAGCATAATTATTCAAGTAATTATGAGCCAACATATAACATGCAATCACATGAATTTTAAATCAAAAATGCACCTAAGAAATAAAGGGGCCTAATGCGATTGACTCACAATTATTGATTAATTAATCTAAATAGTTTAATTAAGTACTTTCATTCCATCCTACACATGTAGTTTGATTATAATTTCCTTTGAAGTCTCTTAGGTTATTGAACACCTAAGAATCTACCCAAGATTAAGTGATTAAGTTCTAGAATGATTTAATTTTGAATTTAAATAATTGATCTAATTAATGAAGTGATTAAGTCATTAATTAATTTGTAAATTAATTAAGTATTTATCCATATGAAGTAAACTTAGGTGAAAAGATTGGAAAATAAATCCTAATCTCATTCCCAAGTCCATTCAATGTTTCATAATGATTAGCAATTAATGAATTTATGACTATTTAATATGTTAATTAATCATTTAATTAATTAAGAAAGTGATTAGGTGAAATAAGTAATTCCTCTAATTAATCCAACAATAAATTCCAAGAAAATCATAAGAGGTAGAGATCATCCCACTAAACCTTAGGAAGTTTGGAATTAATTGCTAAAGTAATTAAGGAGTAATTAGCCTAATTACATTTCCAATAAAACCCAAATTGAGTTAAAATCACTACTCAAAATTAATTAATTTTAACTTTCTATTATTCCTCTCTAAATTATCTTTAAAATGAACTTGAGTTTGTATATTTTTAGATTTTTTTACAATTAGTTATGAATTTTAGAATTTTCATCATTAAAATTAGATTAATTAATTAAACAATTAACCCCAATCTGTGAGCCCGCGTGGCACGGCACCCACTTTCCATATATGATGGGATATGTTATTTAAGTTGTCACATCCTATTGAAGTGGGTTGGCGACGCCATCCAATCTAAGATCGGCCGAGGATTAATCCCATAATTTAAGCTTAAATTATAGGGGGATCTATCATGATCTAATCACAACCGTCTAATCTAATCATGTGAAATGGATGGTGTGTGATATGTCTTCTCGTGGCGAGGATGCCATCCATCCATCGATCATAGCTCAATCTGAGCTCACTCGAGCTCGAATGGAGCTTAATCTCACCCCACACCTTCAGGGAAGCACAAGTAATGTATCTAACGGTCAAGATTTTATGGGATTACAATTTTCTTCATAAAGGACCAAGCAAAATTTATCCTAAGGTCGATTTCAATGGCAAACCTCACCGGAGGATATCACTGGTGCTTCCAACAGAGGAGGTAGCTTCGTCTAGTAAAGATCAAGAGTGGTTTAGAGTGGATTACTCGGTTGACCAAGCTCCCCTTCAATGGTGATTGACCTTGATCAAGGTGATGCTTCCTGTGGCTTGGAGACTTAGGAAACAACTTGGTTGAGCTCGATGAAGTCCCTTGATGGTGTGCAAGGTTAATTTGGTTTTGATGGAGAATTGAGTGAGTTGGATCTTCAAGTGACCTCCCCTTTTAGCTTTGATCAAAAGAGAAGAAGAAATGGGGGAGCTTGGGAATGGCTTGGAAATGCTTGGGGAGAGTTTGATTTGATCTTCTTAACTCTATGGAAATGAATCTTGTAGTTTGAGTGGGAATGAGGGGGTATATCTCCCCATCTTTGGCGGTGATGAGTAATTTGTCATTTTTTATCAATGGTGAGATTGGGTTCATGGTTTGAGTTGCAAAACACCCCATGGTTGTTTTAGTGAGGAGTGGGCGAGTGAGTGTCATGTGCTAGGTGAGTGCATTTGGTGATCCAAGTGCTCAATTTCCATTGGAGGGGTCGGTTTGCCCTTAGGTTGGGTCATGGCTGACCCAAGCTCATTGGGTCATGTTCACCACCCTCCTTGGTGTCCAAGTGCACCACTAGAAGGATGTCAAGTGGCCTTAAGAAAGAATTGGCCAAATTCTAAGTGAATTTGGCCATAGGATTCCCTTTGACCTAAGGGCAAAGTGGTCATTTCCATGATTTTGATTTGGGCAGATTTTAAATGATTCAAAAATGGGTTGGGCCAAATTTCAAGTGATTTGTAGTTCATTTTATTTGATTTGGTTCAATTTGATCCATTTAGGTCAAGTTGGGTCAAATTGGGTTAGGTTGACCAATTGGTCAAATTAGGTCAAACCATGGGTTAGGTCAAATTCAAATGATCATTTGGAGCCTATGGGTAACATTGGTTTGGTTCAATTTAGTTTAGATTTGGTTTTGGTTCATTTGAGTTCATTTAGATCAAATGGGTCAAGTTGACCAATTTGACCCATTTGACCCAATTGGGTTAGGCCATGGGTTGGTTTTGGCCTGGTTGATCATTTGAAATGTATTACAAGCTTTGGTTTCAATCAATTTTGATTTAGTTTGATTTCAAGTTGATTTGACCTTTTAGGTCAAGTTGGGTTCATGGTCAATTGGGCTAGGTTGGGTCTAATTGGTCAATTGAAGCTTTGATCAAGTTCAATAATCAATTTGGAATGAATTTGATCCATTGGTTGTAATCAATTTGGCTTAGATCAAGATTTGACCTATTTTAACTTTTAGGTCAATTTGGGTCAACTTAGATCAAGTGGCCAATTAGGCTTGGTTTGGCTCAATTGATGGCTTAGTAAAGTTCAATTATTAATTATGGATTAGTTTAGATCAATGGTTTCAATCAATTTGGCTTATAGTGAATTTTGGCTTGTTTAAATTTCATTTGGGCTAAGTGCTGACTTAGTCAAAGGCTAGGTTTGACTTGGTTTGCCCTAATTGGAGTGATTGATCATCCTAGGATGATTGTTGCTCACAATGTGAGCTTAGATGTTAATTCAATCCAATTTAAGTTGGATTAGAATTAGGCTCAAAAAGGTCCTTTAGGTCACTTTGGGTCAAGTGGGCCTAAATGGGTTAATTAGCTTGATCAAAGCTTGCTTTAGGTTTGTTGAACTGACATATAATCTAATTACAAGTGATATGGAGTCAAATGGGTTTTGGTTCATTTAACAATTTCAAGTCAAAAGGGTGAACATGGGTTTGACTTGGGTTAGTTTGATTTTGGTTCGGTGATTGTAGTTTATATTTATATTTGGGCATGTGATTGAAGGAATGATTGTTTGAATAAAAAATCCAAAGGTTTGGATTGATTTGAGAATGGTTTGGCTAAGTTCAAGGATTTGACTTGAAAGAGCATAATTTGGATTTTGGTTAGATTTGGGTTTTGAATTGATTTTGGTTATTTAAATTTATATTTCATTTATATTTATGAATATAAATGAGAATATAAGTGGGTTATTAGAAAATCTTTTGAGTTTGGAGTGATTTGGATTGGTTTGAAGGAGTTCAAGGATTTGACTTGAAAGAGTATAAGTTAGATTTTAGTTAGATTTGGATTTGAGTTTTGAATTGATTTTGGTTATTTGAATTTATATTTCATTTATATTTGTGAATATAAATGAGAATATAAATGGGTTATGAGAAAATATTTTGAGTTTGGAGTTGATTTATGATTTGAGAAAATCAATAGAGTTGGAATTGATTCATGATATGAGAAAATCAATTGAGTTGGAATTGATTTAGGATTTAATTTGAATTGGTTTGAAGGAGAGAGGTAAGGATTAGGTTCAAGCTATAGGGTAGGAAAATCTCCCTAAAACCCCTAAGGCATAACCTATTCCTATGGCTAAGTCTTCTATGTCTCTAGGGTTGGGTTAAGTGTTCACCTAATCACTAGAAGTGTCTTAAGACTAAGGAACTCTTAGTGTTTAGAGGATTCCTATGTCTAGGATGGAGAAATTGAAAGCTCACTCCAAAGTGAGGTCAACTGCTGCATAAAATATAATTAGGCAAATATTGGCCTACCATCCAGTCTATGAGGCATATACCCTAACATCCAATCTAAAATAATACATCATAAAATAAAACATTCATCACATCATGCATCGTCCTAACTTAGGACTAGAAGTGGTGACTTAATTCTAATGTGTGCATTAAGGCTTGTGTGGTGTAGCTTACTAAACACTAGAGTTGCATTTTTTTTAAATTTGGAAAATATTCAATTTAACATGAAAGGTTGGTTTCACTTGAAGTTGTTTAATTGATTTGAGAATTTTAATTTATGTTTTCCTTTCTTTCATATGATTACACTTAGCAAATTAGTGTTATAAAGAGAAGAAAGAGGATTGCCCTCTTTAATCCCTACCTTAAGCCACTTTCTAAAGCATGCTAATCGATTTAGTTCTCTTTAGTGAATCTTATTACACATCTTAAATTAATCCTAAGTTTATTTTCATTTTAAATAACCTCATTCAAAATGAATGGCATCTTAAGATTAATTTATTTGAATTACTATCATATGATATATATATAAATCATTCTTTCCATCACATGTAACATGCACATGATTTAAATCCTAAGAGTATCTATACATGCAAGATATTTTAGCAGACTTATATGATGAATGTATATGTATGTTTAGAATTCATATTTTATTTATTTGAATTATTTAAACATATTAATTTAAAGTTATATCCAAATTCTTATACAAAAAGACATAAGAATAAAATTAAATAGGTACGTGTCGTTGTTAAACCAGGGAAGTGAGGTAATCAAATAACCTCTTTGGGGCTACTTAAAGCCTCGTGTCCCAGAATATCCAGACTATATACCCATTCGCATTCAAATATATGTCAATTTGCATACATGAACATAAGAAAGAAAGCTCCAAATCACATGATTAAATAATTAAATCACTTGAACAATTATGGATTCATGCATTTTTAATTTAAAAGAGAGATTATCATTCTTTAATCACAAGTACACACACATGTATAAGAAACATAAACAAGTATGTGTCTTTATTAACCAGGAAGTAAGGTAATCAAATGACCTCATTGGGGCTACTTAAAGCCTCGTATTCTCGGGATGTCTTGACTAAACACTTGTTTTTCTCAAATACATATGGATGTATACATAAATAAAAGAAGGAAAACCATCCATAAATTATAATTTTATTTGATTAAAATATTTATGTATGTGAAACAAAGTTCTATCTAAATCCTAATATAGAAATACATATAAATGAAATCAAATAAGTATGTGTCGCTATTAACCAAGGAAGTGAAGTAATCAAATGACCTCCTTAGGGCTAGCTAAGCCCCATGTTCCTGGGATGTTCAGACTATATACTTATTAAAATTCAAACACATGTAAAACTACATATGAATTAAGGAAAAAAAAGCTTCACTTCACATATCTAAGCTATAAGCACATGCAAACTTATATGTATTCATATCTACTATCACTCTAATCAATGTAGTTGATTCATAAACTTTAGAAAAATAGTTTGAGTTTATTAGTGATAATAGCCACACATATTTTAAATTAATCCAACACATGCAAGCTTACATGAAAGAAAATTATTTTACTTTACTTGATTTTGAAAAGATGGATGCATGAATTCAAATGACAAGCCAAATTTAAAATGATTGGAAAGGAATAAATAAATATAAACACATAATTTTATTCAATCAAATTAATTCTAAGGACAATCACATTAAATAAAACCACTTAAAATAAACCAAAGCTTTCTTAATATCATTTTAATTTCATGTTTTGATTTGATTTAAGGATATGAGAAGAGGTTTGCTAATCCTAACCCATTCCCATGTTTGTTAACTCATTTGTTTTAATGAAAAGCAATTAAGTTGATTTTATGGATTAATTAAGTTGTAACATGTATAACATCCATTAATTAACCCTTCCTTATGTCACCTTAACATAATTACCCAAATAATTATGAGCCAACATGATATGCGCATACATTGGAAATTAAATTAGCAATGACCCTAAGAAATGAAAGAGGCCTAATGCAATTGGCTCATGATTAATGATTAATTAAATTAAGGGAATTAATTAATTACTCTTATGGTTTTCCCACACATGTGGACTAACCATAATTTTATGAAACTCCTTTAGGTTATTAAACACCTAAACATCTACCCTAATATTTTATTAATTAAGTTACATTGTATGATTTTTTTTTAATTAAGCCATTTAGTTAATTAATTAACTAAGCCTTAGTTAATTTGATATTAATTGAAAAAGAGAAATGAACTTAGGGGAATAGGTTAAGAAAGAGGTATCTCTTGGTTCATTCACTATGGAGGAATGATTAATAAGCTTAATTAACTAATTTATGTGATTAATTAACCATTAATTAGATAAAGAGAGTAATTAAGGATTAATTAGCTCCCAATTAATTAAGCAATAAATACCAAGAAAATTATGGGATGCAGATGTCATCCCATTAAATTAACAAAAGTTTGGGATTAATCACTCAAGTAGTTAATGAGTAATTAAGCTAAATAATTTTATAATTAAACCTTAATTAAGCTCCAATTACTATTCAAAAGTAATTAAGAATATTTTTAATAAATTCTCCACTAAAATACATTTAAAATGAGTATTTATTTGCATTTTTATGATTTTTTTATAATTAGTTATGATTTTAGGAAGTTTTGGCCATTACAATACATTAATTAGGCTGAATTAATCCCTAATCCCGTCGACACCATGTGGTGTGCTGACGTGGTGCGCTTTCCACATGGCATCGCAGGATTGTTTAATTAAACTTAATCTGAATCAGCCCTCACATGGCGATGGCGGACGCACTTTCTCTTGCACCATCCGATCTAATATCGAATGACCACAATTAATCCCACAGCACTAAAGGATAAAATTAGGTAATTCTAATGGATCTAATCACGATCATTTGTCCTAATCATGTGAAACAGACGGTGCGTGATTTATTATCAAGCGAGGAAGGATGGAGTCCGTTCACCATTGCTCACATCATCCGAGATCACCTGAGCTTGGATCAATCTCAAATCGATCCCACACCTTTGCACGAAGGATCCAAAGGGATCCAACGGGTAAGATAACATAGTGCAAATGTTTCCTTCAAAAATTTCTAAACCATTCTCATACAAGGATTAGTTTCAATGGCATACCTCACCGGAGCTAAAGACTGCTGCCAAATCTGATTGAGGAAGCTTCGTCTAGTAGAGACGAGGCCCTGCTGATCAACACAAGCTCCAATTTGAGGTGGATAGCTCAAAAGGCCAACACGAGTGTAGGAGATGCATTGATCAGTTGCGTTCTATCGGAGGGCTCAAAAGGTGATTCATTCTTTGACCTCAAGGATTGTATTTGCAAAGTTAATTGCACTTTGGTGGAGTGTGGAGCAAATGGGATTGAAAGGAAAGCTCCCATGTTTCATCTTGAAGGAAACTGAGAGTGGGGATTGAGGAATGGGCTTTGGAGCTTAGGGATTATCTCTGGAGACTTATCTTGGGTAGCTAGGTCTCTGAGAAATGCCAATGTATGGGTTTGAGTGGAAATGAGGGGATGTATATCCAAACCCCCACCCCACCTTCCCTTGGATCGGATCGATGGGCTTGATTTGGTTTCTTGTGATCATCCGGCTACCTTAGAGGGTTGTGGAGGTCCTTGAGTGGATGAGGTGGCTCAGTTTGGTTGGGTGAGGGTGTGGAGGTGGCTACCAAGGAGGGTAATGGGTGTCCTTGGTGGTTTCAAATGCTCTAATGGAGAAGGGGAGGTGATTTCACCTCCCCATGGGTCATGGCTGACCCAATCACCTTTGGGTCAGGTTGGGCAATGTTCTAGAAGACCAATGGGAGGTGTCAAGTGGCCAACAAATGAAAATGACCACTTACATGGGTGATTTGCCTCATATGATACCCCTAGCCCAAGGGTAGGATGGTCATTTGTCATTGGATTTGATTTGGGCATATTCGAAATGAGTTAAAGTGGGTTGGGCTAAATTTCGTGCCATTTGGAGTTCATTTGGTTAAATTTAACCCATTTAAGTTAGATTGGGTCAAATCAGATTAGGTTGACCAATTGGTCGAATTGGGTCAAACTAAGGGTTGGGTCAAGTTTATATGATCATTTGGGATGTATTGGTGTCATTTGTCTAGTTCAATTTGTTTTAGATTTGGTTTTGGCTCATCTGAATCCATTTGCATCAAATGGGTCAAGTTGATCAATTTGACCCAATTGGCCAAATTGACCTGGGTCATGGCTTGATTTGGGTTTGGTTGAGCATTTGGAATATGTTGTAGGGTTTGGTTGAGTTCAATTTGAATTGAATTAGGTTTTAGGTTGGTTTGGCCCTTTAGGTCAAGTTGGGTTCAATAGGTCATTTGGGTCTAGTGGGTTAATTTGGCTCAATTAAGGCTTTGGTCAAGTTAAATAGTTAATTTGGAATGAACTTGAGCCATTGGTTGTAATCAATTCTATTTATATAAATATTTGAACCATTTTGGCCATGTAGGTCAATTTGGTTCAACTTGGGTCAAGAAGGCCAATTGGGTTAGGTTTGGCTCAATTGAGGTCAAGTCATGTTCAAATGTTGATTTTGGGTTGGTGTTAACAATTGATTTCTATGGATTTAGCTTAGGTTGCAATTTAGCTATTTTGGGTTCATATGGGTTAAAGGGTTAACTTGGTCAAAGATCTAGTTTGACTTGGTTTGACCTAATTTATGATAATTGATCAACCTAAGATGATCAACAATCATGTCATGAAGTTTTTGGATTGAATTGAATTTTGGTTCAAATAGGTCAAATTAGTCACTTTGGGTCAAGTGAACTAATTGGGTTTATTTGGCTTGATTTTGGGTAGAGTTTCATTTAGTTGAGTTTGTATATGGATTTGGGATTGATATATAAATCCAATTGCAATTGGTTTGAGTTTAAATGAGTTTTGGTTCATTTGAAAATCAAGTCGAAGGCTAGGTTAGGTTTGACATGAGTTGATTTTGATTTAGCCTGATGATTATAGATTTCATTTATATTTGTGAATATGATTGAAGGAATAATTGATTCATGAGAAAATCAACTGCTTTTTGGTTTGAATTTGAATGGGATTTAGCTAAGTTCATGATATTAGCTTAAAAGGGTTTTAAGGAGGATTTTTGATTTGATTTATTTTTTGATCATTTGAATGTCTATTTCATTTATATTTTTGAAGATGATTAAAGACATGATTGATTCATGAGAAAATCAATTGAGTTTGAAGTGATTTAGGTTAAGATTAGGTTAAGATTTTGTTAAGCTCATGAAGGTAGGTCATAGAGCTTAGAAAGGTTTTTGATTTTATTTGATTTAATTTGATTTAGTTTTGATCATTTGGATGTAGATTTGATTTATATTTAGGAAGATGATTGAAGATATAAATTGATTATGAGAAAATCAATTGATTTTAGATTGATTTGGGTAGGATTTGGGCTAAGTTCATGAAATTGATTCAAAGGACATAGGTAGATTTCAAATTTGGATTTGGTCATGGGCCTCAATCATTAGGTTTTGGAATTTGGTTTTGGATTTGGTATTTGAATTTAATTTAAGGTTTGGTCTTAGCTTAGGAAGGTGAATATGAATTAGGTTTAGGCTATATGGTAAGTGAATCTCCCTAAAGTATAACCTAATCCTATGGTTAACCCTTCTAAGTCTCTAGGCTTAGGTTAAGTATCCAGCTAATTGCTAGAAGTGTCTTATGACTAAGAAATTCTTAGTGTCTAGAAGATCCCTAATTCTAAGATGAGGAGATTGAGAACTCACTCCAAAAATTAGGTCAACAATGGGCTTCATCTCGCTATCGATGATAGCAATTATTTAACCTTGGTCATACTCATAGTCATACCACATGCCTTGATCCTTATCAAATCCAAGGAATTTGGGGGTATACATTGTACGGAGCTCAAGATCGATATTTGGGTGAGCTAAGAGAAACCCATCCATTGATTTCATGTCCTTCAACTCATCTTGAGTAAGCCATGCAACAAATCCAGTGATCACTTGACGATATGTATAAACAAGGTGTGGCTCCGGTGGATAGGTGTTGTTGTGTAAGAAAGATTGGTACCATTATTTTTATGTTTAAAGAGAGTAATCTTTTGATGGTTGGTTTTTTTCACGAAAGATATAGATCGGTGATTTTGAGTGGCGATGGTGTTAGTAATGGGTTGAAATTTAGTGTCTTGGGAGATAAGAAATAGTAGTGATGAAGAAAAAAGCGAGAATGTGAGAAATCTTGTGATAGCGAAGGAGATATCCATTGGGGGCAAATAAAAATAGGAATGGGAATATGCAATGTGAAGAAAAGCATGAATGATCTTGAAATTATATAAGAATAAGAGGTATGGAAATGTAATGTTCTAATAATTTGAATGTATAATGAGTTATGTCATTTTTTATGTTTATGAATTTAAACTAATAGCTATATAGGGATACAATCAAGTATATGATGGAATAATTTACTTATTTTTTTATTTATTTAGGAGGGCATAAAATCTTGCTGGTGGTACATGATGCCCTTTTGCATTGTAAAAGTATCTCCATAATGGCATTTTAGGTTGCATTTTTTTATTTTGCGGTTAGTAGGAGAAATTAATAATTTAATTTATATTTTGCATACAAGTAATAAAATAAAGAATTCGAACAATGTTATTTAGATTAAGATTTATGATGTTAAATGATGAGAGAAGGAGGACGAGAGAGAGAGAGAGAGAGAGAGAGTATATTGTAAAATGCACTGGTTGAGAAGACAAAGGATTAGTCATGAATTATGACTAATATTCATTTGAAATAAATTAATTTGTTTTTCCATTTTTTATCATGTGGGGAAATCTACACTGAATGGGTATCATGTCTGCATGTTTATATCTATGGAAAAAAAATTAGTTCAGGCAAATCAGTCACAATCTGTAGTTCGTAGAATAATCCTGGACTCATCCCAAGAGCAAAAATCATTCTTTCGAATAATGAAATGTATATTTTTCTATAAAGATAATCAACAAATTCAACTTATCTTTTATTTTAAATGAAAATTTTGAATTTCAACCAGATAATGACAGCCCATGTTATTTAATTTTTGAAGTACTTCTAGTAGGTGTCTAAAGTAGAATTCTTCAACCATAATAGATTTTATGGATTCCATAATGACTTATTTTATAGGTTTATGGCCTTTATTTCAGATGTTAGTTCTATTAAAACTTGAGATTAGTTTTTAAAACTTTCATTTTTTTTAATTTAAATGTGTTACATTGAGACAATAGAAGTAATGCATACAAGCACATCTGTCCCTCTTTACCTTATTAAGGAGCTCACTCATATAAGCTATTGTACATTGCTTAGTTAACAACCTCACAAGCTCAGCGACAAGAAGGATAAACATGTAGTGATTTACAAAATTGAACATCTCTCTAATCAGGGAAGCTCATAACTATTTTGAAGTCACCAAATCCAGTGAAAACCTTATCTAACACATCTCGAGCACATTTAAGGCCTGAGATAACCATTTTGAATACAACCCAAGATAGTAGTAATAATTCCAAGAGATGGAGCTCTTCATATGTATTTCTTAGAATAAGTTAATTAAATGAATCATTCAGTGTTGATATGCTTACTAACTAGACCAACCTCAACAAAATTATCAAATCCAATCCACCTTGGTAGCCCAGCAACAAATCAAAACACTAGCCTTCAGAATTCTTTTTGTTGGACAAAGCTTTCTACACAGCTGATATTACAAAATGGCTAGGCTTCAGCCCACTTTCAAGCACCCTCTCGAAAAAAACCACAAGCTTCCATTTAAAACCCATGGCTTATAGGAACGAGATGATAGTAAGAGATGAGCTTTCTATGTGGCATTTCATAATCTTTTTTTTGTTCTATTTAATGGTTTAGTTATTAACTATCAAACTTTGGAAACATTGAAATCCATATAAAGCAAGAACAATAATGCATGTCTCTGAAATGGGAACAAGATCTAAATTGAGATTGATTCAATTCAAGAAGGCTTACCCTTAAATATGGGCAGTTGTTGAGATGGAGCTCATTATTGATCTTCTTATCACAAAGAAAAATGTGAAATCCTTATTCCAAATTGACTGCATAAAGGCAGAATGAATAAAAAATTCTTATGAATATTGAAAATTTGGAATAAAAGATCTTTAATTTGAATCTACTAATGCAATCAATATATACTCTTAAGAAAAAAAAGTTGATTGTGAGGATATCGATTTATAGATCGTTGTATGTAAACATATCATAAAAATTTAAAGAGTATCATGAGGCTACTTTTCATGAGATTCATTTCCTTTAGTATAATTGATGAGAAATGAAATGAAGATTAAATGGCAAGTTGTAGAAAATGTGAAGACTCTTTGAAAGATAAAATCATAAAGGCTTGAAGTTTCCTTTTTGAGTGAATTTCATACATGTAAATTTGTATGAATACAAATGCATGAGGTATGCATTTGTATATATCTTATAGTAGTCACTCCTCTGGCTCAAATGTTTCAAAATACATGCAAATGCTAGAATAAAAATAAATTCCTTACACATATCTAGAATGAATCTATTCTCATTCAAATGCTTCAAAGCTTGAAAAAACTTTCAAATGAATGAATTGAACATACATATGTATTATGAGATTATCTTATATTTGAACTCAATGCATCGAGATGTGTTCAAACTATGTGAATGGTGAAGTAGTGCATTCATTATAAAATAAGAGTGTTTATACGTAGCGCCTTGAAATTCATATATATTTCTTAAAATGAGATACTTATATGTATTTCGAGAGATATCTTAGATCCAATTTAAAAGCCTCAATGCATGTGCAAAAATCTTAAGCAATGAATAAACAAATATATTATTCAAGATTGATCAACTTGTATGGGCCCCGACACTACAGTGAATGCATGAACTTAGTGTCTGAGGATGCTACATGGGTTGATTCCTGGTTTGGTCCTAGGACTAGATCTGGGTTAACAAAACCTAAAAATCCAATGATAATATTATAAAAATTTAAACTTAATAAAATCTGAGAAGTTAATTCTGTCATATAATTATAGAAGATAAACCTAAACTTATTGACACGGCTTCTCAAGTTCAAGCCCCCAAGTGAAAAGTCCCAAAGCTGATCCTCTACGCTCAAGCTAGAGTTGACAAGGTTTAGATGATCATAAATTTTGGGAATTTACATCAGATACTCTGTAGAAAAGAGGTAGAGTTGACATGGTCTATTAGCCAACCATAATCATGTATTCAAAAGGTTAGCATTGCTAAAGTTTAAATGATCAATCTTTACATATTCAAATTTAAAATAATTATAAAATGATCAAATATTCAAATAAAATAAATTAAATAAAATTACTTATTTAATTTTAAAGTTAAAACCAACTCTCTCTGTTTGTTTAGGGGTGACAAATTATAAAGAATTTTGATCAAAATTAATATCATAAATTAAATCTCTCACTCAAATAATCTTTTAAGCCACATATGTCGTTTTATACTTACAAAAATAGCACAGAATATTGCTGTTTACACCACTCTGAGTGCCTTTAGTATATATAATGATTTGATTGGATTCCCTATTAGCTAAAGTGAACTTTGGTTGTCTCCTTAGACACCCAGGTCAAGGACTTAATGCATGGTTGTAAAGATCCTTTGGGCCATGGACCACCTCCTCTCCTCTTGTACAGAAACAGAATGGGATCATCATTCCCCAACCATTCATTTTATGTTTAAAAGATGATAAATCTAAAGCTCCACGCATCATGTGTTTAGCAATCCTTATGAAAGTTCTCTCTTAGCATTGGGAGGGTAACTAACTATAGGTGCTTGCACCTATTTGAAACCTTTGGATCGAAAGTCCTCACAAAATGAGGGCAACATCTCAGTGTCTACTATTCCATCCACCTTTTGAAAATTTAGCATACATATTTAATCATATCTCTTCATCAAGAGGTGGCAAATTTTTTGGAGCCCATAGATTTATGGTGACTCCACTAGGGATAGATTTCTCTTTCCATCTTTAGCTAGTCATATATAAGTTATAGTGGCAATAAAATATATTGAAAAATTAAAAAGAAAAAATAAATATCAAAATGTGTAGCAAACTCAAATTATTAATGAAAAGGGCTCTATTTTGATGATTAATTATATAGAGCCTACTTTTATCATACTATTATTTTATTTAATGTTTTGCATTTTATAATTATTAGTAAAACGTTGATTGCTGATTATTAATCTCATCTTTCATTTGTAATAAGTTGATCTGCAGATCATTCATCATATTATCCAGCTTGGGTATGGTGCAAACATTTATTTGGCCAATACAATTAGCAATATAGAAAAGTACCACCATCTAATTTGATAGCATAGATTCTGGTCATTGTAACTACAAATACTAAAACACCTTCTTGTGTTGTAACTATCTGAGGCCATTCTAGAAGGTCTCTTTTTGCTAAAGCTCTGACACAAGGTGTGTGTTAGTTTGTGCAGCAACCAACTTCTACCAAGGGAGTCTTTAGAATGAGGACATCAGTATTTGAAAGATTGTGCTTTCTTGAATTTCTAATAATGAAAAGAATTATCTTTGGACAAGTGGTATCCCTAATGCCTTAATATGCAAACACTTTGCCAGTTAAATCTTTCACACGAGATGGGATGCTGAAGCTTCCTCATCATGGTGAAAATTAACTATAAAGCAAATAAGAAGAAAAAGATGTGATGAGTTGAAGGCTCAACATATATTTTCTCGAGCAACCATTACAAAAAAATAGCCAATATTATCTCTAGAAAGTACTCACCCCTTAATAATTTTTTTTAAAAAAAATTTGATATGGTTAAATGGAATAACTACTAGCGAAGTGAAGCAATATTTTTTGCTTAGCATTGTCATGCTCCAGATCACAAAGGAGAGAACTCAAAATTCTATTTGCTAAGGTACATAAAGTTCCTAAAGTGGCAAAGGATAAAAAAATTAAATCAAAGGCCAGTGATGACTCATAATATTAAAGCTCCACCTAGAGAATTATCATCTCTCATTGTGACTTGTCACAAAGCAAAGCATGTCCCTCACGGTGAGCATCGAAGCGTGACACTTAGCCTACGAGTCCAAGAATCCATTGTTGAAAGGTCCCGGTGGAAGGGTAAATAGATTTGAAGGCCGAAGCCTTGTGAACAAATCATTCCAAAGGAAATAAAAGGCATGACTTCTGGTGTATACTTCTAGAGATTTGCTGATGATAAATTTCATCAAAAGTGGATAAAGAAAATATAATCCCTTTAATGAAGTTCATGACGGTTGACATCTTGGAGAGTCCTCTAAGATATAACGTCACTAATCAATTTTACCTCCAAAAAAAAGAAGTCAATTTTGACTGAAGTCCCCTTGATTGGGGAAACGTTCACTTCGCATACTGAATTGGAGATTCAGTAGAGAGTTTGATCAAATATTTAGTGGAGAAGCCATCAAACATATAAATGAACTTTCCAATCAACATTACCAATAAGATGAATTCAGTCATGCTAACTTGATGTTCATGAAGAGTGATTATCATGAAAGAGATGAGGAGGAGAAATACTAAGCTGTGAGCTTGATAACTATGGCCTGAACCACTAATTATTTAACTAGCACTGTAATATGAAGGCTCTATCTGTAAAGCACAAAAAGGTCTCCAAGTTTCAAAAGAGAAATGCCTAATGAAGGGAAAATTCCAAAGGCCAAAGTTAGTTGAGAATCACTAAAACTCAATCAAGAAAGACATAATCTTTTATAGAGTGACTTATCACCAAAGTAAGTATGCATGTCTCATAGGGTGAACATTGAAGCATGACACTTTGACCACTTGTCCAGAATCTGCTGTTGAAAGGTCTTGATGAAGGGATAAACATATGGAGGTCGAAGCCTCATAAAAAAAATTATTATCCTTGAGAAAGAAAATGTGAAATATTTGGTGAGCATACCCATAGATCTACCCATCATAAATTTCATAAAAAGTGGATATGCAAAAGGACAAACTTTGGTGATAAAGCTCATGACAGTTGACACCTTGGAGAATCCATAGGAAGATCTCATCACCAATCATTTTTACCTCTTTGAGAAAAGCCAATTTTCACCACAATTCATTAATTGGCAATCAAAGATTCTATGAAGAAGTCATCCATATGATGAGACATATAGATAAACTTCTTACTCAACATTATCAGTGGAATGAATTCAATGATGTTGACTTAATATTCATGAAAGAGAATCATCACAAAAGTGAGGAGAAGGAATGCTTAGTTGTGAACTCAATAAATATTGCTTGAATCACCAATTGCACAACATCACTATAGTTAGAATAAACTCTAACTCATAGTAGGTTTAATAGCCTAAGATGGGTAGAGCAAAACAACTCTACTAGCCAAATCAATAGTCCTTCTAGAGTCAACAACATCAAATTCCAGCTTCTCCGGTGAGGAAACTCAAACTTGTATATGCAAGAGTGCATTGGGTCTTCAAAGTTGCTAATGAGAAAGGCGGAAAAAAAAATATCAAAGTCCTCATCGGGAGACTAGAGTTGATCATCCAAGAACACCTCCTCCTACAACCATGGAAAGATATCAACCAATTCAAGTTCTCATGGTAAGCATCGAGGCATGACACTTGGACCATAAGTCCAAGAATCGTCATCGAAGGTCGACAAAAGGTAAGCAAATTTGGAGGACAAAGCCTCAGTAAAACTATCCTAAAGAAAGACAGGTGGCATGACATCTAGTACTCTCGAGATTCATAAATAAAATCTTCAAGAATGGATACCTAAGAAAATGTCATATGTGATGAAATTTTTGATGATCGACACCTTGGAGAGTCATCCAAGGGATCCCGCCGCCTACCAGCTCATTGATTTCAAAGGTGAAAGACTAATGTCGTCAATCAATAGTTGATATCTAAAGAAGTATTATGCATGAAAGTATAATCAAATTAATATACTTAAAGCTTTCATAAGTTTTACATGAAAATTATCTTGTGATATAAGAATGTATTTACGAAAAAAAATCCACTATTAGATGGGGCATTTTAAAATTTTATAATAAAATATTAGGCTTTTCCTATAAGATAGGGGCCTCCTTTTGTATTTGGCTTGACATCACACCTAAGGCGAGATCCCCTTATACATGTTCAATTATGTATTCACAAGTCTCAAAGTCTTACTAACTAAAATAAAATATTTTCAAGTCTTCAAACTTCAACAAATCAAGTTAGAAATAAGTCTTCTATCCATACATCAAATCTAGGGCTCGAGTGGATGCATAAGGTCAAACTTAATGCACCCAAATATGGCCAAGTTACTAATAGGTTAGCTTACTCAACACATCACAAAGGCTGCAGTAAGAGATCCCCCATCTTATTATCCTGATGATAAAATCATCCATCATTTGATTAAGTCCAAGACTGAAGTGGGTGCATAAGTTCAAACTCAACACGCCCAAATATGATCGAGTCACTGACAGGTCTACTTATTCAACATGCCACAAAGGCCACAATAAGAGATCCTCTTACTTCATTAGCTCAAAGATAAGAGCATCTAAATTTCTAAATCCCTCCAACTTGATGAGTTTAAGTGGCCCGGACTAGAAGATCATTCCTAATGGTTGTAGGTCATTTTTTAAAATCCAACAAAAGATCCTCACTCGAGAAACACTATCTTTGAGTTTGGTATCAATATTAAAAAGAAATGTCAACTCCTTCTACAAGATTGTTAAGGTAAAAAGCAAAGATCAAAGAAAACTCTTCTTTAGTAAGTCCAACCAAGCAAAAAAGCAAAGGACTAAAGAAGTCATCCCAATGTCCGTAAAAAGTCAAAGGCTGAACTAATGGAGTCATGTCATCAATATGTCCATTACGTGTAAAATATAGGACTGATGACTCTTCGCCATTGGCCCAACATAAGCTTTGAGAGCTAGGACACTGATAGATATTCTTTTATAAGCTCACAAAAATAAGAAGATAGGGTGGAAGCCAATTTTGTATCACCTAACAAGTCTTCAAGACAATTCAAGATTTTCCTCCGTCAAATCCATCATGGCACAAGGCCGATAGAAGGAAATATAAGATACAAATCTTTGAGATTGAATCTTCAACAATTACAAAGCACAAAGTATAGGATCAAAAATATTCTCATCTCATCAATAAGTCATCAACTCCATCAAGTCCATTAAGGCACAAAGCCAGGGCAGGAGGAAAAATATAAATTTCAAATTTTGAGATTGAATCTTCAATAAGTCCAGCATAAAGTATAAGACCGAAGATGAACTCATCTCAACAACAAGTCATCAACTGAACAAGTCCACTAAGTCACGAAGCCAGGACATAAGAAAAATATAAATTTTGAGATTGAATCTTCAATAAGTCTGGCACAAAGCATATGATCAAAAATGTTCTCATCTTAACAACAAACCATCAACTCCATTAAGTCCACCAAGGCACAAAGCTAGGATAGAGAAAATACAAATTTCAAACTCTCAAAAGGAAGTCTTTAACAAGTCCAAGAACAAAGCACAATACCAAAGACATTCCAAATTCTCTCAACAATTCAGAAAGCTCCCCTTTGGCATTTTTATATATTTATCTAAGTCGACATCGTGCTTTAAGCCGAGATCCTTAGATAGATACATATTATGATTGAAAAATATATCATGTCTATTTTGCAGTAAAGAAAATCAAACCTTGTAATATATCTAACTAATCTGCAATCCCCTTGTTAGGCGGGCCTTTTATGATCAAGATTATTCAACCCTCTGTGAAATAGGAAGTCTTCTTGTATATATATTTAGGTTGACATCGAAGCTTTATCTAGATCCCACGAATATATCTATAACTATTATGGTCAAAGTTGTAGGCTTTTGTAACAACAAAAAGAATCAACTGCAAGTATGAAAAGATAGCTCAAAATATCAAAAGTTTATCTTCAAGATTCATTGCATTTTAAAGATCAAGTCAGAAGAACTCCCAATTTTAGAAGCTTCAATCAGCTAAGTTGGAAAAACATCAACCTCTACATCTTCAAGTCTAGAACATGGATGGGTTCTAAATGTCAAACTTAAAAATCCCAAAACTGGTGAAGTTGCTGATGCTCTCCTCACTCAACATACTACAAGAAAAGGCCACGGTGAAAGAGCCCCTTGAGTCCAATGATGATAGCTATTCAATCTCAAACTATATCTAAATTAGTGACTAAGTATAGAATCTAAGAGATCTTTCTACTTGATCGATGGACCAAAATAATATGAAGAAACTCTTAATTGAGCTCTATCAACTCAATCTATATATTGCGTACAAGGTGATTTGATCTGATCTCCTTCAAGTGAGCTGATCAAGCATAAAGCACGGATCAAAGCCAATTCCCTCATCAAGTCCATTAAAGCAAAAAAGCATGGGATCGAGGAAGCGATTTCATAGTTTACACAAAGCCAATGGTCAAACTAAAGGAATTATGTGGTTATTTAGTCTGTTAAAGCACACATTGCAAGACTAATAACTCAATATTATAGACCTAATATAAGTCAAGGGTCACCTATATGTACCCTACAAAGAGTCCATCAAAGTAGCAAGCATAAGACTTAGTGCATACATACACTTTCTAACAAGTCAATATTGATAAATCAGGTCAATCATTCATCAAGTCTGCCAAGCTTATAGCTAGGACAGAAGGTATTTCAAATTTTAAAGCAAACAAATCAATTCCTCCATCCAACCCAATCAAGCAGGAAGCTATGGTCGGAGAAAATCCAAATCTATAAACAAACCATAGAAAGAGATCTTCAACAAACTCATTAAAATGGAGAGTATATGGTGGAAGAAGCTCTAATCCATCCGACAAGTCAATCAGGACAAATTGGCCAATTCTACCATTTAGTTCATCTAAATACAATGCATCATACAATGATAAATCTCATCAAAGCTCCATCAGCTATTAAAATTAAAGCTGAAGTGATTTGAGATCTCTAGTCAGCCCAAAGCGTCAACCAATTTTCAACAAATACGACTCGCTCCATGCATGAGTCACATTTGTTAAGGGGATGTTGACCTCCATGCATATGTCATGAGTTGAGTCAAGCTCACAAGATAAAGTCGACCAACTTTGGATGTAACAATGCATAAATCGGAGCTGAAATACACTATATGTCATCAAAACTAGTCGAAATGACCTTCAATCGATGAACGGACTTCACCATCGCATTCAAGAATGTTGAAATTCATTGTCTTATCTCCTCACTCAACAAGCCACAAGGAAAGGATGTAATGAAAGACCCCCTGGTCATCAGTCTAATGATGATAGCTATTCAATCTCAAACTAGGTCTAGCTTAGTGACTACAAATTTCACATACGTGAACTGGGTCATTTGTATGGTGTCTTATCTCTTCACTCAACAAGCCGCAAGGAAAGGCCGCAGTGAAAGAGCCCCTGCTCATCAATCTGATGATGATACCTATTCAATCTCAAACCAGATTTAGCTTCAAATTTCACAGACACCATATAAATTTCACAGACATATTTAATCCTACTCTCTTTATCGAGAGGTCAGTAGCAAATTTTTGGAGCCCACGGAACTAGGTCATCTGTATCTGGGTTTCAAAAATTTTTAGAAGGTAGATGGAATAGTAGTTAAGACACTACCCAGAGATTTTTCCTTCATTTTGAGAACTTTAGATCTAGATTTAGATTTCCTATTAGGCACAAGCACCTATAATTAATTTCCCCTCCTAATGCTGAGAGAGAACTTTCAATTAAGGCTAGTCGTTAAATTGCTAAACACGTAGCGTATAGTAGCAGTATGTGGAGCTTTAAAATTTAGAATTATGAAATTTATCATCTTTTAAACTTAAAGCGGATGGTTGGGGGAATGTCTTAGTCAGAGGAGGTAGTCAACCCAACCTGACCGAAAGATCCTTGTCAGCAGCCATGGGTTGCGTGTCCAAGTAATTCTTGTAGACCCTGGTGGGGTTTATCTAAAGAGACAAGATTAAGTCCACCTTAGCTAATAGAGGTCTTTTTTCCCAATCAAATACATTCTATAGTTCACATCTCAAAGAACAAAGTCATTGGGGAACATACGGGCTACGACCACGACCATAATTTAGTAGTGTCATTTTATGACAAGCCAGCCAGTCAAAAGGCTCTACTCGTAAGCATCATTTATGTGGTGCCATTTTGCAGCAAAATCACATGGATAGAGGGCACGGGCCACATCCTTATAGGCTTAAGATTATTTGAGTGTGAAAATAGTTATGCATTTGATTTGACATTAGCTCTTTGTGACCAAAAATCTTTTAATTTGTCACCCCTAGATAAACAGTTATGGAGGGGTGGATGGTTTTAACTTTAAATTTAAATAATTAATTTCATTTAATTTATTTTTTTTTTTTTTTGAATATTTGATCATTTCATAATTGGTTTAAATTTGAATATGTAAAGATTGATCATTTAAATCATAGCAATGATAACCTCTTGAATACATGATTATGATTGGTTAATAGACCATGTCAACTCTACCTCTTTTATATAGAGGATCAGGTTTAAATTTCCAAAATTTTGATCATCTAAACATTGTCAACTCAAGCTTGAGCCTAGAGGATCAGGTTTAGGGCTTTTCATTTGGGAGCTTGAACTTCAGAAGCCATGTCAATAAGTTTAGGTTTACCTTTTATAATTATATAACAGAATTAACTTCTCAAATTTTACTAAGTTGAAATTTTTATAATTATGGTGAATTTTTTTTATCTTTTCCTTCATCTATCCCCTTTCAGAAAAGAGGATAAATGAAAATAGAAATATAAAAAGTTCCTTATTGGGATTGGGATCATATTAGATGTTCATATTGAGGTGTACTATCTCAAAAGATAGAAGTCACCACCCTATAATAGACCTAATCACTTCAATAAGGACTCCTAAGAACTATGGGCCTTTGAAATGTACTAGAGATTCTTCCCCTACTTTATATGGAAAAGTAAAGCAGGGTTAATTTTAAATCAGGTTCATTAAGTTCCCTATAGGGGCAAGCCCTAATAGTTAATTACATCTTAAGGGACAGGATTCTTTAGAATACCACCGATTAAGATAAATGATCATTGTCTCCAAAGATTTTGAAAGGTATGACTATCAATCGATTGGTTTATTTCTAGAAAGTCAAGTGGGATCAATCAAGAGGAGGATTTTCTTATCAAAGCCAAATGACAAGTAAGGGATGCTTAAGATACTTTATGATGCTTGATGATGCTTTATGATGCTTGATTTTCATAAAGTAGAAAAGAGGGATTTCTTTTATCCATTTTTACATACACATTTATATGTATGTATAAGTGAGTACGCCATTGTTAGCATGTGTAAGGTACAAGACCTACTTAGAGCTACTTAAAGCCTCACAATCTCAGGGTTGTCAAGACTAATATATCACTTTCCTTAAATACATATGCATGTACAAAAGAAATGAATGGAAAAAGAAAGATCCAAAAGTTTATATTTATTTGTTTGATTTGTTTATGCAATTTATACATGCAAGAGTGGATATCCTTCCTAAGTAATAACATGGGAATGAATAGGAAAGGATTTAAGCAAGTGTTGTTTTCTTTTCAAATGAACTATACACTTTGCCAAATCCTATTCAAAACTATGCTAAAAGAAAGAGAAGGAAAACTACACTATGCATATCTTTATATTTTTATTCACATGCAAGCTTATAAGTAATCATAAATAAAATACCTTTCAATTTTGATAATTGATTTATAAGTTTTAAAAGTAATTTTAGATTTAAAAGTGATAATAGCCATTCATATTCTTACTTTAGCCAAAACATGTAATTTGACATAAAGGAAACATTTCAGTTTTACTTTGATTTTTTTTTAAAATATGAATGCAAGATTTTCATGTGGCACATTTAGCATGCTAGGAAAGAAATAAAGTGATGAAAGCAAAGGTCATTTACCCTAATTAATTTTTAAAGATAATCCTATGAATAAGATTATTTAAAGTAAATCAAATTTATTTTAAGGAGAGTTTGAATTTTGTTTGAGTTTGATTTCAATTTGAGAAATGTCACATGAGTTTGCTAGTCCTAGCACATTCCCCCATGTGTAACTTATTTAAGTTCAATTTTTAGGTGATTAGATCAATTTTATGCATTGGTTAAGTTAAGGTGTGAATTAAGTGTGTTAATTACCCCTTACCTATACCACTTTAATATATTTAATCACATAATTATGAGCTAATGGTATGACATAAAATCACACGAAATTTAAATCAGCAATGCACCTAGGAAAGAAAGGGCCACAATTAGTGATTAATTAAATTAAAGGGTTTAATTTAAGTACTTTCATAACCCTTCCCACACATATGGTTTAGATTTTGATTTCTTTAAGCTACTTAGGTTATTGAACACCTAACCATCTACCCAAGATGAATTAGTTAAGTTCTGGAATGTTTTGATTTTAAAATTTTGATTAATTAAGCCATTTTATTAAATGATTAAATTATTTAATTAATTTTGCACCTTAATTAGATTTTAATCTAAATGAATTAAACTTAGGGAAAAAGATATGGGAAAGAACCACTAATCTCATTCCCTAAGTTCACTCACTGTCCTAAGGTAATTAGCAAAGTTAATTGGTGAATTTATCATTATTTAAAAGGTTAATTAACCATTTAATGAATTAAGAGAGTAATTAGGAATGAGCCAAGCAATAACCCTAATTAAGCCATTAATAAATTCCAAGAAAATCGGGAGGGGTTATCCCATTAATCAAGAAAGTTTGGAATTAATAAGTTGAATAATTAGAGAGTAATTAATATAATTACATTCTTAATAAAACTTTAATTCAAGAAATATCACTACTCAAAATCAGTTAAAATTAATTTTGGAATATATTTCATCGAATTACCATTCCAAGGCTTTTTATTTTATATTTTTCAAATTTTTCTATAATTAGTTATGAATATTTGAAGTTTTATAGATTATTTCATAATTAATCCCTTAATTATATGGATAATCTCATTGACGCCACATGGAGGCTGACGCGGGGCACACTTTCCACGTGGTACGATGGGATAGGCCACTTAAGTTATCACATCATAGCACCGCATCAACGATGGTGCTATGCGCTTTCTCCCCATCCGTTCGATCTAAGATCGGACGGCTGAGATCAAGCCTGTGATATTAAATGATTAAATCAAATATCCTACGCATCTAGATCATGGTCGTCCATCCAAAATGCTTGAATGGATGACCCATGATTCATCCCTGAGTTCTCTTGTGGGAAAGCGGAGCCATCCACCTTCCATGGCATGATCTGAGCTCTATTGAGCTTGGATTGAACTTAAATTCAATCCACATCATCATCTTGCAAGGGAGATCACATCTAACAGTCAAATTCTCATGAGGTGAGAATTTTTTCACAAAGGACTAGACCATGGCTAATTTAAGAGTTGAGGGCATATCTCCTGGAGGCTATCATGCTCTAGTTTGATGAAGTAGCTTGGTGGAAATGATGTCTTTGAAGATTTGAGGTGGTTTGGTTGAGTGGATCTTCCTATAGAGCAAGCTCTCCTTCAATTAGGCTCGGCCTTGATCAAGAGCACTCTTCCCCTACTTGGAGAACTTATGTGAAGGCTTGGGTGAGCTAGTTGTGAGTGCTTGCAAAGTGAATTGGGAGAATTTGAGTATTGTAATTTCACTTGAGCTCCCCTATTTTGGTTTGAAGAAATCTGGAAATGGAAAATGAAAACTTTGGGGCAGCTTGGAATCACTTCCTCTGAGTTCCTATGCTTCAATCAAATATGAGAGAATTGAATTCAAGTGAATATAAATGAGAATATAAATGGGTTGTGAGAAAATTTCTTGAATTTGAATTGATTTATATTTGATTTGAGCTAAGTCCATGAGAGGAATCAAAAGACTTAGGAAAGATTTTGGGAATTTGGAATCCAATCATGGGCTTCAATCATAAGTTTCAATTATTTGAAATTGATTTATGATTTGAGAAAATCCATTGAATTGGTTCAAGGTTTGATTTAGAGTTGGAGTTGATATGAGTTCCGAGAATATCATTCAAGTTGGAATTTATTTGAGTTTGTAGTTTTGACTTAGAAGAAGGAAGTGAGGATTTTGGTTCAATGTTATAGGGTAGGCAAATTTTCTTAACACCCCTAAGGCATGACCTATTCCTATGGCTAACTCTTCTATGTCTCTAAGGTTAGGGAGAGTCCACCTAATCACTAGAAGTGTCTTACGACTGGGAGACTCAATAGTGTCAGAGAAGTCCTATGTCAAAGATGGAGGGGTTGAGAGCTCATTCTACAAATGAGGTCAACAATAATATTATCATTAGATTTTTAGATTTTGTTAACCTGGACTTGGTCCTAAGACCAAACCGGGAATCAACTCGCGTAGCATCCTCAAACACTAAGTTCATGCATTCGGCGTAGTGTCGAGGCCCATGCGGGTAGTTGATCGATCTTGAATAGTTGCATATTGTTTATTCATTGCCTAAGATATTTGCACACGCATTGAAGCTTTTAAATTAGATTTAAGATATCTCTACATATAAGTATCTCATTTTAAGAAACATATATGAATTTCAAGGCATTGCATATAAACACTCTTGTTTTATAATGAATGCACTACTTTGCCATTCACATAGTTTGCATGCACCTCAATGCATTGAGTTCAAATATGACATCACCTCATAATATAAATGTATGTTCAATTCATTCATTTGAAAGTTTATGCAAGCTTTGAAGCATTTGAATGAGAATAGATTCATTTTATATATGTGTAATGAATTTATTTTTATTCAAGCATTTGCATGTATTTTGAAACATTTGAATCAGAGGAGTGACTACTATAAGATATGTGCAAATGCCTACTTCATGCATTTGTATTCATACAAATTTACATGTATGAAATTCACCCAATAAGAAAACTTCAAGCCTCTATGATTTTATCATTCAAAGAGTCTTTACATTTTATACAACTTGTCATTTAATCTTCATTTCATTTCTCATCAATTATACTAAAGGAAATGAATCTCATCAAAAGCAGCCTCATGATACTCTTTAAATTTTCATGAGATGTTTACATACAGTGATCTCTAAATTGCTATCATCACTATCAACTTTTTGGTTAAGAGTAAGCATCTATTGATTGCATTAGTAGATTCAAATTAAAGATCTTTTATTCCAAATTTTCAATATTCATAAGAATTTATTATTCATTCTACCTTTATGCAATCAATTTGGAATAAGTCTTTCACATTTTGCTCTATGATGAGAAGATCAATAATGGGCTCCATCTCAACAACCCATATTCAAGGACAAGCCTTCTTGAATTGAATCAAACTCAATTTAGATCTTATTCCCATTTCAGAGATATGCATTGATGCTCTTGCTTAATATGGTGTGCTGAATTTTTTTTATTTCTTATCTTCATCTAAAAATGAATTAAATGAAGACAAAAAATAAAACTTCTTCTTTTTCGATACCATGTAGATCCGCAGATGTTCTTATTAAGGTGATTGGGTATGACATTGAGAAATGATGTGCTATCTTGTGAGACAGAAGTCACCATCCTACAATGGACCTAATCACCTTAATAAAGACTCCTAAGGATGATTGTTCTTCGGATGTACCAGAGATTCTACCCCTACTTTACATGAAAAAATAAAGTAGAGTTTATTTTAACTCGGGCTCGTTAAGTTCCCTATGAAGGCAAGCCCCCATAGTTAATTACATCTTAAGGAATGAGGTTCCTTAAGAATAGTCTCTATTAAGATAAATGATCATTGTCTCCAAAGATTTCAAAGATAAGACTATCAATCAATTGGTTATTTTTGGAAGATTAAATGGGATTGATCAAAAGGAGGGAGTTATTATCAAAATCATAAGGAGATAAGTAGGGAATGCTCACGATGCTAGGAAACCTAACAAGCATCCCAAACTATCCTATGGTTGGGCTTTATATTTTTTTTTAAATGAAGAGAATTATTTGTCTGAGTTGAATTTTTGTTAGAAATCTAGGACTTACAATTCCATGATACAAGATCATGGAAATGCCAAAGAGGCGAGGACTTATGCTTGTAGCCCACAAAGGGAAACAACAACCTCTGAACCTAAATCTAGGGAGCTTTGGTGAGGGCCAAGGCACGACCTAAATCTAATGAGAAAATTAGTATTTTGTTTACCTCCACAAGAGAGGATAAACCACCCAACTGTTGGACTTACAAGCTGAGGGTGGCCTAACTCCTCCTATGATTTTAAATATTAAATGTGCCTTTATAGCAATAGCTAGGTTATTATTTATTTAGAAAGAGACTAAGTCCTTAAACACACTCCCTAAGAGACTAGACCATGGAGGGCATGAATAATGACTTAAATCTAATGAAAATTTTGTTTATGTTTTATTTTTATTTTTGGGCAATTGATTTGACACAGGCTATGGGATTCATATGCCAAATGCATGAGAAATTTGATTATGGGCCAAAATCAGCTATAAGGAGGTGTGTTTCTACCATGGCTCTCAAAGGTCAAGCCAAGTTCCTTGGAAAAGGTGGAAGCCCTCCATAAGCAAGAGTGAAGCAAGATGATTTTTTATGCATGATATGAAAACATACAACATCCAGGTAAGGGGTTGCTAAATCTTTTATCTTGGTTTATAACCTAGGCTTTAGGTGAGGTTATGAGTTGTTAATTTTTAATTTTAAGTTGATTAATTGGATAGAAAATTTATTTTTTCCAAGACCCTAATCGCATCCAAGCCATTCATCAAAGCAAGGAAGAAACTAGAAAAAATAGGTGATCTTAATGCACAAGCTAAGATGACATCAAACAATTTATAAAGCTAGCACAAAAGAATAAAAGGCCTTTGTGGATGAGCTCCACTTGAAAAAAAATAATTGGGTAGCCTTATATAACCCAGATTATAAATGAATTAATTACAATCAAAAAAGAAATTCATGTTATGGGGGTCTTCATTCTTCATTTCTTCAATTCTTTTTTTCTTCTTTTATTTCTTCTTTCTTCTTTCTTCTTTCTTATTTCTTATTTTGGTTGGTTGGAATGTGGTTGCTCCAAAGGCTTCACATGGTGCATAAGACATAGTCTTATGACTAATGTTCATCCTAATCCCCCATAACATTCATTCCAAATCCTAATTATAAAATTACATGAAAATGGGAAAAGTAAATCTAACTAAAACTTGCAAAACATATATTAGCTAAACACATCACACATCCCAAGCATGTATATGAATAAATTGGACTTAACACCCCATACATGGGTAACCAAGTCCACCTTGCCTACTTTTGGATTATGCTTAGGGGGTATAAGCAACCTACACAACAAAAATATTTATATTTGTATTACAATGTCTCTTAAGCACAATCCCCTACAGAAGATAATGATTAGACTAAGATCATCGTATCATCCAGTCTATGCACATGGACCTTAACATCCAGTCTAAAATATTACATCATAAAATAAAATCAGGCATCAAATCATGCACTGCTCTAACATAGAGCTAGAAATGGTGACTTAGCATAATATGTGTGCCTTTTAAGGCTTGTGTGAATGTCTTAGCTAGGCTTTAAGGTTGAAGTTTTCTAAGTGTGAGAGGTTTCAACTTAGAAGGTGGTCACATTTAAGTGATTTAGTTGATTTGTTAGTTTTATTTGATGATTTGATTTGATTTGAATGAACCTACATTTAATTACTAACTGTTGTAAAGAGAGGAAAAGAGAAGAGAGCTTCTCTTTCCTCCCTACCTTAAGTAATTTCTAAGGTAGATTCATTAGTGATTTTTCTATAGTGAATGTTTTATTATGTGTTTTATTTAATCCTAAGTTTTGATTTGCTCTAAATAAATCTATTCAATAAGAAAGGCATTTTAGGATTAATTAAAGTGAATTACTATTACAAAACACAACCATTTATTTCTTTCCAACATGTGTATCATGCACATGAAATGATCCTAAGCATATCTATACATGCAAATGTAAATATTTAGCACACCTTAATGATGAATGCTAAGAGATGTTGCTTAATAAAATTTGGATGTTTTATTATGTATCATTTTGTTAAGTAGAAAATAGAGGAATTCTTTTATCCATTAATCAAATGCACATTTACATATGAAAGACATAAATTAGCGATACACATATTATTTTTCTTAAATACATGTGCATGTACAAAAGAAAGTAAATGGATGAAGAATTATGCAAAAGGTTTATGATTGTTTGTTTGATTTGTTTATACAATTTACATGTGTAGATGTGAAGATACTTCTTAAGTTATAACATAGAAGTGGATAGGAATGGATTTAAGCAAGTGTTGTGTTCTTTTCAAATGAACTATACACTTTGCAAATCCTATTCAAATCTATGTTAAGAAAAGAGAAGAAGATCACATAACACATTTTATATTATAACCACATGCAAGCTTATAAGTATTTATAAGTAGCATACCTTCATTTATGATCTTTTGTTTATAAGTTTTGAAAATAATTTTTGATTTAATAGTGATAATAGTCATTCATATTCTTACTTTATCCAAAACATGCAATTTGACATAAAGAAAACATTTCATTTATTTTGATTTTTTTTTCAAAAGATATGAATGCATGATTTTCATATGGCAAACAACATTTAACATGCTTGGAAAAAGATAAAGTGATGTAAGCATATGATTTCATTTACCTTAATTAATTTCTAAAGACAATCCTAAGAAGTAAGATCATTTAAAGTTAATCAAAATCTCTTTAAAGGGATTTTTTTATTTTTTTTTGAGTTTGATTTGATTTAAGAAATGTGAAAAGAGTGTTTGCTGGTCCTAACCCAATTCCCCTATGTGTGTGTTGATTTAGTTTAATTTTTAGAACCATTAAGTTGATTTTATGTTTTGTTTAGGTTAAGGTGTGAATTAAGTCCATTAATTACCCCTTACCTACACCACTTTAATATAATTAACCTAACAATTATGAGCCAACATATGATATGCAACCATATTAAATTTAAATCACCAATGCTCCTAAGAAAGAAAGGGGCCTAATGTGATTGGCTCACAATTATTGATTAATTAAGCTAAAGTATTTAATTAAGTACTTTCATAACCTTCCCACACATGTGGGTTGGATATGATTTCCTTAAAAGCCACTTAGGTTATTGAACACCTAAGTATCTACCCAAGATTGGGATTGATTAAGTGATTATATTTCTTGATTAATTTTTGGTTTTGAGTTTGGTTAATTAAGTTATTTAATGAAATGATTAAATTATTAATAAATTTGTAAATTAATTAAGTCTTCACTCAAATGAAATAGACTTAGGGGAAAAGATTTGGAAAAAAATATTATAATCTCATTTCCTAAGTCTATCCACTGTTCCAAGATGATTAACAAACCTAATTAATGAATTCATCACCATTTTAATAGGTTAATTAATCATTTAATTGATTAAGGGAGTGATTAGAGATGAAACAAGCAATTACCTAAATTAATCCAATAAGAAATTTCAAGAAAATCATGGGAGGCAGAGGCCATCCCACTAATTAACCCTATAGAGTTTAGAATTAATTATTGAAATAATTAAGGAGTAGTTAACATAATTATATCCCCAATAAAACCCAAATTGAGTAAATGTTACTGTTCAAAATCAATTAAACTTAATTTTATATTATTCCCCTTTAAATTATCTTTAAAATGAAGCTGAGTTGCATTTTTTAGATTTTTCTACATTTAGTTATAAATTTTTGAAGTTTCTGTGATTAATAGGTCATTAAATAACCTAATTATATAACTAATCTCATCAACGTCATGTGGGTTGCTGATGCGGCGCCCGCTTTCTACATAGTGCAATGGGATTCATTATTTAAGTTATCAAATCGGTTGCCACGTCAGCCGGCGGTGCTATGTGCTTTCCCCTGGACCATTCAATCAAGGATCAAACGGTCAAGATTAAACCCGTGATTATGAAGGATTAAATCGGTGATCTAAAGCATTTTAATCAGGACCGTCCATCCAAAACACACGGGATGGACGGTCCATGATTCATCCCTGCCCTCGCCTATGGGAGATGGAGACAATCCGTCCTCCATGGCTTGATCAGAGCTCACTTGAGCTCAAATTGGGCTAGGATTCAACCCACACCATCAAGAAGCAAGGAGAAGAAGATTTAACGATGGAAAATCGATGTGATTACAATTTCCCTCACAAAAGACCAAAGAATTTTCAGCCTAAGCTCAATTTTGATGCATACATCATCGGAGGCTATCACCGGCGCTTCCAACCATTAAGGTAGCTTTGTCTAATAGAGACGAAGCCCTGTTGAGAGTTTGAAGGTTCAATTTTCAATGGATCTTCCAATTGACTAAAGCTTGCTTCAATGGCTTGCAGCTTTGATCGAACTTCTCCTTCCCATGGCTTGGATGCTTCGAAAATGATTTGGGTGAGCTCGATTAGGTCGCTTGATGGTGCTTGCAAGAGGAATTGGGATTCTGTGGAGAATTGAGTGAGTTTTAATTTTGGTTTTCTTCCCCTATTTCGGCTTGAGTAAAACCGATAAGGGGAAAAATGGAGAGAGCTTGCAAATGCTTGGGAGAGCTTGGGGAGCTTCCTCTGGGTTCCTAGGGATCAATCGAGTGCAAGTCTTATGAATTGGAATGAAATTAGGGGGAGTATATCTCCCCCTACTTGAATCATATGGTCATGAGCCTCCTTGCCATTTTGATCAAATTGATCAAATTGAATGGGTTGTTTAGGTTGTTTGGAGTGCCATGTGGTTCAATTTTGGCAGTGTGGAGATGCACATTAGCTAAAATGAGCGTGGGAGGTGATCCATGTGAAGGAATTTTAGTAGAGGGGTCATTTTTGGCTTTGGGTTGGGTTTGGCTGACCCAAACCCATTGGGTCATATGCACCACGCTCCTTGGTGTCCAAATGGTCCACTAGGAGGATGCCAAGTGGCCATGAAAAGAATTTCACCAAATTTCATGTGGAATTGGCCATAGGTTACCCTTTGACCCAAGGGTAAAATAGTAATTTGGCTTTGATTTTGATTTAGACAAATTGAAAATGATTGAAAAATGGGTTGTACCAATTTTTAATGAATTTGGTGTTGATTTGATATCATTTGGCTCATGTTTACCCATTTAAATCAAAATTGGTCAACTTGGGTCAAGTTGACCAATTGGTCAAATTGGGTCAAACCATGGGTTAGGTCAAGTTCAAATGATCATTTGAAATATTTTTAATCATTGGTTTGGTTCAATTTGGTTTATATTTGGTTTTGGTTCATTTGAATTCATTTAGGTCAAATGGGTCAAGTTGACCAATTTGACCCATTTGACCCAATTGGGTTAGGACATGGGTTGGTTTAGCCTTGGTTGATCATTTAAAATGTTTTATAAGCTTTAGTTTCAATCAATTTTGGTTTGGTTTGATTTTGGCTTGATTTGACCTTTTCAAGTTGGGTTTATGGTCAATTGGGCTAAGTTGGGTCTAGTTGGCCAATTGAGACTTTGGTCAAGTTCAACAAGTGATTTAGAATGAATTTGACCCATTGGTTTCAATCAATTTTGCTTAGATCAAGATTTGACATATTTTGACTTTTATGTCATCTTGGGTCAACTTGGGTCAAGTGGTCAATTGGGCTTGGTTTTTGGCTCGATGGACTTGGTGTCCAATCATTGATCGAATTTGTTTTGATCAATGGTTTCAATGGATTTGGCCGATGGTGGATTTTGGCTAGTTTAGGTTTCATTTAGGTCAAATGTTGACTTGGCCAAAGGCTAGGTTTGACTTGGTTTGACTCAATTTGAGTAATTGATCATTTTATGATGATTGTTGCACACAATGTAAGGCTTAGATGGGCTTAGTTATACCCAATTTGAGTAGGATTAAAATTTGGCTCAAAAGGTGCTTTAGGTCACTTTGGGTCAAGTGAGCCTAAGTGGGTCAATTCACTTGATGAAGGCTTGATTCAAGTTTGGTTGAACTCAAATATGGATTTATGATTGAAATATAAATCCAATTACAAGTGATTTGGAGTCAAATAGGTTTTGATTCATTTGACAATTTCAAGTACAAAGGATGAACATGGGTTTGATTTGGGTTTGAGTTTTGAATTTAGTTTTAGTTTGATGATTGAAGTTTATGATTGAATATGGTTTGTGATTGAAGGATTGATTGTTTGAAGAGAAAATCCAAAAGTTTGAATTGATTTGAGTTTGATTTGGCTAAGTTCAAGAATTTCATATGAAAGAGCTTAGGTTGGATTTTGATTAGATTTAGATTTGAGCTTTGAATTTGGTTTTGGGTATCTGAATTTATATTTCATTTATATTTGTTATAAATGAGAATATAAATGGGTTATAAGAAAATCTTTTGAATTTGGTTTGATTTGAGCTAAGTCCATAAGATGAAATCAAAGGCTTAGGAAAGATTTTGGATTTGGAATTGAATCATGAGTTTCAATCATTTGGAATTGATTTGAGTTTGAAGTTAGTTTAGTTGAAGTTGATTTGAATTTGGAGTTGATTTAAATTTGGACTTGATTTGGATTTGAAGTTGATTTGAATTTGAAGTTTGACTTGAAAGAAGGAACTAAGGATTTGGTTCAAACTATAAGGTAGGCAAGTTTTCCTTAAGGCATGACCTATTCTATGGTGACTCTTCTAAGCCTCTGGATTAGTGTTTACTAGAAGTGTCTTAAGACTAAGTAACTCTCTCTATGTCAAATATGGAGAGGTTGAGAGCTCATTCTAAAAATGAGGTCAACATATGGATTTCAATGTTTCCAAAGTTTGATAGTTAATAGAAATTCCTCATTTATTTTTTTTTAATTTTTATTTAACATAATCTCTTACCTCATAGCTTCATATTATTAAATTATCTTCATTTTATGATTATTGTAATTGAATGTACAAGGATTGGTTTCATTCCATGAATAAAGGAAAAGTCTTTATCCTTCAAATTCAATTTCTCCTTCCCTTGAATTCTCTCACATGACTTCTTGCAAGTTCAAACAAGTTCAAAGCTTTTAGGGAAAATTTTACTTGCATAAATTCAATTCTCTTTATATTTTCAATGCAAAGTATAATATTGTTAAATGTTCATTGAGAAAGCCCTCACTTATATTTATCGGCACATTTTTATAATCATTCTAAATTTGATTCAAATCTATCTTTGACTTTTCAACTCATTTGATAGGATAGATAATGTAATTCAAATGATTGCTAAGAAATTTTATTTATGTTTATTGTCAAATTATATGCTCATATTTTTACTAATAATTAGGCCATTCACTCTCTATTGTTTATTTTGGTGTTCAAACTTCATGCATCTTCAATTTATTTGCCATAGAATGCATGTCATTTAAGTCAATCATTAGTATTCAATTTTCATAAATTATGTGTATTTAATCTCATCTTATCATGTAATTGAGCATTAAAATAATCAATTTTAAGTCATTCAATCAATTTGTTCATTTAATTTTCGGCAACCTCCTGGCATGGTCCCCGCATAGGGGGTTGCATCAAGAGTCTAGGCCTACTCACCGCGCTACAAAGAGCCCGGATGAGTAGTATAAACCATGGCCTAAGTATCTTCTTCCCTACCACGCTATAAAGAGCATGTATAGGTTACCTGTACAAAAAAATCATGTAATTTTTTCCCGTCGCGTCGCGTGTGTCGCCTACAATTTTTTCCTGCCGTGCTACAAAGAGTGCATACGGGTTTTGCTCATCGTGCCAAACATGCCGCATACAAGATTTGAACAAAGCATTGAATTTTAGAGGTAATATTTAACATGAATAAAAAAGGGTAGCTAATTTCATCAATATGATTTAAATTAAGTTCAATATGAACTTTATCAAGTGGTGAAGATGAACTCATTGAATTCGACAAATCCTACCTCTCATAAATCCTATTTTATTCTACCGATAAGGTGGTTGTTTGGTAGCAGGATAGAAGCAAGATTTATGCTAATATAAGAAAGAATTAGTATAATAGAATCTTTAAATCCTGTAGGATTTAATACCCATTGCACTATCTTATTCTAAATATCAATGAGTTAATAGAAAGGATAGAGTAGAATAGCTTACAGTATGCCAAACAACAAGAACTATAGTTTTAAATCCTACAAAATTTTGCCTTCATTTTACCCGAAGTTCAAGATTAGATGAATTCAGGTAATGGGCTGCTCAACTTAAAACCCTTTTGGCCCACTATCTTCTTGGGCTCTGTACAGCAAATGGAAAGGGAGGTGGAAGAGAAGCTTGGCTGGGTTGAACGATCGATTGGTTGGGCGATTCAAGATATATTTAACTTAAATCTAGCCAATGATAATCTCTAAAGCCAATTTTGCATGGAAAAATTGGTAGGTGGATTCACGGGATTTAGCTGAACCGAGGCAAGTGCAAAGTGGAAGGGAAGGTAGTAGCGAATGGGGGATTGATGGACGGTATTTTTCGAGCTACCTATGTCAGTCGAAGAAGGATGACATGGGATTTGGAGCTGGCACAGTGAGGACAGGATTTTCTGGCATCAGTCAGCATGAAAACTAGAGAGGTATTTGGCTGAGAGAGGTCGGATGGCTCAGGGAAACGGGAAGGAAAGACCGAGCAAGTGGTTTTGTCGAGTTCAGGTGTTATTCGGACGGAAGGCTGAGCGGCTGGCTTGAGCCATGGAGAGCATTGCTAGTGAGAGTGGAGATGATGGACATCAATCCATGGATTGGAAAGCAAACCGATCCTTGTTGACCTTCACATATGTGTCATAAGCTGGGTCAAGCCCATAAGTCAAATTCGACAGATTTCGAAAATGATAGTGCATAAATCGGAGCTCAAAATGCACTAGACGTCACCAAAAATAGTCAAAATGACCTCCGATCGATGAATAAATTTTTTCATCACGTTCAAAACATTGAAATTGGTCAAGATATAAATATTGTATAATCTAATGATCAACCGACAAGCGATGAGCTATCAAGCGCATAAGAGCGAAGATCGATGATGATCGAATGACCTTCATTTGTAAAATTGTTAACACTGTTAGCTTTGAAACATCAAAAACTATCAAATGAGACTATCTGCGCTCAATTCAGACTACTCTGTGAAAAATATCGAATGATTTGAAGTGACAGTGCGCAAATCGAGGCTAAAATCCACTGGACATCGCCAAAATTAACCCAAATGACATCCGATCAACGAACAGACTTTGTCATCATGTTCAGAACATTAGAACTAGTTAGAATATAAATATTGTATAACTTGTTGAACAACCAATCAATAGATCGAATCGTCAACATGTTTGCATGCATATCAAGGTCGAGGCAATGCAAATCAAATCTCCGTTCACAAAATTGATCACACCATTAGCTTTGAAATATCAAAACTATCAAGCTAGCACTCAATTTGGACAGTGTCATGTCAAGCTCAAAAGTGGCCGCATTTTGAGTTGAAATTGACTCAATTTGATGAAACTAAACCAACGGACATGCCATTATATTCGGAATATCAGAATAACTTTGAATTGATATATATATATATATATATATATATATATATATATATATATATATATATATATATATATATATATATATATATATATTAATTATCTAATCATGTCGGTGTAAAAGTCAATTTAAAGTCAATTACTCAATTTAAAAAATCAGTTTAAAGCCCTAATCTAAACCTAAATCCACCCTTTTTGTGTTACCCTTCTAATTTTCACTTCGCCGCAATCGGAGAAGAACATCGTCATTAGGCGAGTTCTTATCCTGATTTTCGATGTCTCCCATTTCATCCCCTTTCCGACCCTTCCTTTGCCGGGGGAACACCATCATTAGTAGGATCCCCTCTTGGATTACGCATACCCAATTTCTTTTCTAATCATTACAACGAGCAAAAAAATGAGTCAAAATATGTAGGATCAATGTGTGAATGTTGATATATACCTTATTGTGTTTCTTTGCATGTTTGAAGGCCTCGTCGTGCTCATGAGGATGCAACGAGATATAAAATCAGCTGCGGTGTGAACAATACTCGTTGCGCTCATTAAGATGTACCGAGTAAGCCAACATCCGTTAAATGTCGCTCCCCCTAAACGAAATGTGTCGAAATTTTATCAAATTTCTAGACTTTGATAAAAAAAGAAATGAATATATATTGCATTGTATGTTATTTTTTCAAGTTTAAAGGCCTCCTCATACTCATTAGGGTGTGGCGAGATAGAAATCAGCTGTGATGTCACAATACACCACTTGCTACGCTCATCAGGGCATTCTGAGAAAGCCAAAACACTCATGCACGGATGACCAGGTGCCAAAATTTCAACAATTTCTTTTGGGGGCCTAAACTCGAAACTAATTGAATATCCAATTAATTATGAAACCTAAAATTCTAAAACAAAAATGAATCCAAATGAAATTTTAAGCTTAAAATTGAATTTGAAAACTATTAACTTATGAGATAGATAATTAATAAGAGTTAAGCTTGAGATTGAAAGCTGAATGCTCATATGTGAATATGGATAAAAGTTGTTTACTAGATTTTTGGATCATATTTTTAATTCATTTAGAAATGATTAAAAAGAATTTCAATTGGCTATGTTATTGAACTGTAGAGAGGAACATGAGATATAGGGGGTGCTTGGTTTCGAAGAAAATGAAAAGTACTTGCCGATCCATCAATAAACATAAGTTTAACTTTGTGATATCTCATTTATATGAATGGTAAATAAATCTCATTAAGTATATAATTGAATCATAGGGGATTTATAGTAAAGTTAATAATCAGCTTCAAATATGAAGAAATCAAATAAAGATTATAGGATTCATAGTAAACTTAACGACTTATCAATGAGCATGTTTCATAACCTTTTTAATGAATGTTTAAATAGTGTTATAACATATGTTTGAGCAATAGAAGTAGCTAAGTAAAATACACTGAGTTGTAAAGTGTTAGCTTTCAAGTGATGATGGAATCCATATCAGATTTCAATATTATGTTCAATTCAATAGCACATTAAGAACAAGAATCACTGATATGTATAAACATGGCTCTTTAAAGATAACTCAAATAGAGTTCATCATCACGATACATGAAATGAAAGCAAATAAAAAAAATAAGTTTAAAGAAATTTGATAATGAAGTTGAAAGTTCAACAAGCATGCAATGAACTTCAAAAAACATGATTGATTGAACATTTGTAGTTTCATTCACTTTCAAACTTGTGCAAACTTTTAAATGACACTTTCATACATTCGATATATTTACATTCAACTAGTTGCATCAATATATATATATATATATATATATATATATATATATATATATATATATATATATATATGAAAAGCTTAAATGTATGATGTGTTGTATATTTCAAGGAAAATATTTTTGCTTCAAACTAGATATTTTAAAATCTACATAGCATTTTAAAAGAAACAAATATCCGTGCATATGTTAAGGCAATCACTTTCTTGATTTAGATATCTTGAAATACATGTAAGAGCTTGAACAAGAGAATGAGTGTTTACATATATTTTGAAGTAATTATATGTCTTGTCCAAGTGCTTCAAAGCTTGTTAAAGCTTTCAATGAATGAATTGGATACTTGTAAGATATCTTTATATTCAATTCATTAAGTAGCCAGATCTTTGTATAAATAAGAAAACAAAGGACACTAAATTAAATAATGCATGAATGAAGGAACTTTCCTTCAATCCAAAAATTTTTTAAAAAAATATTCTAACTATAATTTTAATGTCACAATTTCATTAATTAGATGAAATTATCTAAGCTATAAATACCTACATGTGCTGGACATAGAGATTTAAAGTATAAATTTTAATGCGAAATGGTGGCTAAATTGGAATCAATTAAATATTAATCTGAAAAATATAATATTATATTAGATCAATTTACAACGCCTTCGACATCGTCGAATTCGCAACACTTTATAAAGAGAACAGAAGATGTTAATTAAGGTATTCTCAAATACACTCGCATGAGCTTCAACACTATTCTGAATGCTTAAAGTCAAATGTCTAAGGATGTTGTACGGGTTGTTTCCCGATTTAGTCTTAGGATTGGGTGCAGGTTTAAACCAAAAAATCTATTATAAAATTTTAACTTATTGAAATATAAAGTTAATTCTATCATGTGATAGATTTGTTAGAGCTCAGAGTTGGCCAGGATCTAAAGTTCTCAAATATATTTGAGTCAATCAATTAACTACCCCGATGATGGCTATGTTGAATAGTGATTTCAATTGGAGAGGATACTTCCATAAAAATGTGATTTTATTTTCAAATCTAACTCAAATTAAATATCAATCTAAAAACTACTTAAATAAAATTCAATCATTAAAAGCTTAAAACAAAACTCAATCTATCCACCTTCCGAATGTGACAAATTAAGAAAACTTTAGCTCACAAAGTAGCCTATGTCAAATCAAGTGTTCTGCTATGTCCACTCTCAATCAATCTCTTTCTAGTAAGGACGTGACTCGTGTCATCTGACTACATGGCTTGGCCGATAGGCTCCATAGATGAAGCAGATACGACAAGAGTCCTCTAATCGGGTGGTTTGGTCAGTCAGGCTCCATTATATTACGATCATGATCGTCACCCGTATGCTCCCCAATGGCCCTTTGAGTTGTGAATCATAAGGTATACTTGATAGGGAAAATAACCCTCTGTTAGCTAAGGTAAACTTAAGTCTGTCTCCTTAGACAAACTCCACCCTAAGTCTACAAAGATTTCTTGGACGATGTAACTCATGTGTTGCTGATAAGGATCCTTCAGTCGGGTTTGGTTGACCTCCTCACTAAGTAGACGAAGAACCACGACGGCAGGATGATGACAAAATCATGGGATCTAGATCAGGCACGTCATCATTCCCCCAATCATTTAGTTTAAGCTAAAATGATGAATTTCATAATCTTAAATCCTAAAACTCCATATACTATATCGCATTAGCACGACTAGCCTTCTCTCTCACTTGTGAGTGGTAACTATGGGGCTTATATATAGAAACCCGGAATCTCTAAAGTCCTCAAAAAATGAGTCAAAATCTCTGAGTAATGTCTTATCTACTATTACATCTGTCTTCTGAAAGTTACATCGACACATTTAAATCATACTCTCTTCAATTCAATTTTGTCGAGAGATCGGTGGCGAGTTTTTGGAGCCCACAATCCCATTGAAAGAAATGAGAAGATGAAATGCTAACGAGATTATGGGTCTGATCCGGCTTTGAAGAAGAATGGAAGAAGCACATAAATGCTTTGCCTTTAAGCTCGACATAGCTGATCCTATCAACGGATCGTGGCGACCTCTTATAAAGAGACGAGGAGCAAAATGGTGCAACTCTTGAGGAGAATTGTCAGGAGGAAGCGAGGGGGTCTCGTTCGATTGGGTGAAAGAGGGAGGGTTCTTTTTTTCCATTCCCATGTGGCATGGGATAAGGGATAAAGGGTGGTATGGGAAATATGATGTGGCATCTTATTATTGGTCAAATGGGAGGTGGAAGCATGAGAATGGGCTGTGAGTCCCAGGCATTGGCAGATGTTATTAAGAGATAATTAGGTGGATTTATCTCAAAATACATGCTAATTTCGATGAAATTTTAAGTGTGATAACCTTAGTTAAATTGGATGTCTATTCTAGGTAATTTTGATATTCCAGATGCAATGGGACAATCCATTTCACGATCGGAGATCGTTTGGTTCAATTTGACAATGAATTAGATCACTTTCATTTCAAAAATGCGCATCGCTTCCAACCACTCGATACTTGCGCAGACTCATAATTGAGCACGGACATTCTCATTTGAAAGATTTTATCATTTCAATACTAATAGTATGATCAATTTCATGAATGGATGTCATTTGGGCATCATCGCAGCCTCAACTTTGATATGTGCGTTGGCACTTCGACGGCACGATCTCTTGATTGGTCGGCCGTCGGATTGTGCAATATTTATATATCAATCAATTTTGATATTTTGAATGCAATGGTAAAGTCCGTTCGTCGATTGGAGGTCATTTCGACTAGTTTCTGAGACGTCGAGTGTATTTCAGCTCCAATTTGCGCATTGTTGCATCCAAAGTCGATCGACTTTACCTTGTGAGCTCGATTAGACTCATGGAGTATACATGGAGGACAACATCAGCTTCATTATATAATTAGCAAAGCTTTTGGATGCTTGGTCCACAGTTGGAATTCAAGCTTCAAGTTGAATGTGTTTTCTTATGGCTAACTGTTGCACTAAAATATTGTCTAGCAAGTTTTGTGTTTGCTAACTTTTTGGGCAGCCTGAACTCAGGAGAAGGCAAAGGGGAAAACGAAAGAAAACCGAACTCGCTTTATTGTAGAAAAATGATGGAGTGATCACATGACTCATTATCCCCACAGTACATTGAGTGTCTGTGTATTATTTTATATGTAAACCCGAAATTAACTAAGTTTAGTTAATGATTAATAGTAAATAAAATAGATAAAAGAAGACAATATTAATAAGCTTAGTAAATCAATATTGGTTGCATCGCATTTTGTTGGAATGAGTTAATGCTCTAACTTGATATCAACATTATCTAGCTTTTGGAAGGGTTGTCAGCATATGGTGGTGATTTCATGGAGTTTCAGATCATTGTGCGTATTACTCCACACCTCATCATCGTGCTCTCCACATAATTCCCTTTCCTAGTTGGTAGAAGATCAAGCTCTTTTTTCTGTTTGTCAGCTATTATTTCTTCAGAAAAATTGCGGTTGCTTATTTCTTCTATTTTCTTCATTGCAACAGCTTCACCATCCTCCTTGATGTTCCTCTCTATTGCTTTCGCTGAATTATGCTGCATCATCTGACATTCCATATAAGGTTTTGGAGTTTTCTTTATTGAAAGGATCTTTGCTATAAAATTTTAAAGGCTATTGCAGAAGGTTTTGTCATTTCAGGTTTGCGATTATGAACCAGTGATGCCCTGTAATAAAAAAATATACAGTTCAAATTATTGTTCTTATGTGTATCTATAATACCATTGAACGTACATTTATGGATAAATTTGCTATATTGAATTATAACTATCAGCTTTACTCTTCGTTCATTGCTCCTCATTATACATAAAAATGGCAACAAAGACCTTGACGGTCTGAAGAAATTCTGTTGTCCTATAATGAATGATGTACCATTGTGATGATAAAGATGGGAATTCCCATGTAGGCTTAACATATATAGCCCTCTTCTTTTCTACAATCCCATGTAAGTGGTCATATATGAGCCTCTTCTTTTAACCTTTCTGGAGACTCATAAGTATACTTTGTTGTACTCCAAATTTTGAATTATAATATTTGTTTCTTTCATATTATCAATAATCGATGCTCCAAAAAAATTTTGTGAGTGCTATTCTTGATATATGATAATAGTCGCTTTAATGTCTATTTTTTGTACCATAAAAATAGGTTTTCTTTATTGAAGAAAACTCTATTGTGGAGCTTTGAATCTTCAACAACTTCATTAATTAAGTTGATTGATTTCTCTCTCTCTCTCTCTCTCTCTCTCTCTCTCTCTTTTGTTCACTATTTCCTTCTTAAAGGATTACTAGGAATACTGTAGAAATTGATTTCAAGTTATTTGAACATATGTATAATCTGAATAAATTACATACAAATACCTGAGAAATATAGTGAAATAGTATTTAAGTGTCGTTATTGGGGTTTATTGTGACATAAAATTATAACAAGAATATCACTCTAAGATAATCTATTTTTTCTATGATGTTTTTATTTACACTTAGAAATGGTATTCTTATTATTGGTTCTATATATGTGCCACATTAAATGTTAATTATATTACTTTAGACTATTATTATGTAGGCACTGTTGACCTTCAAACATACTCCATAAGTTAGATCGAGCATGAATGATGAAATCGATAGACTACGGATACAACACAATGAAAATTAGAGTGAAAATGGCTCAATTAACACCAAAATCTATTGAAATGACCTCCGATCATAAAACAAATTTGGTAATATATCTGGAACATCAAAATTGATCAAAATATATATCTCGTACAATTTGAATATCAATTGATGAAGAAGACAAGCCATCGATGTGCTTTTGCGTATATCGAAGTCATGGGGCCTCAATGAAATTCAAGTGATCTTTGTTCATAAATTTATCTGCGCTGTTGTCATCGAAACATCAAAACTTATCTAACGAGATAGTTCACGATCAATTCAAACAAGTTTGTACAAGTGTCAAGAGGATGAATGAGACATTCCACGATTTGAGTTAAAATCAACTCGATCGATATCAAAATCATCCAAACAACCTCTATCATAGAAGGGACTTAACCAACATATCGGGGTCATTAAAATCAACCAAACAAGGCCTTAAAAACAATAAATTACAAACTAAGCGTTGTGTGAAATTTGGTTGAAATAATCCAACCATCATCAAAATAATTCAAATAATCTCCGATTATGAAATGAATAATGACAAAGTATATGAGACATTAAAGATAGTTAGAAAAATTATTTATACCATCTATCACTTATCAATAAATATATTTGATATTCAAAGCAAATTGAATTTCTTTCGATTTAATCCTACAGTTGAGCATTTACTCATAAATAATATCATAATTCCTTTTTACGCATGCAGCCCCATGCTGCTCAAGTTTCAATGAAATTCACAATGAAATCTCATTGCCCATGCTGTGCTCGTGCCTGGCTGCTCCCTCTCATTTTTCCACGGTGCTATACTCCCAAAATCAAATAAGGTATGCAAATTAAGGGGTATTTGATAATGAATTTATTTAGAATTTACACTATTAAATTCAATGAATCTTGCCAAATTTAAAAAATACATTTATTAAATTCTGGATTTAATAAATCCTGTGAATTGAGTAAATCGAATAAATCTTCTTAAATCTCAAATTTAATAAATCTTGTTGAAAGGGTAAATTTATGGGATTTATACAAAAATTGAGGAGACGCGATGTTGGAAGAAATTTAACTTATCATCATTTTTTTAATCCTTTTAAAAAATCTTAATTTTAAATAATTTTTTAATTACTAATTTTTGCTTAATTAAAATATTATGATAAAATTAATGTTAATTTAATATTATTAACTATTTATTAATATGTAATTATAAGTTAATTATAATTTATTAAAGTAATTATCATTTGATAGATAATTAGATTTAAGTAATTTTAGATAATATAATAGTTGATAGTTTTTAATTTAATTTAACTTAATTTAAACTAATTTAATAATATATCATTGATGATTAACTTATAAGTTATTAAAATTAATTATAATTTAATAAATATAATTATAATTGTTATGAGTTTGATAGTTAACTAATTTAAAATTTGAAAGAGTTCCTTTGGTTTTACTCCTTCACATGTCTTAGGTGTCGTTTGGCACCGCGGTACAGCCGCTTCCAGTTTTGAGAAAGCTGGGTTATGCATTTGGAAGCCTCATTTTAAATGCCGGATTGGATAAAATCACGTTCACAAACATCTTTTTTGACACTTGGGAGTGGAACTCCTATCCAGCTTTCGAAATCCCGATCCGCATTTCCTTTTAAAAATATTTCAAATCTATCCCCGTAGAAGCCCTAGTCTCTCATATTCGGCACTTCCTGCATCTGAACCTAGAAGGGCCTAGGGCTTTACTGTGCTGAGGCTTTACCTCTGTCTCCCCTCTTCGGCATCTCCATCATGCATCCGGCATCTCTTGATTCTCTTCTTCAAATCGACCAGTGTGTCAAAGGGCTTTAGCCCTCGGTTTGTCCCATCGCTCGTGACTCCATCACCGAACCTACTATATACCGCTATAAATCCCTAGTCTTTCTATCTCTTTTTTTGTTGCCATAGATAGAGCTACCTATCCCCTGAAATGGTTGCATGATGTGAAGTCTATAGTTTCTCTTTGATGTTAGTAGAAAATTAGTTTGTAGTTGTTGTTGGTTGCTATGCCTATTTTCTCATTTTATAATTTTAAAGATGGTGTATATTCGGCATCAGTTAATTGATCTAGTTATGGGTGTTGGTTGGTTGCATAATGTCAACCCCAAGGGAGTGCAATAGAGCAATATACTTTTGGTTTAAAACAACATGGCTTACTCAAAGTTTTGGGTGTTGGTTGGTTGCATGATAGCAAAAATCTTCCTTCTTTTTTATGTCATTTTAAGGGAAAATAGAAACAACATGGCTTACATATAGTTGTTCTTTTTCTTATTTCTTTTTTTGATATAGATATGCAAAATACAAGTTTCAAGGATAAATTGAGCTTGATTGATCACCTAACATATATAAACATCGGCATTTCTTAGTGGGATTTGATTTATAATTACCTTCAAGCATATTAGCATTACATGGATCCGTACATAAGAAAATTGCAAATGCATAAGCTTGAATATCATTTGTAAAGTCATTAATTCCATAGCTTGTTCACAGGAGGAGCTCCACCAAAAAATTCAATCTTCGTAGTTGTTGTTGGTTGCTATGTGTGTTTTTCTCAAGTGATAAACCGATATTGATTTGTGATTTACAACTTCATATTCATATCTCTCTCGATTTACCTCGATGTGCAAGTATTTTGTGAAAGATAACTTTCATGATTTGTTGGCATTCCCACATTTTTCCTTCCTAATCTATTTAGGTAACACTTGATAAGTTGTTTCATATTGCTGAACTCTTACTGTGGGTGCTTTGCTACTTCTGTGTGAAACATATATTTTATCATTTAGGATGTTGCACTGTTGAGATTTTCCTATAGATATCTACAGCTAAAGGTGGAGGCATTTCATTTAGGTGGCTTGTTATGTTATGTGATTCTGTTGTTGGGGTTTCTGTACATGGAGAAGCTACTTAATTCCTTTGTTGTATAGTGTGAATGAAACAATCATATTCTTGGTCAGTTGGGATGCATTTCTCTTAGGGTGGGTTATAAATCTTGCCAACAAAATATACCTAAGTTTTCTTAATATTTTTCTATGTGGCTCTACACTGTAATTGTATGAAAATATTTATGTTGTCGTTACATAAGAAGGAAGATTATTTTGATAGTTTAGGAGCTACAAGTGTGGACGAAGATTTTTTTCCACATTTTTTAATTTTACATTGATGTTAAATTGCATATTATATATTATTGTTTTGTGAATATTATAACTTGCCAAAGGGGCAAATCGAGAGTTGGTGGTGTTTTGACATGGGAGAGGGAAATCAAGCTAATATTGTGTGATGTGTGTTTAAAAGAAGTGGAATTGGGTAATAAACCAACAACTCACTTCAATAAAGAGGGTTGGCAGAACATCTTAAAAAATTTTCAGGAGAAAACAGGGAGACAATATGAGAAAATTCAACTGAATAACAAATGGGACCAACTCAAGAAAGATTGAAAATTGTGGAAGGAGCTAAAACGTGGATCTATAGGCTTAGGGTGGGATCCTATAAGGAAAATAATAGAGGTTCTGGATGATTGGTGGAAGGAAAAACTGCAGGTGAAGCAAATGAGTTGATTCAACTCCCTTTTTTTCTCGTCTTATACATTTTTTTATTATTTTAGAAGTACCATATTTTGTCTCTAAAATAGCACTCTCAACTGTAGGTTGTGCCTAATGCCAAAAAAAATTAGGCTATGTGGCATAGATTGGGTGCTTGAGGATAGGCTTGACATGATGTTCCATGGTGTAGTCACTACAGGTGCTCATGCTTGGGCTCTAAGAGAAGGACATTCCAATGAACTCAGTGAGAGCTTAATGCATGATATTGAAGGTAGTCAATCAAAATGCACCTCAGGGCTTGGTCAGCAAAGCCAGAAGAGGAGAAAAAATAATTCTAGTTTTATAAGAGACCAGATATCACAATTGGTTTCGACATGCGCCCAGCATGAGTTCGACTGCTAGGATGGTGTCTGTTTGTCCGCCAATGTCAGAAGATGTTAAGATACTTGACGGCACCCCTGAGATTTTTGATAATATGTCATTGTATATATTCTCTGTGAAGCTCCTTGAAGACCCCATTAAGCGAGTGGCCTTCCTAGAAATGGTGCCAGAGCGAAGAGTTCATTACCTTCGCTACTTTATGAACAACAATGATGTTTAAATATTCTGAACTATCTACGTCTGTTTGTGTTAAATTTACATGCTTTGTGGATTCTAAGACAATTTATATATGCACTATATATGACCGTCTGTTATTACTTTACGTGTTTCATTACTTGATAGACATTGTCTGTTATTAATTTATGCTCGTGGAGCTCTTAATTATTCCAAAGTCTATATTTCTTCTTTGTTACCCGTCTGATTATTTATTTATGTTGACTTTCCTTGTAGTTTGTTACTACCTTATCGAGACAACAGAAAATGATGAGCTTGTAGAAAGGGCTCAACTGATATCTGTTATTGCAATGACGACCTACTTGATAAATAAATTCTATGAAACATATATATGCAAGAATCCATGTATGACATCATCTCACATTGGAGACAAATGGGTTGGAGAATTACTAGGAGGTCACCCTACTATGTTTCACAACGTGTCCCAGATGTCTAAACCAATTTTTGTTGATCTTATGCATGAACTTGAAGCTTCACACGGGATTCATGGTTCATCAAAGACAAGCATAAGGGAAGTTTTGGCTATAACTTTATATATTCTATCACACAATGAGTCTATTCGAGTAACATGTGAATGATTCCAACATCCGTCTAAGACTATTAGTCAGTATTTTTCTGTGGGTTTAGATGCATTACTTAGCTTGGCCAAGAAGATTGTGAGACCAACTGATCTGACTTTTGAATGTACTCCACTGAAAATATATAACGATGTTCGATACATGTCATTCTTTAAGTTAAATATCATAGAAAAAATCCTTGCAATGCTTTTTTTGGTTTAAACTTCTGATCTTGCTTTGTTCTATTTTTTGTTATGACCCTGGATGTAGTAGTATCTCATAATTAAACTACAACATTTGACATAATTATATTGGAGCACTTGATGGAACACATGTTGATGCAAATGTTCCCAACGGTGAGAAAGTAGCATATATCGGCCACTATGGTTCACCAACGCATAATATATTGATTGTATGTGACTTCAATATGTGTTTTACTTTCATCATGGCTGGTTGGGAAGGAACTGCACATGACAGTCGTATATTCAAATATGCCACACGTAAGAATTAGTGTCATTTTCTAATGACACCCTATGGTGTTTATTTTTGGGATGTGGGACACCACACGCAGATCTTAGTGGATACTTATTGAAGTGATCGGGTACGATATTAAGGAATGATGTACTATCTCAAAGATAAAAATCACAACCCTATAATGGACCTAATCACCTAATAAGGACTCCTAAAGTATGATGGGTCTTCAAATATACCAGAGATCTTTCCCCTACTTTACATAGAAAAGTAAAGTAGGGTTTATTTAAGCCGGGTTCGTTAAGTTCCCAATGGAGGCAAGCCCTCATAGTTAATTACATTCTAAGGAATAGGAATTCCTTAAGAATATTCTTGATTAAAGTAGATAATTAGGGTCTCCAAAGATTTCAAGGTTAAGACTATCAAAGGATTGGTTATTTTAGAAAATCAAATTGGATAGATCAAGGAGAAGACTTATTTTTGGAATCCAAGGGAGAAAGTAGAAATGCTCTTGATACTAGGAAGTTTGGTGAGCATTCTGATCTACCCTATAATTGAGCTTTATTTTTTTGAAATTGAAAAGAGTTCATTATTTGAGTTGATATTTTATTAGATTGCTAGGGCTTATAATTCCACAACATAAGATTGTGAAAATGCCTAAGAGATGAGAATTTATGCCTGTAGCCCCAAAGAAAAATAACAAACTCAAATCCTGAAGTAGGGAGCTTTGGCGAGGGCCGAAGCATGACATAAATCTAAAAAAATTGGTATATCATTTACCTCCACAAGAGAAAATAAATCACTCGACTGCTGGACTTATTACCACCTGGAGTGGCAGCCAGCTAACTCCTCCTATGCTTTAAATCCATGTAGGCAAGTCTTATGCTTTGCAAGATGGCTAGGCTATTATTTATTTAGAGAGAAAACTAAGTCCGTAAACTCACTTCCTAAGAGACTAGAGTATGAGTGGTATGAAACCATGACTTAATCTAATGCAAATTTTATCAAATTTATTTGATTCTTTTGGACTCTTTGTTTTGACACAGGCTATGGGATTTTGAATTCCTAAATGCATGAGAACTTGATTATGGGCCAAATTAAGAGAGAAAGGGGTGTTCTTCCATCAAAGGCTCTCACAGGTTAAGACTTCATTCTCTAGCACAGATGGAAGCCACCTCTTAACAAGAGTGGAAGAATATGATATGCATGATATTATACATTCATTCATCCAGTTAAAGGGTTGCTAAAATTTTATTATCTTGATTTAATTTCTTAGCTTTTATGTGAGGTTATGAGTTATTTTAAATTTTAATTGTGAGTTATTAATTGGGGTAGAAAAATTAATTTTTATCCTAAGAGCCTACCGCATCCAGGCCACACATTTAAGCATCAATCATAAAGAAACTATGAAAAGCATGTTGTTCTAGTGCATAATCTAAACACAACATCAAATAATTTTATAGACTACCATAAAAAAAATAAAAGGCCATGTAGTCGAGTTCCGCCGTACACCCCAAAAAGAGAAAAGAAAATGGGTAGCCGAGCTCTACCCTTATACAACTCGGATTATAAAAATAATAGATGTTATGGGGGTCTTCTTTTCTTCATTCTCTTCTTTTGATTTGATTTGCTCCAAAGGCATCACAAGGCACCCCAGGGACTAAGCCTTCTAGCCACTGCTCATCCTAATCCCACATTACACTAATCTAAATTCCTAATACAAAATTACATTAAAAATAGGAAAAGTAAATCTAGCTACACTTGTAAAATAAATGTTAGATAAACACACCATATAATCCAAGAAGTTATATGAATAATTTGGACTTAATACCTCATACATGGGTAACCAAGCTCACATGTCCTAACATGGGTCATGCTTAGGGGCTAAGTAACCTACACAGTAAAATCATTTATATTTTTATTACAATGGTCCTTAAGCATAACCCCCTATAGAAAATATGATTAGGCTAATCATAGCCTACCATCCAGACTACGAGGCATACACTCTAACATCCAGTCTTAAATATTACATCACAAAATAAAACACAACATCATATATACAACGCCCTAACTTAGCACTGGAAGTGGTGACTTAGTATTCTAATGTATGTGCTTAAGGCTTGTGTGGCAAGACTTTACTAGGCTTCTTTAGTTTAAGTTTCAATTTGGAGTTTGAATTTGTTTAAATTTTATCTTTGGGTGATTTCAATTTAAATGATTTAATAATTTACTTTTCATCTTTTTTATTTCACTTTTATTTGGTTAAAATGATGTTTAGATTTTCAAGAATGAAGAGTAGAATGAATTCCATTTGTAGGCAAAACTCACCATATTTTACATCATAACACCTAAAGAATCTAACTAAGGCACTTAAGTATCTTAATGAGCCCATTTGAATTTGTGTAATTCATTTGATTTGATTTATTTGATTTGATTTAGAACTTAGAATTTGAGTTTGTTTAAGTATTTGATTGATTGATTTTAGATTAAATGTTTTGGTTTAATTACATCTTGATAATTCAATATCCTTTAAATTAATATTTAATTCTTTTCTTTGATTATGGTTATGTGACTTAACTTTATGTTTATTTGATTTTATTATGGTTCATTTATTTATAGTTTGATCAGATTAGGTTAATTGAGATTTTATTTTGATTTTAATTGAGTTTAATTCCTTGTAATTAGGATTTTATTTTTAATCTCATCCATTTGTCATTTTATCAAAGTTTAGTTTGTATTTTGATTGCATACATTTGATAGTTAATTAATTTATCTCATTTAAGTAGGTTGAATGAAATTTGATTTGATTACATATTAAATTGATGAGAGTTTTTCTTAATTTAATTTAATTTAGTTTAATTTGATTTGATTATCTTTATTAGTCTATGGGTTTGCTTAGGTTCAATGTGATATGTAATTAGTTTGATTAAGAAGTGTATGTTAACTATAAATATTTGTTTAATTTTCAATTTAATTTCATATTTATTTAGGTTAATGATGAAATTAATGACTTAATAATTTAAGTTTAATTTAGGTTTTGATTAGTGTTTAATTATATTTATGTTTGATTAACTTTAAGTTTAATATGATTAATTTGATTGACTTAATTAGCTTATTTAAGATGTGTGATCAAATTAATTAGTAAATTAATTAAGTGTTTGATTTGAATTTGATTTTAAAAAAAGTTAATTTGGTTCATTAAGATGATGGATTAGTTCATTAAGTTTGCATTAATTGGGCATTTATTCAATGGATTAGCTTAAGGGTAATTAGTTTAATTAAGAAGTATGTTTAAGTTAATTATTAAATTAAATAAAGATTTATTTAATTTTTAATTTAGTTTTATGTTTATTTAGATTGATGATGTAATTAATGACTTAATGATTTATGTTTAATTTAGGATTTGATTAGTATTTAATTGCATTTATGTTTGATTATGCTTAGGTTTAATATGATTAATTTGATTAACTTAATTTACTTAAGGGGGTGTGATTATTAAATTTAATTAGGGGTTTGATTTAAGCTTAATTTAAGAGTTAGCTTTAATGTAATTTATTTAAATTAATTTAATTCATTAAGATGATGGATTAATTCATTAAGTTTTCATTAATTATGTGTTTGATTAATTAAGTTTGATTAAAGCTAATTAAATTTTTAAATCATTAGATTAATTCAAGGTTTATTTAATTAGAGATTAATGACTTAATTACACATATATGACTTATTTGATTTAATATTTTTAATTAAGCATTTACCTAAATTTTGTTGATTAAGGGGTTATCATTGTTATTATCATTTGATTAGATTAAGTGATTTAATTATTTATTTTTATTACAATTAAATTTGATTATTCATAATCATAGTTAGGTTTAATTTTCTTCATTTATTATGTTTATTAGATTTCATTCATGCTTGATTTAGTTGTTAGGTTTGTGTATTAATGGCTAATTAATCATCTTATTCCAAATGAATTTATTTTTAAATGTGATTTAATCATATCTTAATTAAGTTTTCTTTAGCTTCATTTGATTTAATTTGATTAATATTATATGATTATGTTGAATTGGTTTATTAATCAATTTGATTTTTTAGTTAATTTAATGATTAATTAGTTTCAATTTATTTATATTCAATAAGAAGTTTCATATGATTAAGACTCCATGCTTAGTGTAGGTTTAGTTATACTAGTTTGACCCATATTAAAGCTTCCTAGATTTGTTTAATTTTAAGTTTGATTTAAGATTTAATCATTTGATTGAGTTTTATTGATTTAAATAGGTTTAATCATATTTAATTTAATTTCTTTAGAGGATGATTATCGGACGACTGCTATTAACCGCAGACTGTGAATAGTAAAAATAGGTTATTTATGGATAAAAAGAAGAAATTCTAAGTGAAAACTTGTCCAAATGGACTCATTTTCGCATCGATTCACACCGAAAAATTCTATTTTCTAATCAGGATGATATAAAAAATAAAATGCAGGATTATTTAGGATAAATTCCTAAAATTGCACAAACAATCATCACAAATAAAGAATCCTAAGGCTGGCTATGGTTTGGTGAAATTTACCTCGCTTGGGATGGTTTTCGGCGGCGATGAAGATCCGAGTGAACTCTTAGGTATGTGAGGAAGCTTTGGAATGATTTTTAGCCTTTACCTCCCTTTGGAACATCATTTTCTCCAATATTCACCGTCGCCTTGCAAAAAAGCTTCTATTTATATTTTTGAGCTCAAAATTGCTCAAAGAGGTGGAGGATGGGTTCTTTTTTGCTTTGGGATCTCTTGGGGGTTGAATAGTGGTAGGAGGAAGAGGCATGAAGCCTCATTTCCCCCTCATTTTATAGTGGACAAAAATTCACCCTTTTTTGAATTTTTGGCTCCAAAGTATTATCATCTTGCTTGGGGTGGTTGGGATGGATGATAGATTGATTGAGGAATTTGAATTTGTGCTCCAAAGTTCTCTCTTTCTACCATATGATAACCTCCATTGAATGCAAATGTTGGGGAGGAGTTAATTGCATGTGATGGGGAGAATTAAATGAGGTTGGGTGAAATCCTATGGGGAGGATCCATGAGAGATTTAAATGGGTTGGGTTGATTTTGGGCTGATCCCAAATGAGTTTGGGTTAGGTTTGATTAGCCTTCAATGGGTCATGGCTTGGTTTCAAGGGATTTAGCTCAATTTGGGTCATATGGGATCATATTGAGTCATATCAAGTTAGGTTGACCAATTGATCAAATTGGATCAAATCAAGGCTTGGGTTATGTTCAAATGATAATTTGAAGAGTTTTGGTATGATTAATTTGATTTAATTTGTCTTAGAATTAATTGTCTCATTTGGAATCAAATGGGTCAAATGGGTCAAATGGGTCAAGTTGACCAATTTGACTAAAATTGGCCAAATTGCTTAGTTCATGGGTTGATTCATGTTCAATTGGCTAATTGAAAATGAATGTAGTCTTTAGTTTGAATCAATTTAGATTTAATTTGGATTTAGGCCAAGTTAACCCTTTAGGCCAATTTGGGTCAAGTTGACCAATTGGTAAAATTAGGCTCAATTATAGCTTTGGTCAAGTTCAATAATCAATTTAGAATGAATTTGAGCCATTAGTTGCAATCAATTTGGGTTAGATCATGATTTGACCCAATTTGATCCTTAGGCCAATTTGGGTCAACTTGGATCAAATGGCCAATTGGGCTTGGTTTGGCTCAATTGGTCATCAAGTCATATTTAAATATTGATTTTGAGTTGATTCAAATCATTGAGTTCAATCAATTTGGTATAGGATGAGTTTTGGCTAGTTTTGGTTCATTTGGGCTAAGGATTGACTTGGTCAAATGACTAAGTTGACTTGGTTTCACCCAATTGATTGTAATTGATCATCATAAGGTGATCAACAATCATAATGAAAGGTTTTGGTGAGCTTGGTTAAATCCAATTTGGGTTGGATTTGAAGTTGGGGCAAATGGGTCCTTTAGGTCACTTTGGATCAAGTGAACCTAAGTGAGTCAATTGGTTTAGTTTTGGTTTGATTTAGTTTAGTTGAACATACATATGAGCCCTGGATTGAAATATAAATTCAACGACAATCAATTTGGAGTTCAATAGGTTTTGGCTCAACTGAAAGTTTTAAGTCAAAAAGGGCTAAGTTAGGCTTGAATTAGGTTGACTTGAATTTGGTTTGATGATTGTATGTTTTATTTATATTTGGATAAATGATCGAATGAATGATTAATTCGAGAGAAAATCCATTAACTTTGACTTGATTTGGATAGAATTTAGTTAAGTCCAAAGAATTGGATTAAAGGGCTTAGATTGAGTTTGGATTTGATTTTTGATATAGTTTTGATCATTTGAATTTGGATTTTATTTATATTTGTGAATATAAATGAAAGAATAATTGATTTATAAAGAAATTAATTGAGTTTGATTTGATCTAAAGGGAGTTTTGGCTAACCTTATGAATGTGGTTCATATGGCTTAGGAAGGGTCTTAGGATTTGAATTTAATTTTGGGTTTCAATCATTTGGAGTCAAATTTGAAATTAGATTTGGAATTTGAATTTGAGATTTGGTTTGAGAATTGAATTTGAGTTTGATTTGAGAAAGTGTATCTAGATAGGGTTTAGGCTATAGGATATGCAATTTTCTTAAGCCCTAAGGCATAGCCTAATCTTACGATTAACACTTCTAAGTTTCTAAGCTTAGGTTAAGTGTTCACCTAATCACTAGAAGTGTCTTATGACTAAGGAGTTCTTAGTGTCTAGAAGAGTCCTAAGTCTAAGAAGAGGAGGTTAAGAGCTCACTCCAAAAGTGAGGTCAACACACCCTTAGGTTGGTAATTGAACTAGAGGTCATTGTCTAAAGCAATTCATATGAATTAATGGTGTTTTGAATATGTCTAGGAAAATATTACCTCGTCGATGTTGGATATCTAATGCTTCATGGATTTATTAAGCCATATTCGGGGACAAAATATCATATCCCCAATTTTGAGCGGAGCAGTCAAGTAGTACGCGGTCGATGAGAGATGTTCAAAAAATGGTACTCTTCATTGCGGGGTGTTATTGAGAGGACTTTTAGAGTTTGGAAGAAGAAATGGGCTATTTTATGGGATATGCCAACATATTCATTCCCAAAGCAAGTGAAGATAGTAGGTGCAACAACAGCTCTACATAATTATATACGAAGACATTCATCTCGAAAGGATGTTGATTTTGGTGTCATATATGATGATCTGACATTTGTGCATCTTGAAGCATATGAATATTGAATGGGCCATCCATTTAGTGATAGTGATTCAGTTCTTAATGATAATGAGATACAAAATGGGGAAGGGGCTGAGGAGATGAAACAAATCAGATAACATATTGTTAATGCTCTAATGAATATGTAAAATGTTGTAGGGACCAGTTGTGCTAGAAGCCGATGACTATTTTTGTCTTTTTTTAGATTTTTGAAAATGAAAAGTGCATATTTTAATTATATGTTTCTTTTAACATGTTTGTTATTGCATGGCACTAAGCTAATGTTATGTTTAATGCTTCTTAGTTGGTGGCTGTGTATGGAGAGCCGTTGTGTCTGTTGATTTGCCTGACCTGTCTTTCTAGTTGGTTTGTCGGTAGCTGTTCTAACGAATATGTAAAATGTTGTAGGGACCAATTGTGGTAGAAGTCAATGATTGTTTTTGTCTTTTTTTAGATTTTTGAAAATGAAAAGTGCATCTTTTAATTATATGTTGCTTTTAACATGTTTGTTATTGCATGGCACTAAGCTAATGCTATGTCTAATGCTTTTTGGCTGGTGGCTGTGTATGTAGAGTTATTGTGTATGTTGATTTGGCTGACCTGCCATTCTGGTTGGTTTGCTGGTAGCTACTTGGTACACTAGTTCGAAAACCACCTGTTGGGTGGCTATGTTGTTTCTGTCTAATGTTAGATGGCTTTGTTGGTGCACGTGTTTGGTGTTGCAGTTGTTTCAAAAACTCATTTGGAGCTGGTTTTTTTGTTTATGCAATCTTGAACTCTTTTAATGGTGAATTGGCTATGATGGGTTTGCCGAATGGTGATGCAGTTGAATTTGGTTGAGGTTGGCTGGTGGTGCAGTTGATTTAACACTTATTTCGGAGTTGGTTTGGGTTTATGTGATATTGATCTCTATGATTATTAATGGTGTTATTTCTGACTTCAATATTTGGGGTATGATGTATACTGTGTACCCTTTTGGCTGGCTGGTTGACTTTGCTGCTAGAGGTTGGTTGGTGCTACACTTGTTATAAAGGCTATTTCTAGTGCAGTTGTTTTAAAACTTGAATATTGCTTCCTTAGTGCTGGCTGCTTAAAACTCTTTGGCTTTGTAACATATATGCATTCATGGAAACCATTGTAACGAATATATATGCATTCATGGCCTAAAACTCTTTCCAGCTGATTTGATTCGTTGGCGTTGGCTCATGGTGGAGCTCGATTGCCTGTTTTCTTGTGTCTTACCTATTGTGTTTGCTTTTTATTTTTTTCGGGGGGTTCGGTGGAGGGGTTTAAGCATGGTGCTAGTAGAGTTTGGTTGCCTGTTTTCTTGTCTTACCTGTTGTGTTTGGTTTCTATTTTTCACAGGAGGCTCAGTGGATGGGGTTTTGGTTGGGTGCATTGGTTTGTTATCACTTATAATTACATCTTTGGATTTCTGGGTTTTGAAATAGCTATGTTTGGACTTCTAATTCTGGTTTTGTTGTTGGCTGGGTGAGTTGAATGAGTTTTAGAGGTGTGCATTGGGTTTTAGGTCGGGTGAGTTGATCTCCTGGGATCTCGAGTTTGTATGCTCTGTTGGTTTCATGATTCTGGGTTGTTGTTGGCTGCTTCTGGGGTTATACTGTCCATATTTGTATAGCTTGTCTGCTGTTTCAGTGATCCCTTTTTGCTGGTAAGGTGAGGTTTGTTTGGCTGTGATGGCTTTGATATTTAATTTTATCTGATCTCTTGATGGTGGCTTTATATGTGATTGTAACCCTACTTAATGAAGTTTGGATACTCACATATATAATTATTTTTTGAGATTATAGTAATTGAGCCTGAGCCTATTCTTTCTTTCTTTTTTGTCTTTGTTGTTAATTTTTTCTCCACATTTTTATGTGTTTATCTCTTTTTTATCTTGCATGTCTTTACAGGTTTTGGGGTCTTGCAGCTAGATTTTAGCTTTCCACACATGAGTCTGGTCCTGCTGCTGACTTGGTCCTTTTTTGTGATTGTATGTTACTGTATTATTAAGGGGATTTATCGTTGCTGGTTAATTGTAGCTCAATGAGCATTAGTTTAGAGATTTTTCCCCTTTTGAGGACATTGTACTTCTTTACAAATGTAATAAAATTCTTTTGCATCTCTAAACTTCATAATCTATTTGTGATTGATATGTTCTTGATAAACTTCTTAATATCCTAGTGGCATAATAATAAAAGTACTCGCATCTAGATTTATTAAATTTCTACTATGCACAAATTTAAATTGTATATGCTAATGCATTTTCTTTGCTTATATCAACCTGCTCAGCAAATATGAACTCGAGGATTTTCAATGGCTCAAGAGTTATGAATTGCAACTGCGGTTTATAATGTTACGTATTCACTTCACGCCGAGAAGACAATAATTATGGACAAAGATTTTATAGGTGTCCTTGCAATCGAAAATTGGATGACAGTAATATTTTTAAATTGGCTAATGATTACGAGACACAACTGCATATTGTGATCATGTTTGGAGAAGAGCTTTGGAAAATAAATTTTCTAGAAAACTTGATCATTTATAGAAAGCTTAATGTTATGTTGGCACTACTAATCGCAAATATTATCTTGATTTTAATGTTATATAGTGCAATGTAATATGTTAAATTCAAATGTCAAATTTTAGACTTATGACTATGTTTGGACCTCTAAAATTGCATTTTTTTTTTCTCACACTATTGGTGCTAATGATCATAAGAGTAGTTCTATCCTTTTTTTCTGCAAACAGCTGCAGCACAGTATCTGCATAACTCAATCCTCCAAATAGTTATACTGCTTCTTCAGAACCAGCCTTCTTAAAGCCCTTTTTACCCACTGTTGTTTCTTCATGCAGCTGTAGCTGTGCCAAACATACTCTCAATGTAGTTTAATTCCTAGGATATTAATCTACTGATAGAATTTAATAGTTATTAATTTTAATTAATTAATAGTTAATATTATACATATTATTTCAAATTAATAATAATATTAATATTATTAATTGATTAATTAATATATATTTAAGTTAATTTTAATTGAGTACTACTAATGATTTATTAATATAATATTAAATTTAATTATAATTTATTAAATATAATTATAGTTTGATAATTAATTGATTTTAACTAATATAATAATTAACATTATTTTTAATATAGTTTAAGTTGATTTTAACTATTTTAATTTAATAATATTAATGATTAATTAATATGTTATTATAAATTAAGTTTCATGGATATGTAGGATTTAGTATAGATTGAATATTATGGATATAATTATTATTTTAATATGTCTCAAATTGAAATATAATATGATAGAGATTTATTTTTTATATTTTTCAAAAAAAATCATTTTTAAATTCTAATAAATTTAAATTCATAAATAATTTATCAAATATCTTTTAAAATTTAGTAAAATTTAACTAATCTATTCTTAATTTTTTAAAAAAATTTAATAACTCAGAATTTAATCATACATAATTTATTAAATTAAGATATACTGAATTTATTAAATCCTACTGAAAATAAATTCAATCTTTTCTCAAACACCCCTAAGTCTATCGCAGAAGGCAGGCCGAACTCCTCTCTGATCTCCCCAAGGCCGCTCCACCCAGGCTGCCATCTCGACAAACCCCCCTCTCTGGTTTCTGGATGACTTCACCGGGCCAAACTCTCCAGCAGCCCTATTCACGCCTCCCCAACCCGCCATCTCTCGCACAGCCGCACTCCCTCTATCACGACCACTCCTTCGCTGCCTCCCTTCTCCGGCTCGAGCAGCCATACCCGACGCCAATCACTCGCACATCCTCCCTATTTACGCCTTTTCCTCCCTCTATTATTCCAAACTGAGCAGCCCTCATCACTCGCCGGCCATCTCACACACTGCAACGCCCTCACGACTCCAGTGAAGGAAGATAATGCGAGTGCTTTTACTTTTCCTCCTACTTCATTTGTTTCTCCTTCTACACTTATCCTCACCATCTCCTATTCTTGCCGGAAAGAAAAGCAGAGGAACCAATGTCGTGGAGGACATTCTTGGAGGAAAGAGAGCCTTGAGCTTCTCCTTCCGTACAGTTGGATGTAGTCCCAAGTGTCTCTCATTGTCTTCCCACCAGTCAAACCTCCAGCTTTCTTCTAAAGGTCGTCCCTGAGAGGCTTTGCGAACGATTTGGCTGCTTCCGTATAGATGGAGTTCAAGTGGCTACCGTTCATTTCTTTGGATCATTACCATGTGTGGAAGATTATGGTGTGAAGGTTGAATGTCCAGTTCCATGGAACAATTATCAGACTGTTTTATCTCAAGCTGTGAAAGAAAGAGATATATTGGATGACTCCTGTATTGCTAGCATTCCTTAGCAATATTCCTGTAATATTCAAAACGATGTTTCCTACTTGCAACATTTCTAAATTGGGCAATTGGATCACCTTCAGTGGTGACCGATGGTGGTGCTGCACATATCTTCTTGATCCATCAGATTTTTCTATTTATTGAAGTTGGCACGGCATTTATCAAACAACCAACCAAAGAGTATGGGTGTAGAACTAACATCAACTATTGTGACACCTTTAATGAGAACAAGACGCCAACAAATGATCAAAATACATCTCATCACTTGGACTTGTTGCGTATGATGCAATGGCTAAAGATGACAGTGACGTAATATGGTTAATTCAGGGTTGGCTGTTTCCTTCTAGTGCAGGATTCCAGAAGCTGCGACAAATGAAGGCTCTTCTACACTCTGTTCCAATTGGGAAAATGATTATTCTTAACTTATTTGTTGATGTAAAACCTATATGAAAGATGTCTTAATAATTTTATGGTGTTCCATATGTTTGTTGTATGCCACACAACTTTGGCAGCAACACTGAATGTATGGAATACTTGATCGGATTGCTTATGGCCTTATTGATGTCTGGGCTAGCCAGAACTCAACCATGGTTGGTGCAGGGTGTGCATGGAAGGTATAAAGCATGGTCCATTTGTCTATGACCTGATGCTTGAAATGGCATTTCACAGTCATAATATTCAGACTGAGGTCCCAATACCCCATCATGCTCTGAAGAACGCGACAGATTTGAAGACCCTATTACATTCAATAAAGTTAGCAGGTTAAAAGATCACTGCCGTAGTTTCACAAAACACTGGTCATTATGCTCATTAGAGCTAATAGGAAGGCTAAACAGACTTCTGATGTTGCCCCTATATAGAGATGATGCCCAGAGGTTGCTGAAATTTGAATTAATAGAGGACTTAATTAATTGAACATAAAATAAAATTTAAGCCAAAAATTGAAATAGTAAGCATTTGAAGGCTTATGCATGGTAGGTGTGAAGATCCATGGTCGCAGTGTTGCAAGATACTCACTGCACATGCCTTTTTAGGCGTGGCAGATAGGCCAATTAGACTCCCGGTGTACTCTCTATGTGGGGATGATGTTAGGAGGCTGCCGAAATTTCCAGTAAACATAATCACAAAGAAACTTATAAAAGAATTTATTCTTAACTCATAATACAATAAAAATGATAATGCAAGACTTAAAATGAAATATTTACATGCATATAAAAATGAAATGAACTTTTATATGCAACACAGTGTATAAATTGAATTGCAATAGTTCAGAAAACTCAATGATAGAGGATTTTGTGGCTCATTGACGAGCATAAACAGATCTTGTAGTGGACTTAAGAGCAAGACTTTTAATAAGATCGAAGCTTTCACAGACTCGTACTGAATCCAATGATTGCTTGCGAGCATGGATATGATCTTTCAAAGAACACTTAGATTGTCCTATCTGGCTTTTAGATATAAAATTAGAGTGCACGAAATCTAAGATACGATGGGATGCTTTCTTCCAGACTAAAAGAGAACTTAAAATGAAATTCACAAAAAGACCTTCCAATAAACTCAAGTGATATTAATGTTGGCTTAGGAGAATGAATATGACCTTTTAATAGGCATTTGAACAACATTACATCTTGAATTGAAAGAATTGAGGAGAATATGAATTCACTAAGTAAATTTAGAGAAGACATAATTGTTTGACTATAAATGAGGAAGAACACTAAATAAGTTGAAGTTATAATAGGCTTTAAGGCTCATCAATTTAATAGCTCACATACAAGCAAAATAAGATAAATTAGCTTGTCAATAAGCATATAAAAAACCTTTCAATATTCACTTGAGTTGCACTGTGTGACATACTAAATGAATAAAAAATGACCTAAAGAATCTAAATGAGATTCACAATAACCTTGCAAGCTCGTCAACAAATATGAGCTAAGTAGAACAATTTTACATTCAACTCAAATGCTCTGTAATTTGTGCAGTACTCAAGTGAAGTTTTCATGCATCTTGAAGTGACTTTATATCCAAATATATCACATTAAAATACATGCAATGATCAAATTTTTAAATAAAATGAATATCACACATCATAAGGTTATCACACATTTAAATTCATGAAAACGTGTTGCATGCAAATAACCTAAAGAGATTAGTTTTGCATACATTACGAGACAAAAAATAACATTCAAATATAATATCTCGAAGAATGTGCAATCATTCATAATTCACCAGCATGGGCCCTCACACTATACTAAGAGCATAAATTTAATGTCTGAGAATGCTACGAGTGTTGATTCCCGGTTAGATCTGCGAACTAGGCTCGGGTTAACAAAATCTAATTATGTTGTTATAACTTTCTCCACTTGAGAAAATCTCTCAAAAGCTAATTCTGTCATATGATAGTATGATGAGCATCTCCTAATACCCAAGGATGACTCTATTGATTGTGAATTTCAATTGGAGAAGTCATCTTTATAAATATCTAAAATATTAATATCCAATCATTTCAAATTTAAAATTCTCAAAATACAAATATAGATCTAATCTTCTATTTTAAGATTAATAAAGTTGACAAGATCTACAACAATAAATTGAATAATAAATTGGGCATACACACCCCGATGATAGTCGTGCTGATTGTGAATTTTAACCGGAGGGATCATTATTATAAATATCCAAAATATTAATATCCAATCATTTCAAATTTCAAATTCTCAAAATACAAATCTAGATCTAATCCTCTATTTTAAGATTAATAGAGTTAACATGATCTAGAATAATAAATTGAATGATAAAGTGGCTTTATGCACCCCGATGATGGGTGTGTTTAATGAAAAATTTAACTAGAGGGGATATCACCATCAAATTATATCTAAAATTTCAACTTAAATCAATCCAAAGTCAAGTTTCAATGATGCTACAAAGATTTATAAAATATTCAAATGAAATTCAATATTAAAAACTTATAGCAAAATTCACTCCAATCACTTTCCACAATCATTTATTGAAGGTGATAAATTAAGAAAACTTTAGCTTATATAGGAGCTAATGTCAAGTCAAGTGTACTTCTATATTCACTCTCAAACAATCATTTGCTAGTAAGGATAGCATATGTGTCCTTTAAACGTGTGGTTTGGCCAGTAGGCTCCACATATGATGCGGTTACGACCATAATCCATTGATTGGGTGGTTCGCCGCCAAATGATAATATTATATTTATTGTGATGACTGTAGCTCGTATATTCTCCAATAGCTTTGACCCTTGAGTTGTGAACTATAGGGCGTACTTGATAGATAAAAAGTCCTCGATTAGTTAAGGTAGACTCAAATTTATTCCCTTAGACAAACACCATCTCAAGTCTATAAGGACACCTTGGATGACCTGGCCCATAGCTGTTGACAAAGATCTTTCGGTCAAGTTATGTCAACTACCTTCTCTGACTAAGTAGACAAGGGATCACGACAACCAGGGATGATTGAACCATGAGATTTTGATCAAGCGCATTATCATTCCCCCAACCATCTGCTTTAAATCAAAAGATAATAAATTTCATAAATTCTAAGCCCGAAACTTCATATACTACAACTATACGCTAACCAATTAGCAGCCTATCGACTAGCCTTAATTGAAAGTTCTCTCTCATCATCAAAAGGTGTAATTAACTATAGGTGCTTGCACCAATAGGAAACTTAGAACCAAATTTAAAGTCCTCACAAAATGAGGATGAAATCTCTGGGTAGTGTTTTATCTACTATCTCATCTATCTTCTGAAAATTTCACCAATGCTAATTCAAACTCTCTTCATTGAGAGGTAAGTGGCAAATTTTTGGATTCACAAGCACTCAATGGAGCACATAAATAGGAAAGTTTTATCCTAATGTGCGACCTACCTATGTGACACAAAGTTTAGTTGACTCAAAAGCTCATGTCACAATATATCATTTTTAAAGTATGTTTATATGCTTCTATAAATGTATTTTACAGTGCTAGTTGCATCTTAACACCTTACAGATCATAGAATTTTTTTTAAATTCATTAGAAAATTTTCTATAGTGTAAATATAACTATTATAACCAATTGCTATATAAATTCTTTAATTTTTGAAGTGATCTATATGCAGCTCTCATGTGAGCTAAATCTTATTGATGCATACATTATATATATATATATATATATTGAGATTTATTTCTGTATGAATGATCATAAATATTTTTATAATATAGCCTTCACTAAAATAATCGTCAAGTTTAATCATTCATGATGTGTAATATCATTTCAATGATATAATGGCATTCATAACATTTATATTATATTTTAAATTACTTTTTTATTCTTTATAATGCATGCCTTATATATTATTATTTATATTTTAATAAATGGACGTTCTTTATTGAGTTTCTAATTTTTGATAACTTTTTATTTTACAAATTCTACTACGTTACTTAGCAGATTTTCATTATAGATGCAAATCTTTCAACATAAGTTATTATATTAAATTGGTATTTAGATTCTTTTGTAGTTCTTGTATAAATTTTGTTAAGCTTTGAGTTGGTTTCTTTTTATTTCTTTGTCATTAATTAACACTATTATGTTACTAAGTTATTGTTATAGCCTATATATATATATATATATATATATATATATATATATATATATATATATATATATATATATATATTAAAATATTGTTCTTTATCTTAATATTAATATCTTTCACGTATAATTTATTCATATATTTTTTTTTTCTTGAATACAAAATTATTTTATTTGGTCTTAACCGCTAGATCAGGATTTAACATCATATGCTATATTGACCGGGTGAACAATCTCTTGGACTTAAGGTATGATAATGTATATGGTAGTAATTTTGTTTCTTTAAAGGTATTTACTAGAAATCCTTAATAACTGCCCTTCTGAAACTTTATTATAGGCATGAAAATGCTTATAAAGTTTGGTGTGACATTAAAATGCTTTTTCTTCCCTACCTCTTTGAAATGAAAGACTATTGACAAACCACAATATTCACATCTTTAGACTCTTCGGTATTGCTTTTAAATTAATGTCTATATATTTTGCATAAAATTATTCATTTATGAAATATTTTATGTTAAGCACAAAATTATTTTATTAGTCATGATTTTTATAGTTTATCCAAAGTGTAGATTAAATCTCTTCATCACATATAATATTATTGAGATGTATCATCTTTCAAAGTCGAGGGATCGTAACAAATGTGATAACAATTGGAATCCTCACAAAATATTTACCAGAAATCCATGATAATTCTCCTTCTGAAACTTCACCATCTGGCATGGGAATGCCCTTATAGCTTAAGGAGATATTAAAACTCTTCTTTTCCCCTACTTTGTTGAAGTGAAGTGCTACTGGCAAAACCATAATATTCACACCCTTAGGGTCTTTAAAATCTACAGTATAAGTGGTATCAGCATCTCCAACATTCGTCACCGTCTTACTTACAGTTTTTGGTACATATTAATACCAATAGACACTGCTATGGAAGGATAATTCAGTTCTTCAACTTTGATGCTACGAATTGTAGAGCAAGTTATATTCCCTTGAACTATGGCACTCACTTGATTATCATCAAACAACTCAGTGCCACAAAGATATCGAATATAGTCATGAGGCTGAATGTCATATATGAGGCCTGAATTATTAGCTGCCACTGGGTCGATATGACCAGAGCCTATGGCAAAGACATTAGCTTTTTTCCCAACATATTGATCGGAAATTGGTTTGCCTTCCTGATCTATAGTGTATGTTGTAGTCATGATTGCTGATTTAATTCCTGCAACTGACCATGTAGGATGGTTGTTCTTGAGAAGAGCAGCAAGACCCGCCACATGAGGTGTGGCCATGGAGCATCCACTTTTAAAACTGAATATTTTGTGTGTGCCACTGTGGTTTAGGCCAATCTCAAATGGCCATGCTGCAAGGATGTTGACTCCCGGTGCAATAACATTTGGTTTTATGATTCCTCCATTCCAACGGCTAGGGCCTCGACCTGAAAAAGTGGCGACTGCTGGTGAGGGTTGGACACCAAATTGTATACCTTTAAAGTTTATTGCTACTGTTGGATTAGGAGTAGAAGAATATTCTATAAGCCGTTGTCCTGCATAATGGGTGACATATGAAGCAGGGAGCACATGAGACTCAGCAAATGTAGTGTTTCCTTGGTTGCCAGTTATAATCATTGCTGCCCCTCCGGCTTTATTGACATTTTCACCAGTTTTTGTAATGTTACCTAGCCTATTGCAAAGAACTATCTTTCCTTTCACATCATTATCAATAAGGTTGTCTCCAAAGCATCTAAGGACATTTACTAGGGGCAATTGTGGTGAGCCATAATTGCTCGGTTGATAAGCAGATTCACCATTAAACTCTCGTCCATCCCCAAGCTTTACTATGGCTGTAAATCTTCGGTCAGTGGAGGCGGCACCGATAGTTATAATCCAGGGGGCATCATTATCCATGGTGCCCTCACTTGGGCCATCGTTGGGCGCTGACGCACATGTAACGATACCTTCTGTGATAGCTGCAAATGAACCAATTATAATCCCATTACCATAAAATTCCGGACTAGAATCGCCTTGTGAAATGGATAACACATCAACATGGTCTCGAATAGCATCGTCTATGGACATGAGCAAGTCGGCTGCCCCTGCTGACTTATAGATGGCAAGGTGGGCCTTCGGCGCAATGCCAGAGGCCGTACCACTGGCTTGGCCATGTACGTTGGCATCATCAACAAAGTTGTCGGCGGCGATACTTGCACAGTGGGTGCCGTGGCCATTAGTGTCCAGTGGTGGGGCTAAACCAAATCTCAATCCTTGTGCACCTATGAGTTTGTTATTACAGATTGGTGGGCCCCAGTAACATGCGCCAGTCCATTTGGTCGGAGGTGGCGGCATAGCGTGACCATCGAAGGAAGGGTGTGTGGGCTTCACCCCTGAATCAATAACAGCAATGATTTGACCTTGTCCATATGCAGACTCATACCACATGCTCTGCGCTCTATTGAGTCCGAGAAATTCGGGGGTGTATGTTGTTCGGGGTTGGAGAGTGGTATCTGGGCGAGCTAAGAGAAACCCATCCATTGATTCCATGGCCTTCAACTCATCTTGGGTAAACACGCCGCAAATCCACTGATTACTTGGCGATAAGCGTAGACTAGGCGTGGCTCACCAGAGAAGAGGGTGTCGTTTGGCAAGAAAGACTGGTACCAACTTTTTCTATGTTTGAAGAGGTGAAACTTTTTAACAGTTGGCTTTTGAACATGAACGATATAGACCCGATGATGTTGATTGGTGGTGGAGTAATCATTAATAGGAAGCGGAAGCTGTCCGTAAACTGGGAGCAAACAAACAATACTGAATAAGAAGAAGAGTGAGAGAAAGCTTGCCAAAGGGGAAACATCCATCGGGGGCAAGAAAAATGGATTGTGGATATGCGATGTGGAAAAGAGAAGAAAGCTCATGAATATTTATAGGAAAAAAATGCTGCGAACTTCAGTGGTTTGGTAATTTAAATAGACAACGAGGGATGTCATTCTTCTGTTCACAACTAGCGATGGTAGCCTACTGTATAAGAAAAAAAAGAAAAAGAAAAAAGAAACCTTGTTTTCACGTGCTGGAGAGCATAAAATATTGATGTCGTACGATGTATTTTTTTTTTTTAATGGGTATCCACCCAACACCCCACTCATATTGTGGGTAGGGATATCGTTGTGACTAATCCCCGGTCATTCATCACACGCGTGTCGGTCACTTACTTTCCCCATCTTAGGTATAGGTCTGCCGCGGAGAATTCAACTCGATTAGGTTCCGCCTTCAAACTGAGCTAAGAGACGGTGGGTAAACATACGATGTACTTTTACATTGTAGAATAATCTCTACAGTCGTATTCTAGGTTGGAAATTATTTATTTTGCAGTTAATATCAGAAAGAAATAATTTTTGCACTTTACTGACGTACCGCAACGTTATTCAGGTGAAGAGGTTCGTCGTGTTAGAGAAAGAGAATGCAAGAGGGAGAGAGAGAGAGAGAGAGAGAGAGAGAGTTGGTCCTAAATATAAATTGAATGCTTTTATCTCCTGTTCAATTCAACGTATTCTTAGCGTTATCTCCAAGTGATATAAAATAAAAGAAAGTTTACATTAGCACATAAATTTTATGCATTTGCATCTTGTATTTCATATAAAAATTAAATTCAAAAAATTATATAAGGTTAAATGCTTAATCATGACTTAAAACTTAGATCGTACATTTCGAATAAATCAGTTGTATGATCGGTCCAACCAAATTTTACATATAATATTTTAATTTAAAAAAAATTAAAATAACTTTATAAATCTTATACTATAAAAAAGCTCATTAATATTTCCTTAGCCAAGCTACTTTATATGAGGCCCGTTTTTTTCATGGAAATAGTACAAATATAAACAGACTTATAATGCCAGAATAAAAAAAAATATGTAAGTATAATGAAATGTAAATTAGACTATGAAATGAGGAATTAGGTTGTCAGTTTTGAACTTCAAGAATTTTAAATGAGCATGGGATATATGAATATTGGAATAACATTTTAACTTTTTTTTATATTATAAATAATCTATTCTTATTTTAAATTGTAATCTCATCATAGATGATATTTATATTTATGTATCTATATCGCTTTTAAAATTTTAAATATGCAATATATATATATATATATATATATATATATATATATATATATATATATATATATATATATTGACCTCCACATATATGTCATAAGCAGTCAAGCCCACAAGTTATTGAGGGACTTGAAATAACATACTGTCAGACTCAAAATGCATTGGGCGTCACCGAAAATTGTCGAAACGACCTCCAATCAACGAAAGGACTTCGCCATCACGTTCAGAACGTCGAAATTGATCGAAATATAAATATTGCATAATCTAACAATCAACCGATCAAGCAATTGAGCTATCAATGTGTCGACGCATATATCAGGGAAAGGGAGTTGCGACGATGTCCGAACAACCTCTGTTCATGAAATTGATCTTGCCTTTAGCTTCGAAACGTCGAAAAATTCCAAATGAGACTATCCATGCTTAATTTGGACTAGTCTGTGTAAATGTCGAATGATTTGAAGTGACAGCACGTAAATCGAGACTGAAATACATAGGACGTCATCAAAATCAACCAAAATGACCTCCGATCGACGAACGGACTTCGCCGTCGCATTCAAAACGTCGAAACTAGTTAGAATATAAATATTGCACAACTTGATGATCAAGCATCAAATTAACAAACAGCACACATATCAAAATTAGGGAGCGTACCAAATCAAACAACCTCCGATCGTGAAATTGATTGTGTCGTTGGCTTCAAAATGTTGAAATCTATCCAATGAGACTTTCGCACTCAATTCAGACGACTTTACACAAATGTCGTGCGGTTAGAATCAATAATGCGCATTTTTGAAATAAAATTGGCTCGATTCGACGTCGAGGCGAACCAAATGGCCTCGTAAATGGACAACGTCGTTCGTCCGATGAGAATAATCTTAAATTGATATATATATATATATATATATATATATATATATATATATATATATATATATATATATATATATATATATATATATATATATATATATATATATATATATATATATATATATACATTTTATCTTTATCGGGTTTCAATACCCGCTAATGCCCTCGCGAAAGAAGGTTGTGATGTCCAGATACCACTCACTCATTGACGTCTAAAAGCAAAACACTCGATACTGTCATCGGGAGATGACGTCGGGAGGCTGTCAAAATTTTATCAAATTTTAAGACTTCAATTTAAAATTAATTGGATATTATATTAATAGTGAAGCATAAAGTCTTAAAACTAAATAAAATGAAAAGGGAATGTGGAGTTCACATGTACCTTAAAGTAAAAATAGAGGGTGGCGTGCTCAATAAATCTTATTACCCCACAAAAATATACTAAGTGAAGGTGAATTTAGTCACTTAATTTATTGCTAAATAAGTGCTTGATTCGTTGTTTAATATGTACAAACAAATGAGGATACTCAATTTAAATGCAAGTGATACTTGGGGAGGTAAATACTAAACTCATAAGAAACTTGCAATAAATTTAAAGTCTAATTTTCAAATAAATATAGAATTTGATATGGAGTTAAGGATGAATCTAAATTGAATTTAATAACTCTTATATAAATATGGAGATGATTACAATGCTAGCGAATAAGCATGAGTAGGGCTAAAGTAATAAACACTGAAATTGATATAACTTATTAAAAGTGATTTAAATTGAAAATAATCAAGCTGGGAGGATTGACAAATTCAACAAGTAAACTAAGTGCAAGTAATATTTTAAACTACAATTTAAATCAAAACATCTTCTACACCACCGAATCTACAATTCTCTGTACAAGCACATAGAAGGCATTAATTAAGGCGCTCTTAAATACACCCCCATGGGCCTCGATACTGCACTGAATGCTTAAATTTAAGTGTTTGAGGATGCTGCGTTGGTTGCTACCCAGTTTAGTCTTAGGACTGGGTCTAGGTTAACAAAATCTAAAAATCTATTATAAGAATTTCAACTTAGTGAAATAATTGAGAGGCTAATTCTATCATGTGATAATAGATCTGATCTTCTGTCAGGAGCTAAATAAAGATGACAAGATCTAAAACACTTAAATATATTCAAATCAATTAATTACCTCGATGATAGCTGTGTTGAATGGTGATTTCAATCGGAGAGGATACTTCCATCAAAAATGTGATTCTATTTTCAAATCAAATTAACTCAAATTAAATATCAATCTAACATGCTTAAATGAAATTATATCATTAAAAGCTTAAAGCAAAACTCAATTTATTCACATTCCAGAATTGTTTATTGGGGGTGACAAATTAAGAAAACTCTAGCTCACAAAGGAGTCACTGTCAAATCAAGTATTATACTATGTTCACTCTCAACTAATCTCATGCCGTGGGGCTGGCACTGTCCTCTAGTGTGGCTTGGGTATGCTCCATAAATGAAGCGATTCGTGAGTCCTCGATGGTTTGGCCAATTAGGCCTCATTATATTACGATCACGACCGTAACACGTATGCTCTCCAATGGCTCTGCCCTTTGAGTTGTGTGAATTATGATAGCAAAAGCCCTCTGTAAGGTAGACTTAAGATTGTCTCATTGACAAACACCTCCCGGTCTACAAAGATTTCTTGGATGGCGTAACCCATGTGTTCGATAAGGATCCTTGATCGGTTGGGTACCTCCTCCTGAGTAGACTAGGGACCACGACGGCCCAGGATGACAGAACCATAAGATCTTGATCGGGCACCTCATCATTCCCCCAACCATCCGGTTTAAACTGAAATGATGATTTTCATAATCTAAATTTTGAAACTTCATATACTGCTACAATATGCTATGCATTAAGTGACCTAATGACTACCCTTAATCGAAACTTATCTCTCACTTATTGAGAGGGGTAATTAACTATAGGAGCTTGCGCCTATAGAAAACCTGGAACCAGATCTAAAGTCCTCACCAAATGAGAGAGAAATCTTTGGATAGTGTCTTATCTAATATTTCATGTGTCTTCTGAAAATTACACCGACACTTTAAATCACACTCTCTTCAATTCATATTTATCGAGAGGTCGGTGTTAAATTTTTGGAGCCTACAATATGAAATACATGTATACACATAAATATTATATTTGAGTGGGGTTAACATCACAACAAAACTCATTCTATTATTCAGCAAAGGCAACTCAGAACAAAAACTATGTGAAAAAAAAATTGAATTAATCCTTACCAAGGCATAACAAGAAACAAAATGTAAACTATGATTTTTTTACTAAACAAAATGTAAACTCACAAAATGTTTGATTTGAACATCCAAAGAATTGACTTACAAGATTTTCTTTATAAGATTTGATCATTTTATAGACTTATAATAATCCTTAGAATGGTTTTAAACAACTCGCAAAAATTATGAAAATTAGTAACCAATCATACTTTTTTGGGGGATTTACATACATACCACACAATTCTTATGTATTTACATATCTAACACCTAAACTTCAGTTTTTACATATATAACACCTTAATCTTCAATATCACATCAAAAATACCATTTTATTCACTTCTTAAAAGTGAAATGCACCTTTTTAAGCATAGAAAAGTGTTAGATAAGTAAATATCTAACATTATGCTATCTATGTAAATGCATAAGAATTGTGTGGTATGTATGTAAATCCCCCTACTTTTTTTTTATTTTAAATCTATTTAACTAATGTATACAAAAATATATAAAACATTAGATCAATTTTAAAATTTTTTAATGAAAATATCATACAAAGATTGAGTTAAAAGGATCAATCATTTAAGAATAACATTTCTAACTTTCCAGCTTATTCTATTATATTCTAAAATACTTCATGATTTTGTCTTGAATTGACCTTTTTTTTCCTTAGCTTTCTTGGGCCTTAAATTATTTCTCAATGAAACTTGAATCGTATATACATTAATTCATGTAGTCTTTTAATCATGAAATTATTTAACATGTAATTTTAGTACCTCTCTATATATATTTATTGTCATTAAAATAAGGTCACATATATTTTAAGCTCATGCATCAACAATCTCCTCATTTTATTGGTGATAAACCTATATTAATTAGTAATAATGATAAAAGCGTAAAATAGTCTCTCAAACTTAAACTTTTAAAGTTGAAAAATTATAAAATCCTCTAAATTATATATGTAAAGAAAAATATATCAATTTATTATATGTTTTCGTAATAAAGAAAAAAATGAATTGAAAAGAAAATTTATTATATCTTTTATTTCATAAATCAAGAATATCAAATTAGGTATCTAATATATCAATTTTTCTTCTTAATAAAGTATTTTCTTTATTATTTAACAAATATTAATAATTTGAAATTCAGTACTAATAAATTCAATTTCTACAATCTCTTTTGAAATATAATATGTAATGAAATGGTGTTTAATTTTAATGTGTTTGACTTTTGATTCTTGAATTGGATATTGCATGCAATTATGATGTTTAATATTATAAGGTGATTGACCTGGAAAGTACATAGTACTTGTCGACTAACATTGTCACTATTTCATAGTGGTGACAAATATTAGTGTGATAGCATGAGTGATGATAGACATTGATCGATGACATATGATGGATATTTATACTAATTGATGTAGGGCATTATATGACAAGCAGTGAAAGTTGTTGGGTGTGGGCTCTGAAAATTCGATACCGATCTCTCTCGACAAATGAGGAGAGTGATTGATTTAAAAGTGTCGGTGTAATTTTCAGAAGGCAAATTGAATATTAGATAAGACACTACCCAGAGATTTCACTCTCATTTTTGCGAATTTTAGATGGTTCAGTTTTCTATAGGCGCATGCACCTATAGTTAATTACCCCTCCTAATAAGTGAGAGAGAACTTTCAATTAAGGCCAGTCATTTGATCGCTTAATGCATAGCGTATATTAACAACATGTTGAGTTTCAGATTTAAGATTATGAAAACCATCATTTTAACTTAAAGCGGATGGTTGGGGGAATGATGACGTGCCCGATCTAGATCCCATGGTTCCATCATCCCAGACTATCATAGTCCCTAGTCTACTTAGTTAGAGGAGGTAGTCGACCCAACCTGACTGAAAGATCCTTATCAGCAACACATGGGTTATATCGTCCAAGAAATCTTTGTAGATATGGGATGGAGTTTGTCTAAGGAGACATGTTTAAGTCTATCTTAGCTGATAGAGGGTTTTTTGCCCTATCAGGTGTACCCTATGATTCACAACTTAAAGGGTAGAGCAATTAGGGAGCATACAGGCTACGGTCATGATTATAATATAATAGAGTCTTACTGGCCAAGCCACTTGATTAGCGACTTTGGCCATATGCATCATTTGTGGAGCCTAGCCAAACCAGCTTAGAGGATACGTCATGTAATTAACAGATTAATTGAGAGTGAACAAAGTAGAACACTTGATTTAACATTGGCTCCTTTGTAAGCTAGAGTTTTCTTAATTTGTCACCTCCGATAAATAGTTGCGGAAGGTGGATAGATTGAGTTTTGCTTTAAGTTTTTAATGATTAAAATTTATTTAAGCAGTTTTTAGATTGATAGTTAATTTGAGTTAATTTAATTTGAAATTAGAATCACATTTTGATGGAAGTATCCCCTCAATTGAAATCACCATTCAACACAACCATCATCTTGGTAGTTAATTAATTGAATCAATTATATTTGAGAACTTTAGATCCTGTCAACTCTATTTTGCTCTTAACAGAGCATTAGATCTACTATCACATGACAGAATTAGCTCCTCAGATATTTTAATAAGTTGAAATTCTTATAATAATTAGATTTTTAGATTTTGTTAATCCGGACTCGGTCTTAAGACCAAATCAGGAAGCAACCCGCGCAACATCCTCAAACACTAAATTTAAGCATTCAACATAGTGTCGGGGCTCATGCAGGTATTTTTTTAGTAATTCAAATAATTTTATGTTTAAATTATAAGATTAATTTTGTATTTCATTTAATTTTGACTTAAAATGCACAGCCTTTTCAGACATTAAAATTTTCACTTTAAATCTCTATGTCTGAGCACATGCAGGTATTTATAGCTTAGGTAATTTAATCTAATTAATGAAATCATTAGCTTTAAAAATTATAATTAAAATGAAATTCCTTAATCTTTGATTGAAGGAAGCTCTATGATTTTTGTAGAATTTGAATTAGTATCACCTTCGATCTACTTGTATGAAGAGTTGTAGATCCGGGGGTGAAAAGGTGTTGTAAATTGATCTAATATCTTATTAGATCTTTTGGATTAATATTGAGTTACTTTCTTTTATCCCAAGTTGATTAGTCTTTAAATATTCAATAGACTCTCGTGATTTTGGTGTTAGCCTCCTCATGCTTCACTTACATTTAATTTGAATATCTTTATTTATTCCAACATATAAAGCAATAGGCTCAAGCATTCAATTGGTGGTAAACTAAATGAATGAATTCAGTTTTAGCTGCTTAATGTTCTCTTTTGTTGAAGCTAGAGAATTAGATATTTAAAATTTAGTATAGACGTTCTTGTTTATCATGTCAAGTGTATGATTTTACAAGTGTTTAGTTCATAGAGGAGAAAGCTTTATTAAGTTTTAATAGGCCTTCTAAAAAATGATACTTTGCAACTCTTACAACTAAAAGCACGACTTAGAAAAATTAAGAGCTCACTTAAAATATCGCTCGAAAAAGGATAACAAGCTTCCAGAAATTAATTTTCTTACAAATAGAATAGCCAATAAAATCATTGAACTTTAAAATCACTGTGGGTACCGGATGTAAACTTTATATTCCTTTTTTCATTTCCACAAATTAGAGGCTATAATGACTCTTACTATCATATGAATTCTTTTAAAAGCTTTCAAAACTCTAATTGTCCATGAAGAAGATTGAGCCTCCAAATTGTTTCAAATGTTCATTCAGTTTCATTCTTATAAGTCCTCCTTTCAAATTTAACATGTGCACTTGTATTTATTTTATGCCTTTATAACCTCACATCTATTATGATCAAAATTTTGATTTTGGTCTTTTATTTAATTCCATTTAAATTCTTTGATTATCACTTTTTTTATTTTCTAAGTCCAAAAATTTGATGAAATTTTGTGACATTTTCTAGTGCGACATCTAACAATTTTAGAGGCCTTCTGTTATGCCACGATGAGCATGACGGTTGGTGTTTTTGCAACACCTCGGTGATTTTCATCTCGTCCATGCGATGAGCATGTGAGGCTTTCAAACCTGCAAAGAGAGACAAACAACATACAATCCATACACATAATATTTCATCTTTTACACATTCAAACTCAAATTTATTGCACATTCACCAAAGTTGAGAGATGGGGAGGAGATGATGAAATAGAGAAGAACCCACGATGTGATGTTCTTCTTCAACATGGAAAAAGAAAAGGTCGGAAGAAGATGGAGAGGAGATGCCAAAACCAAAGAACCAACTTGATGTGATGTTCCTCTTGGTGTCAAAGGAAAGGTCGAAAGGATGAAAATAAGAGGATGGATGTTTAATTTGAAGAAGGTTATGCTTATTTTAGGAAACAGATCAAGATGGGGAAGGGAGTTTTAAATGAGCATGAGGGAAAGAGGAAATTTTAGATATGAAAATGAGGAAGTAAAAAATTTTACTTGGGAAGAAAATGGGAAATGGAAAGTGATTTCAGTTTGGGAGGAATAAGGAAAATGGAAAGAATTTTTGGTTTAGAGGAAAGAAAATGGAAAGAGAGGAGAAGAGGAGGAGGAAGAGGCTTATGATTTCCTTCCTTGACGAGAAGAAAAAAATGACATATTTTTCGGTTGAGGGAAAATAATGAAGGAGGAATGGTTGGTTTAAACGATCAAAGGAGGAATGATTTTCGTGGCTTGTGGTTGAGAAGAAGAAGAAGAGGATCTTGAGGAGTAGGAGCCGAGAGTGGAGCATGTGTGTGGAGGGAGAAGCGGAATTGCATGGGAGCATAAACCTTCTCCGCATTCCATCCATCGAGTTTGAGGGAGATTGAGTGAAGTGAATGAAGAGGCTCAGTTTAGGCAGGGGACTAGCTCATCAAATGAAATAAAATAAAATAAAAATTTAACGCTTAATTATTTAGAACACTGATTTTACATAAAAATCATTATATGGTTAATATATATGTTAATTTAAGGTTTTACTTTGTTTTGAAAGCAACGACACGGTCCATTTTAGGATCGGAGATTATTTGGTTCAAATCGGCGTCAAGTTGGATTAGTTACAACTCAAAATGTGTGTTTTCACTTACGACTGCTTGATTTTCATGCAGACTTGTCCGAATTGAGTGCCAATAGTCTTACTTGATCGATTTTGATATTTTGAAACTAACGATGCAATCAATTTTGTGAATGGAGGTCATTTGGTTTAAGTCAGTTTCTCCTGACCTCGATATGCATGTCGACACGTTGATAGCTTGATCACTTGATAAGTTAATCGTTATATTTTATAATATTTATATTCGGATCAATTTCAACAATCTAAACACAATGACAAAGTATGTTTATTGATGGAAGATTATTTGGACTAGTTTTAGTGATGTCTAGTGTACTTTAGCCTCGATTTATGCATTGTCACTTTTGATCATTTCATATTCCCATAGATTCATCCGAATTGAGTGTGGACTATCTTATTTGGTAGGTTTTAATGTTTTGAAGCTAATGATACAATTAATTTTATGAATGGTAGTCATTTAGACATCGTCGTAGCTTCCTGATCTTGATATGTACGCAGGCGTGTTGACGGCTCGATTTCTTGATCGGTTGATCATTAGGTTGTCCAATATTTATTTTCTGACCAATTTTGACATTCTGAATGCGATGGTGAAGTCCGTTCATTGATTGAAGGTCATTTTGACTATTTTCAGTGATGTCCAGTGCATTTTGAGCTCCAATTTAAGCACTATTGTATCCGAAGTCCGTCGAATTCGACTTGTTAGCTTGACTCAACTTATGACACATATATGGAGGTCAATAAATGTCCACAATAAATATGATTCGCACATGGAGTGGATCATGTTTGTTGAAAATTGGCTGAGTTTTTGGGTTGACAAAATACCTTGAATCAATGTAACTTCAATTTCAATAGTCTATGGAATTCGTCATCAGTGTGATGCCTTATGTTTAGATGAGCTAAATAGCGGGATTGCTCGATTTTTCCTAATTGACTTGCCAGGTTAAAAGTTTCTTCTACTATCTACTCTCTACTTCAATGGGTTTGCTGAAGATCTCTTTCTTCTATATTATTATAAATTTGGGTTTCCTCCGACCCTAGCTCCATGCTTGGTTGGGTTTGATGGAGGAATTGGTTTTCTTATTTTGAGATTTGAAATTCCTTCTGTCCTAGCCTTAAGCTTGACAGACTTGATGAAGAATTGATCTGATTTGTCCACATTGACTTATCAGGAAGTGCACGTATATCTTCAGCCCTATGCTTGCTGTTTTGATGGAGTCGTTGAAGGATGCGTACAGATGACCTAGCATTCTTGCTTAAATTTGGTCTATAATGTCGAGTTATCAGCCTAGTAATGTGTGCTTTAACAGACTGGATAATTACAAAATTTCTTAAGTTCGGCCATCGGCTTTGTATGAACTATGGAATTATTCCCTCGGTCTTGTGCTTTACTTTGTGAACTTGATGAGGAGGTTGGCTTTGATCGTGCTTGATGAAATCATTTGAGAATAGATTGAAATATCACCCTACAAGAAATATATAGATTGATTTGAGGCGACTCACGAGTTTCCTCAGATTGTCTTAGTTTATAGATTAAGTAGAAAGATCTTTTGGATTCTGGTTGATCAATAAGCTAGATCTAGTTTGAGATTGAATAGCTATTCATCATTGGATTGATGGGCAGGGGCTCTTTCACTATAGCCTTTTCTTACGACTTATTGGATAAGGAGAGCGTTAGCAACTCAGCCATTTATAGGCTTGTTGAGTTCAACCTTTAGAACCTACTTAAGTCTTTGACTTAAGTTGTGTTGGCTTAGTGATTTGGTCATTGGACAAATGAACGGGGGCTCTTTCACTATGACCTTTTCTTACAGCTTGTTGAGTGAGGAGAGCATTAGCAACTCGATCATTTGTAGTCTTGTTGAGTTCGACCTTTAGAACCCATATGTGTCCTAGACTTTCAGGATATAGAGGTTGATATTTTTCCAACTTAGTTGATTGGAGCTCCCAAAATTGAGAATTCTTCTGACTTAATCTTCATAATTTGGCAAATCTGGGAGATAGACTTTTAATATTTAAGGCTATCTTTTCATACATAAAAATAGATTCTTTTTATTCTTGCCGGAGCTGCAACTTTAGCAATAATAGTTATAATTTAAATTTAGGGATTCTGGCATAACGCTCGATGTCAACCTGAATCAGAATATATTTGAGGATCTCCCTTTATAGCATGATGTCAACTCAAATAAACTTAACATAAAATAAAAATGCTCTCTATCATGCAGGGAGAATTCTAAAGCACATTTAGAAGAACTTTTAAGATGAAATTAAGCAAATACATCAATATTTAAGTTGATATGATCTTAAGAGGGTTTTTACATATAACATTGATTTCATCTATGTATAAAAAAATAAAAATGTGTCATGTGTAACAGGAGAATTTTCATGGATAAATTTTTTTTCCTGAGCAGGTATATTTATTTAGGGATCTCGGCATGAAGCCCAATGTCGACCAAAATAAGTATACTAAAAAAATGCCCCTTGTCTTATAGGAGGATTTCTATTTTACCTTGAGAATGCATTCATCATGTATAATACTTTTTCAAGTATTGACTATTAACTAGCGGCATTGGTCTTTCACCTTTTAAGTCAATGAGTTGATATGCCCCTTCTTGATATACTTTCTCAATGGCAAAAGGGCCTTCCCAATTAGGCTCAAAATTGCCACCAAATTTTTGATTAGGAATAATTGATCTTCTTAGCACCAAGATGAATTTTCCTTTTCGGAATGTTTGAGGCCACAGTGTATGGTCAAAAGCCCTAGACATCTTTGCTCGATAAACCTCCAGATTTTGATGAGCTTGCAATCTAACTTCATCAAGCGTGTCGAGTTCCTCCATTCTCAAACGAGCATTTTTATCTTCAGTTAGATTGTATTGGATGGCTACTCAAAGTGAAGCCAACTCAACTTCAAGTGAAAGAACCGCTACAGTTCCAAATACTAATGAATAGGGAGTGGCTTTAGTCTGCATCTTGTAGATAATTTGATACGCCCATAGTACTTATATTAGTTTAGTATGTCATTCTCTCTTTTTTAGTAAGGATATTCTTGAGCAACTTGACTAATATCTTGTTGAAGGCCTCCGCCAAATCATTTGCTCTTGGATTGTATATTGAAGAGTATCGCCAATCAATTTTGTGTCGAACGACAAATCTATAATTATATTTTTGAAAGCTGTGCTATTATCAAAAATTATTCGGCATGACACTCCAAATCTATAGATCACATTATGCGTAAAGAAATTAATCACTCGATCAGCAGTAACTTCTTTAAATGAAGTAGCCCAACCAGAGAAATAATCAATCGCTAGGATGAAGCGTGTTGATGACGGTGAGATTGGTCCAATTTACATCATGTCGACATTGAATGACTAGGATGCTATTATTGGGTGTAGTGGATTTGGAGGTTCATGGATTATATTCCTATGTATTTGATATTCGTGGCACCTCTTAGCATGATTGTTACAGTCTCTCATCATAGATGGCCAATAATAGTCCATCCTTTTGATATGTACTGCCAGCTTGGGACTTGACTGATGTGCACCACAAAGTACTTCATGAACTTCAACCATCGCTTTACAATCTTCATCTGTATTTAAAGGATCTACAATATAAAGCATTGTCAATGAAAGCATAGCGCAACATTCTCTTCTCGATTTGAGTTGCAGTGATTTATTATTTGGTAATTTGCCTTCTTTAAAGTGGTCGATGAAGGGTTGCCTCCAATAATGTGGCACTTATACAATAAAAGCTTCACACTGCTTTTCTGAGGCAATATTATTCTTAGCTCTTCTGGGTATAAATCCATATTGATTTTGAGGAGTATGAGGAGCAACCGAGTGCATCTTGTTATGTCAAATTTGATAACCTCTCTCTACTGGGGATTGATACTTTGCTGGCTCTAGAACTCATCGAGTAAATATCCCGATCATGACATAATCACCTTTCATACTTGCCATCTCCTTAGCTAATTTGGCTAAGTAATATGCTTTGCTATTTTTGGATCGAGAGACTCGAGTTAATGTGATATTTGGTATTTACTTCATAAGCTCGAGAACTCGCTTGTGATAGAAAGCTAACTCAAGCTTGTTGATTTTATAGCTGCCAAGTACTTGATTTATAATAAGCTGAGAATCACCAAAAATATACAAGTTTTGAATGTCTATGAAAATAACTTCTTCAAGACCTGCTATCAATGCTTCATACTTAGTTTCATTATTAGTTCTTAGCTCGACCAACCCATATGATCATCTTATTATTCCTTCTTATGGTGTTATGAAGATGATGCCGATTCCTACTCTTTCCCTTGGGAAATTTAGAGTTTGATCTTATTTGATCGACGAGATTCCATCAAAGTACATTTCTCAAATTTATGAATTTTTTCTTTCATGAATAAGCATAATTTTCTCGACGGACAAATCGTTATTAAGAGAAGAGTCCTCAGGGATGGGATGTGCAGCTAGAAAATTTACCAAGACTTATCCCTTCACTACTTTTTGCGGAACGCATGTGATATCAAATTATAAAAGCATTACTTCCCATCTTGCCAAGTGACCTGTCAACGTTGGTCTGGTCATCAAGTACTTCAGCGGATCAATCATTGAGATGAGGGTAATCTTGTTAGATAACATATAATGACAGAGCTTTTAAACTACAAAGATCAATGCCATATATTGCTTCTCTATCGGAGAGTATCTCATTTATGCTCTTATCAACTTTCATATAATAAAGAGCATTCTCTTTACTTTCTTCATTGTGTTGTGCTAATAATGCTCTAAGAGACTCTTCTAATGTAGCTGTATATAGAATGAGGGGCTTCCCAAGGAGTAGGCGCTGCAAGGATTGGTGGATTTAATAGGTAGCTTTTAATGCTATTGAAGGATTCTTGGCACTCCTTGTTCCACTTGAATGGAGCATCCTTCTTCATCAACTTTGTAAATGGTTGATAGCATTTTTATAAGTCTGATATAAATCGGCAGATGAATGCAAGCTATCCTTGTAAAGAACATAGCTAATGCAAACTCTTCGGTGGAGGCATCTCCACGATTTTCTTGATTTTAGTAGGATCAATTTCAAATCCTCTGTGATGTACAATATGTCAAAGGAAGTCAATGCAGACACGGATTTGATTGTTCTTCTTTTTAACTTGGATAATGTTGGTTATCAAATCTGTATATTTCTCCTCTCCGATGAAGCTTACTTTAATCAACTTTTTAATTTCTGCAATTACCTATTCTTCAATCTCCAATCTCATCCACCTAGGAGCTTACTTAATAGGCATCACATCTAGTTTAATAGCAAATTTATGAACTGTTATATTAGGGGATAAGCCTGGCATTTTAGAATATGTCCAGGAAAAGCAATCCTTGAATTCACAAAGTATCATTTTTAGCTCTTCAACTTTCTCATCAAGAAGAAGGGCATTAACAAAAATTGGATGGGGATCATCTGTAGCTCCTAGGTTGACTTCTTTGAGTTCATCCATAGTAGCTATTTGTCCACCATCTTTAAGTTCTTCAGGCGCAGGCTTGGCTCCTACTTCTTCATCATTTGTAAGAAGAATTTCATGGAGATCTTCTTTGTCACTATTAATTTTGATCTCAGCTTCTATTATATTATAACAAATTTTATTTTGATGAGATTTGGGATGAACCCAAGACCTTTAGTGATAAACTTATCACTTCATCGTGATGCTTGTGGTCTTCTTTAGCTCCACATCATGTTAAAGATTTGAGTTCTATGTTTAGTAGTTCTAATATGAATTCCAAGCTTATGCATCATTCTTCATAATTTCTCTGGATAGTATATTAGTATTCTTGTTGGCACTATCTCATCAGAATTTTCATGTTGAGTCGGCCGATCAAAATTATGAGGCTGAGACTCTTCAAATTTTTAAAATAGAGTTTCTATTTTTCCACTCTCACTCAACGGTGGCACATAGAATATTATCAATTATTCAATGTTATGAACCTCTAGTGGAGTGATTTCTTTGAAGTACTGTTGAGGGATGGGTATAATTTTGAATAAGTCATCTAACTCTGCCAAGTGAGCTATCCTTCTCGGTAAGACCTTCCAAACCCTATTTTCAAAAGTAGATTCAAAATTATTGTCTTAATCAGAATCACTTATTTCATACTTTATTTTTCTTGAAATCTTATAAGTTCCCTTAGGTTTGACAGGAACATTTTTTCTTCTTATGTGTCACTTCCCAAATGAGGAACATGTCTCTTTGATTTAGGTGTAAAGTGCTTTAGGAAAAGTCGGTATGGCCTTCTATCTTCCTCTTTGCTTCTGTTCTTTCATCTTATGAAGTTGCTTTTTAGTTCCTGAAGTGGATGCTACCGCCTCAAGAGGCTCTACTGGCTTAGGCTTTTTAAGGATGAAATATTTTGCATCTTCATAAATCTTTGCTTCATGGATGGAGAATTACTGTAGGTTACCAGGAATTCTGAACTCTTCCCCCTCTTTTAAGTACTTCATACACTAATGCATAATTGATGGGACCATGCCATACTCATGCAGCCATGGTCTACCCAAGAGAGCTCTAAATAATGTATCAGCATTGATTACATGAAACATGGCTTCTGTATATAAATCCCAAAACTTGAAGAGGAGAATAAAAGAACCTAGGATTTTCTGCCCTTTCTCATTAAAATCATGAACCATCAACTTATCCCTCCCAAGATGTTAGATATCAAGTGATAATCCTCTTAATACTTTTAGACTTATAAGACTAATAGAAGAACCTAAATCAATTAATATTCGATTAAGATGGCATCACTCTCTGCGATAACATATAGAGGATGATTATGATCCGCTGTTCCCAACATAAGATCTTCTTCAGAAATTGTGATTACTGGGAGATCTTGAGTTTGAAATGATCCAGTCATACATTTTTCAATAAAGTAAGCTTCATAACTATCCAGATCTTTGAGAGCTAGTATCAAAGTTTCTCGTAGGTCTTTTGACATCCAGAGAGTCTTGCACACACTTAGTTGTGTAGGGATCTTTTTCAAATGTGATAGAATATTATAATCTATCTTTTCGCTTGATTTAGGCTTTAGTTTAAGATTTTTGGGAATGATATCTCCGTTGACTTCAATTTGTTTGCCTTTGTATTTATTTGTATTTCACTTCTTTGATGAAGGTGGTAAACTTTACCACTTATCAATTGAACTTGAATCACCTTATCTTGCTCAGATTCTTCTAAAGAGATAGTTTCCTTAAATTCACTTCTTATTCGAGATGATTGACCCAAAGGGCTAGACTCATTTTTCATCTTCATACATTTCATACATGATGATATCAATGAGTCTGACTCTTCTCCGTCGAAAAAATATAAATCTTCATCTGAACTATTATCTTTTTGTTTAGTCATTAAATAAAATTCAGATGCTAACTATTTAGGCTCTTCTTGCTTTCCAGATAAAAATTTTGATGGGTTGGTCAAGTATTTCAGACTACCCTTGTCATTTTGGAGTAATTGATGCTGAATAACATATGATATCACATAAATAATTTAGCATGTCTTTAATGGACAAGATTCACCATTTTCTTCTTCATCTGATTCAATAATGCAAAGTTTAGGCATAAAGACTACAAGCCTAAATGGTTGTCTTGTCGGCTGGTAAAACTCTTCTAAATTGTTAATAATCTTTTGAGTTATAGTTCTCTTCTTGATCTTCTTTTTCTTAGCTGTCTTCTTTGATTTATGAGGCTTGCATTTAGTAGCTTCTCATCCTGTGATGGAGTAGCCTTATCAAAATGCCATTGAGAAGCCCAAATACATGGTTTAGGCATCTCTCTTAAGTCCAATAAAGGTTCAATTGTTGATTTACACTTAACACTAGGGACGTCTTTTAGCCGCTTTAGCATTTTTGCGATCTTCTTAGAGACCCATTCTTCAATCTAAATTGATTTTTTTTTCTTTTTACCTTTAATGGATGGTATGGAAGAGGATGTAATCATCCTTGTAGACTCTCTTTTTAGGTTGACTAGAACACTGCCGGATAATGTAAATTTACCTTGTTAATACTACCTTTATAGCTGATTTTTGAAGACATAAAAAGCTTCAATAGAATGACTGATCATCCGATGATAGGGACAATAATTTGGATTACTGACTTGATCAGCTTCTTCATGCCTTTTAATTTCTGGTAATTGTAGACCAGCTTTGAGTGCTTGCTGAAATAATTTAGTCACACTGCCCTTCTAAAGGAATAATCTTTTTTCATCTTTTCTTTAAGAGATGATCGCATTCACTCATCATCTCTTGTTGCTTATTTTGGATGTTCTCTACTTGAAAAAGTCTGAGATTTATCATTGCCTCCCAATACCAATTTTGGCTATGGATTAGACTCGGCAAGCTTCTTTCCTTTATCATCATTGTACATTGGCTGCTTTCCTTTATCCCCATTATATATTACCCGCTTTTCATCATTTGAGCTATAGGAAGCAACATGAGTTTCATTTCTTCTTGATTCTGAAGGTTTATTTCTCTTTGCTTTATCTGTATAGATTTCAGACTTATGGCGATTCAGCTTTTCAAATTTAGACACCCTATCAAGCAAGTCTTGAAATATTGTAATTGACGTCATACATAAAAATGGTATCATTTTATTATCCATATTGCCCATTTGCAATTGGATCGCATGTTCTTCTTTCAATTGTTGCTCACATTTCATGCTTAAGTTATGCTAATGACTTATGAATTTTGCACTAACTCATCTTTTCTCCTTCTCAGCAAGGCAAGGTCAGTGATTGTTAGTTTCTCGATTGCACTGGTGAACCTCTTCATGAATATTGTCTCTAACTCAGCAAAAGTTTTAACCAAATCATTCGACAATTCTGCATACCACTTGAAAGCAGCTGATGTCAGGCTGCTAATGGACTAACGAAAAAGCAGTGCATCATTCTCTCATGTTTCATTTTATTTTATTTCTAGATAATCATTTTGACTCAGGCTAATAGGATTTTTATGACTAATGCATGAGAAATCAGATTATTAGCCAAAATCGATTGAAGGTAGGAGATGAGTTTCCCCACCCTTAAAGGTCAAGCAGTTCTCGTAAAGGTGAAAGCCCTCTAATCAAGCACAAAATAAGATGCATTTGTATATGATATTGTAAAAAATGCTCATCTAGCTAAGGGGTTGCTAATTCTTTTATCTTGATTTTAATCCTAAGCTTTAGGTGAAGTTATGAGTTATTTAATTTGAATTTGAATTGTTAAGTGAGGTAAAAATTTATTTTCCCTAAAGAGCCTAATTGACATCTAGGCCATACATAAAGTAAGGAAGAAACTAGGAAAAGCATGCCACTTAATGCAAAAGCTAAACAAATCATCAAACAATTTATAAAACTAATCGCAAAAAGAATAAATGACTATTTATGGTTGGGCACCACCGCACAAACCCGAAAATATAAAATTTGTAGAGCTCTACACTTATACAACCCAATTACAAATGAATTAAATTATAATTTAAGCAAATGAATTCATTGTTGGGGTCTTCAAGCTTTATTATTATTCTTCTTCTTTCTTTCTTCTTATTTCTTCTTTGGTTCTTCCTTTGGATGGTTGGATGGTGATGCTCAAGGCTTCACATGGTGTATAAGATGGGATCTTATGACCAATGCTCATTCTAATCCCCTATAACAAATCATTCTAAAATCCTAATTATACAAATTTTTACATGAAAAGGGAAAGTAGAAATCTAACTAACACCTGCAAAATAAATGTTAGTCAAATCACACCACACAAATCCCAAGCATATATATTAGACTTATCACCCCACACATGGGTGACTAAGTCCACCTGGCCCATGGATTATGCTAAGAGGTATAAGCACCTACAACCAAGAAGCATTTATATTTTTATTTATGAATCTTAAGCACAATCCCATGCAAAAAAGAAAAGTTAGACTAAGCACATCCTACCATTCATTCTAGAGCATACCCCTAACATCCGCCTAAAACATTCATCACAAAATAAGATATAACATCAAACCATGCATCGACTAACCTAAAGATAGAAGTGGTGACAAGCTAATGTGTGTGCTTTGATGGTTTGTGTGCGCTTAGCTTAGGACTTTAGGTTCAAGTTTTCTAAGTGTGAAGGGCATGTTCAACTTAGAAGATGGTTTCATTTAAGTTTTTTAAGTATTTTGGGTTATTTTTATTTCTGATTATAATTTGATTTGAATGAAACCTACAATTAATTATTAAGTTATGAGAGAGGGAAAAATAGGTTTCATAATATGAAGTGGATTGGTATCTTTGTTTCCAATCAATTTAAGTTCAATTTGGCTCAATATGACAGTCATCTAAGGTCAATGCTAGTTAGATCTTTGGCAATTTGAGACTTTGGTCAATTTCCACAAGTGATTTGGGATGAACTTGACCCATTGGTTTCAATCAATTTGGCTTAGATCAAGTTTTGACACATTTTGGCCCTTTAGGTCAAAATTGGTCAGCTTGAGTCGACGGGGACAATTGGGCTAGGTTAGGCTCAAATGTTGGCTTGGTCAAGTTTAAACATAAGTCATGAGTGAACTTAGATCAATGGTTTCAATCAATTTGTCCTATGGTGGAATTTGGCTATGTAAGGTTTCATTTTAGGTTAAGTGTTGACTTGGTCAACCCTTAGATTTGACTTGGTTTAACCCAATTTGATTGATTGATCATCCCATGATGATTGTTGATCATGATGAGAGGCATATATGAGTTTGGTTCAATCCAATTTGGTTAGGATCAAAAGTTGGCTCATAAGGGTACTTTAGGTCACTTTGGGTCAAGTGAGCCTAAGTGGGTCAAATGGCTTGGTCAAAACTTGATTTGAAGTTGATTGATCTTGTATATGGACTTAAGATTGAAATATAAATCCATTTACAAGTGGTTTGAAATCAAATGGATTTTGATCCATTTGAAAGTTTTATATTCAAAGGAAGAATATGAAGGGGTCTTAGGTTTGATTTTTTTCAGTTTTGATTGTTAGATTGAGGTTTAGATTTATATATGAGCTCATGGTTGTAGGATTGATTGAACCATGAGAGAAAATTAAGGATTTGACTTGATTTGAAAGTGGTTTGGCTAAGTTCAAGATTTTGGTTTGAAAGGCTTAGATTTGATTTTGAGTGGATTTGAGTTTGAGTTTTGGAGTTGGTTTTGATTGTTTGAATTTATATTTAATTTATATATTTGAATATAAATGAGAATATAAATTGATCGTGAGAAAATTTCAATACTTTGAAAGAGTTTAATCATGATTTGGGTTAAATCCATTCGAGGGAATTTAAAGGATTTAAAGTAATTTTTTAATTAAAAATTTAATTTTTGAAACAGATTTGATTGATTTATATTTATATTTCATTTATATATGATAATATAAATGAGAATACAAATGAGTTTTGAGAAAATCTCATGAATTTGAATAGGTTTGATCAAAGTTTAAGTTAAATCCATTAAAAAAAAATTAAGGGATTTAAGGGAATTTCAAGCATTTTAAATTTGGAATTTAATTTTTACTTGGATTTAATTGATTTATATTTATATTTCATTTATATATGAAAATATAAATGAGAATATAAATAAATTTTGAGAAAATCCCATGGATTTGAATATGTTTGATAAAGTTTTAGAGTTGATTTTGACAAAGTCCTTTAATGGAAAATTAAAGGGTCTTAAAAAAATTTTCATGGATTGATTTTGAATTTGATTTGATGGGTTTGAATTTATATTTCATTTATAAATGTAAATATAAATGAGAATATAAATTGGTCATGAGAAAATCTTAAAGGTTTGAATAGGTTTTAATCATAATTTTGGCTAAGTCCTGGAAAGGGTTAAGGACTTAAGAAATTTGAACTTAGGAATTTTTGATGGATTTTGGTCATGGGTTTCAATCATAGATCTCAATCATGGAGTTGACTCATGGAATTGATTTGAGTTTGAGAAAATCAAATAGAATTGATTTGGAGTTTGACTTGAAAGAAGGAAAGTGAAGAAAGGTTTAAGCTAAAGGGTAGGACATTTTCCTAACACCCCTAAGGCATGACTTATTCTATGGCTAACTCTTCTAAGTCTTCTAGGGCTAGGTGAGAGTGTGCACCTAATCACTAGAAGTGTCTTAAGACTAAGTAACTCTTAAAGTTTAAGAGAAGTCCTATGTCTAAGATGGAGGTGTTAAGAACTCATTCTAGAAATGAGGTCAACAAAGGGCGCCTAATAGGTGTGATGTGACTGACAAGGAACACCGCACATATTGGTATTGACCGAAATGATCAACAACACCAAAAGATCACAAGCACTAACTAAACTATCTATCCCTTACCCAAGGAAAAGAAGGAATCCATAGCATAGTGCAATGTGGCTCTACTTACGTCTAAAACATAAGAGAGAGGGAGAAATCCACTGTGGGATAGAGTGTGAACCTTTACTAGGGAACAATTCAAGTCATCCACAAGGGGATGAGAAGGTTGGATTTGATTTGAATCTCACTAAGGAGAGATCTCCACTGGGGGAGAGGGTTGAATTTGTTTTGAATTTTGTTGGGTTTGAATTTTTAGATGAACCCTGTTGGTTTGCAATGGGTTGTAGTGAATTGGATCCATGGAGGCTAAGACCTAACTCAGATTTACCAATCCAAAGGGGTAGTCTACTAAACATATAGTAGGATTAACCAGCCAAAGGGATGCCTTTAGTAAAAGAACGTAGAAGAAAGCATACTTACATCCTCCAAAGTACTTCTTAATCTATTGGCAAGGCAGCATATTGAACCAAACCTGGGGCTGACTATTGAGTGAATGCCACTGGGGGACTTAGATCAACTCAAGGATAATCAAGGATTGATTTCATTTTTAAAATTTGGTTTTTTTAATAATGATGGATCCCATAGGTTTGCAATGAACTGCACTGAGTAGGGGCCATGGAAGCCTAGACCTGACTCAGATTTATTAATTCAAAGGGAATAGTCTACCAATCACAAGGTAGCTATCCAACCAAGGAGAAATGTCTTTTGGTACACAATGGTCAAGTCTTAAAAAGAAAGCACGGGGACTCATATCTTCTAAAAATAAAGAACCATTGGGATGATCAGTTGCTTTGGGCAATAAATTAAACCCGACCTAGGGCTAACTATTGAGTGAGTGCCACTAGGGGACTTAAATCAGCTCAAGAATAGTCAATATTAATTTTCATTTTTTTAGTTTAATTTTGATGGATTTTGTTGGTTTGTGATGGATCAGACTGAGAAGGAGCTCATAGAAGCCTAGACCTGTCTCAAATTTATTGAACCAAAGGGAGTAGCTTCTCGGCCGATGGGAGAACTATCCGACCAAAGGAATGCCCTTCGGTTTACAATGATCAATGTAAGGGAAGGAAGCTCGGGGATTGATATCTTCCACTAGAAAAGATCATTGGGGTGATCGGTTGTTTTGGATAACAAATTAAACCTGACTTAGGGCTGCCCGTCAGTTTGCGATAATCATGCTAGAAAGAATGCGTCATAGTCATATATCCTTCAAAGTGGAATGACCACCGGGGTAACCTATTTGTGGCAAAATAGATTGAACCCAACCTAAGGAAGACTACAGAGTGAGTACTGACCTGGGGATTTATCTCAACTCATGTAGTGAGGCAATTCCTATAAGGAGTTCTGCTGACACTGCCCTAAAGATAGGATGCCTGCTTGGGAGAGGGGGCCCTTTGGGGGCTTGAATCCTAATCCATAAGCGAATATTTCATTTATTTTAGTTGGTTTATTTTAGTTTTTTTTATCGTGGACCTTATTAGTTTGTGAGGGATCAAACTGAGAAGGAGCTTATATCAACCTAGACCTATGTCAGGTTTACTGAACCAAGGAAAAATCTGTGCATCCGCTGAATAAATTTTCTAACAACAGGGGTGACTACTAGGAAAGGGGAACTGTCCAATCCAAAAGTAACTCTGGTAGTGTCTAAATGGGATCGCAAAGGACTTGATCCAAATAGAGTTCCTACAAGGGATGGTGCCGGTAAAGGGTTAATCCAACACCCTGGAGAAAATGACATGGCTAGTCATAAATCCAATAGGTATTTGGTGTCCAACTCAAGGAGAAAGCATAGGGACTCATATCTGCCAAGTGTGGTGTAACCACTGGGTGAGTCGTTGTCAGCATAGTGAACATCAACCAACCTAAGGTGCCCATCGATTTGTAACAATCAGCCTAGGAAGAATGCTCAGGGATTCACATCCTCCTATAGCGAATCCCGCTAGATAGTTGTCTTCGATAGGTGCTATTCGACCTAGGGCGACTACTGAGTGAATGCCACTGGGGGATTTATATCAACTCAAAAGTAGTCAAGAGAAAAGGAGCCTCTGGGGACTTATCCTAAGCTTCAAATATACTCGACCTAATTAGAACATGATGACTAGTTCAAGAAGAAAATATGGGGACTCACATCTTCTTAAGCAAAGTCAACATGATGTAATTTATTGGCTGGGCAGTGAAGACTGCCATACTAACAAGGTGCTCTTTGGTTTGCAATGGTCAAGTTAAGAAGAAAGCGCGTGACTCACATCTTCAAAAATAAGAGAACATTGGGTTGACATACTAGTGAGGTAGTATATTGACCCGACCTAGAGCAGATAAAGAGTGAGTGCCATAGGGGGCTTGCTCCCATATCAAAATAGCTCGAGACAAAAGATTTGTGTTTATTTTGTGCACGTGTTAAAAGGAATAGGATGCCTCTGGGGGACTCTTACACCTACCTTAAAACACGCTGAGGAATTATGAAATGATGCCACAGATGATAACAAGAATTCCCACTAAGAAAGGATGCCACTTAAGTTCTCTCATACCTTACTTAGTTATGCTAATCAAAATAGGATGCCTCTCAGGTTCCCTTACACCTATTCTAATAGCATTGGGAGATTATGTTCGTGTTGTGAAAGAGGAATAGGATGCCACTGGAGGACTGTTTCACCTACCCTAAACACGTCATGGCGGATTCGGAAGACAAGCAAACAACACTTTGAAAGAAGAGAAGACTTGATGAATGGAATCTGATTTTATTCTTTTTATTAATGATTATTTTCAAATAGATTTTGTTTCATGGGTAATATTTCTTTAGATAGAGCCCATTAATTGGAAGCATCGGGTGTTCCCTTTACAATCAATAAGCAGATAAGATCCTCCTTGGTAGGCCTTTTCTATGACATAGGGGCATTCCCAAGTGGGTTCAAACTTGACTCCCATCTTTCGATGGGCAACAATTTATATGCTAAGGACTAACACAAGTTCTCCCACTAAAGACCTGAGACCAAATTGAGCTTGAATCATTTTGGCCTTGTACAACTCGAGATTCTAGCACGCCCGTAAGTGACTTTACTCCAAACCTTCAAGCTCTTCTAACCGTAACTTTGCATTCTGCTCTGTAGTGATCTTGTTACCCAATGCTATCATTAGTTATGGGAGTTAAACTTCTAAAGGAAGAACGGCTTCGGACCCATACACTAAGGAAGATGGGGTAGACTGAGTTGGAGTTTGGTATATGGTGTGGTAAGCCCACAAGGCTTCAACCAACTACTCATTCTACTATCGTTTGTTATCATCAAGATTCTTCTTTAGTATCTGGATGAGAGTTTTATTGAATGCTTCTGCTAAGCCATTTACTATAGGGTAGTAGATGGTGGAGTATTTCCAATCTATACTATGTCTTCTGGTGAAGCTATTGATCTTTGTGCTTTTGAATGTAGTACCATTATCAGATATAATTCACCCCGGAACCCCGAACCTATATACGATATGGTTCCTAAAAAACTAAAGCACATGGTGAGCTGTGACCTCTCTGAGTGGGATGGCTTTTGCCCACTTGGAAAAGTTGTCGATAGCAGCTAAGATGAACCGATGCCCCTTAGACGGAGGATCGATCAGACCTATAATGTTGGTACCCCAACACTCAAATGGTCATGAAGCCAAAGTAGGGTGTAGAATGTTGGGTGGTTGGTGGAGGACCACACTGTGCACCTGACACTGATGGAAACTTCTAGCTACGTCCATGCAATATGTGATCATAGAAGGCCAGTAGTATCCAAGTCTTTTGATCTTTGACTTCATCTTCAGACCAGACTGATGAGCTTCACATAGATATGAATGTACCTCAGTTACAATGCCACAAGCTTCATGTTTGTTTAAACATCGTAACCATATTTGGTTAAAGAACCGACGGTACAGGGTGCCATCAACGAGAGCATAGGAAAGAGCTCTCTGTTTCATATGATGGGCTTGAGATTTCTCTTAAGGTAGTTTATCGGTGTTCAAGTAATCTATGAACGGTTGCCTCCAATCTAACTCCTTGTCCATTTTGACAATGGCAACCTCCCCTTCAAGAGGAAGTCTCTCGATGAGTTTTGAATCAATAAAGGATAAGACTTGTCAATTTTGGACCCTTATTGAAATGGACTCATCTTCCGGACATACCAACTCTTTGGCAAGTTTGGCCAAGGCATCTGCTACTATGTTCTATGCTTGGGAAACTTGTAGATGGTGACTTTAGGAATCTGGGCCAATAGCTTCATGGCATACTCATAGTATTGACGAAGCTTGGGCTTGAGAACCTGGTAGGACCCGACAATCTGGTTGATGACTAACTGAGAATCCCCAAAGATGTTGATGCTCTTGATACTGATAGTGATGGTTAACTTCAAACTGGTAATCAAAGCCTCATACTCAACTTCATTGTTGGTGCAGGGGTTGGAAAGATAGTATAAGAATCTCATCGCATCCCGATTCAGGGTTAGAAGAACTATTCCTACCCCTGCCTTTCCTGGGAGAATAGATCATGGTGCTTCACCTTTAAGAAAAGAAGAAGCACCATCAAAATACATCTCCCATCGGTGGTTGCCGGCCTCCCCTAAGTTCATGACTTATTCATCGGGGAGATCGTCATTAAGCGAAGAATTAACAGGAAGTGGGTGTGCTGCTAAGAAATCTGCTAGTATCTATCCTTTTATTACATGGAGAGATACAAATGTGATATCAAACTGTGAGAGTATCATGGAAGAATGAGCCAAACATCTAGAAAGAGTTGGTCATGTCAGAAAGTACTGCAACGGATTGGTTTGGGAGATCAAGTTCACCTTATGAGAAAGCATATAGTGTCGTGCTTATGAGATGCAAAGATTAAAGCTAGGCAATGTTTCCTAATAGGTGGATTGTTTACTTCAGCAAGGATCAGACGATGACTGAGGTAGTAAAGAGCGATTTCTTTCCCCTCATCATTGGCTTGGGCCAACAAAGCGCCTAGAGAGTCATCCAATGTAACAGTGTAAAGGATCAATGACCTGCCCGGGATAGGGGCTGTTAGAACTGGCGGCTTCACCAAGTATTCTTTGATATCTTCGAATGCATGTTGGCACTTGTCATCCTACTTGAACTTGGCATCCTTTTTCCAAGTGCTGAGATTGCCTTACATCTCCCTGATAAATTTAAGATAAAGCATCTTAAATACGGTAGCAGTCCTTGAAAGGATCTAAGTTGAGTTAAACTCTTAGGAGGTGGCATTTATAAGATAGCTTTAATCTTTCAGGATCTATTTCTATTCCCTGCTATCGAACAATAAACTCAAGGAATTTTCCTGAAGTTACTCCGAATGCACACTTCAGGGGATTCATCTTAAGGTTATATTGTAATCATTCAAAAACTACTCTCAAGTCAAAGAAGTGGTCTTCCTTTTCTAAACTTTTGACTACTAGATCATCAATATAGCACTCAACCTAATGATGGATGAGTTTGTTAAAGATCTGAGTCATGGCCTGTTGGTATATAGCACCAGCATTTTTAAGGTCGAAAGGCATGACTCTATAACAGAAGATTCCGATCGAGGTTCAAACAGTAGTGTTTCTTTCATCTTTAGAAGACATCTTGATTTGGTTATAGCCAGATGACCCATCCATGAAAGAAAAGATTGCATGAGATGAGGCAATTCCCACCATTAACTTTGGTATAGGAAGAGAAAACTCATCCTTAGGGCATGCCTTATTTATGTCCCTAAAATCAATGAAAATGTGAATTTGGTCATTCTTCTTAACTGGGATGACACTAGCTAACGTGAATATTTTCTTCTGAATCCAACATCGATTAGTTTCTTGACTTTAAATGACATGTTGTTCAATTTCTAATCGCATGCCTAGGAGCTTGCTAATGAGGTAACGTAGTCTATTGCTAGCTTGTGGTAATGTTAGAATATAATCTAGGCATTTCTTCATAACTCCAAGTAGTCTTTAAACTCCAATATTTAACTAAGTCATTGGTTTCTTCTTCATTCAACAATGAACTGATGTATATCGGGCGAGGATATTCTTCTGTCCCGAGGTTGATTTCTTTTAACTTGTCTATTGAATGAATCTCCTCTTCAAGCTTGGCCGCTTTGACTTGAAGATCATCTGATCTTCTGAAATTTCTAAACACACATTCTCATAAGAGTTGTGGATGTGTGAGAAGAACCTATCAGATTCCAAATAGTTGGTAACAATTAGGCAATAATCTTCATCATCTATTAGACCAACTATACCGAATCCTATTCCTACTCTTGATTGTGCTTCTCTGCTGTATTGTTCTATAAAATTTTTGAAGTATTCTGACTTGTGCTTGGACCAAGTGTGAGGAACTAAATTTTTTACTGTATAAGATTTTGAACACAAGGCGAGTAAAAGTCAAAAGGTAATTCCATTAATTCTTTAAAAGTATCTTCCTCAAGTCCTACATCGAGCTCTGGACTTGAGAATGATGAACCCAAAAAGAATTTTTTTTGGTTCATGTCACTAGAAGACTTAGGGACTTCCTTAACTACTAAACCTTCAACTTTCTGAGATGTAAGTGAGGTAAGAGCTTAGGTTCCCAACTGATGCCGAATAGTTTCACATAAACCAGATTTGAATAATTTGCTTTGCTTGGAGGATTGCTCTTCGTCTCTGGCTGGATCAAAAGTCATCTTCAATGGAACCTATTGAGAGGGGATGGTTGGTATACTAATCACATTAGACTCATCCTCTGAGCTGGATTCCAAGTCTATGTGAATAGTAGGGGTACTACTATGAATTGAAACACGACCTCTATTGGCTGAAGGCCACTAGAGGGCCTCCCACCTTTAGAACTACCTCTGTTTCTGTCTCTGCCTCTACCTGGTGGAGGTTGAGCCATCCTACCTACATTTCCAAATGATGCAATGAACTGTGGGTGGAATGCGATATGCGGATTCATTTCTTCTTCAAGTCCCCTTTCTTGCTAACTTGGACTTTTCTTTTTCTTTTCATTTTCTTTTATCTTTTCTTTTGTTTCATTTTATTTTGCTTTTGGATTTGCATTTGAATTTTGTCCATGTTCATGAGAAAGGGTATTTTGAGGAAGATAATAGGTCGCATCCTGATTGATCTCAACCTCTCTAACTGAGAATGGCTTTTCGTCCCCGTTGACACGGTACTCAATTTTATCTTTTCTAAACTTGATGCACTGATGAAGGGAGGATGGAATGATCTTTTTCTGATGTATCCAAGGCCTACCAAGCAAAGCAATGAACAAAGTATTCAAATCAATGATGTAAAACTTGGCTTCAGTCTTCCAGTCACCGATCTCCAACGTAACACTATGGAACCTAAAGCCCGCTCACCTTGATCATTGAATCCTCTCAACATCATCCTATCTTCTCAGAGAGTAGAGATGTCAATCTTCAAATAGGCAAGGGCCTTTAGCCTCATAATGTTCCGATGCACTAATTCAGAACCTGCAAGTTTGAATCCCCATGTCATGTAATGTATAGGGGACTTTCCAAGTCCCCACAAGGTCTTCATCTGTGAAGGTGATCCCTTGGGCTTCTTTTGCATAGTGTGCTTCCTCACCTATAGCGGTCAACTGAGCTCAGCATATCTTAGGATCAAGGAGGGCCTTGATTAGTGTTTCTCTCATCTCTTTAGATAAGACAAGGGCATCATATATGCTTAGCTTAGATGTCAACTTTCTTATATGAGAAAGGACATTGTAGTCTACCTTCGGCTGGTCTTCCACAAGCATATCCAAGGGTGGAGCATCTTGTGGAAGGGCTTCTCGATCTTTATTATCAATGACTTGTTTCCCCATCTAGAGGTGCCGCCTTGAGAACCTGCCACCAGAGTTGACTCAATCTCGGAGGCAAGGTGGTTGCAAGTTCTACCTGCACTTCAGGCTCACCTACAGCTTCTCTTATGGGACTCTCGATATTAGATGACTCCAAGTCTATCTCAAGAGGTGAACTCGTAGTATTCAAAGTTGGAAAATCCAACTCTGAATCAGAAAGAGGAAGATCATAATTATTATAGTTAATTAGACTTGAAGAGTTATCGTTAGGGATAGAAGATGACAACTCATCAAAAGAGACACAAATGTAATTCAAATTAGGTTTATTCTTCAATTTCTTGGAAGAATTTGGGGGTACAAAGTAGAAGTCAAGTAGCATGAGTGGAGTAAGAGATTTGATGCCCTTATCCGCTGATACAAGAGTTCTACTAGTATAAGAAACAAGAGCTATAAATGGAAGTCACTATGGAAGCCAATCAAGGATGAGTCCGACATGGTTGGTGGTTGTGCTAAGGGCTATCCTGTGCCAACAGCATCATGAGCTCCCACTTTCCTAGAGTTGGCACTAGCAACTTGCAAACCTTCCTTGGTGTTGGAGGTTTGAGCTGACTTAGGCATATGCAAGGAAAGCTTCTTGATCTTCTGAATTATTTTCTTAGAAGTTTTAGATAAAGAGATGTCCCAACCTTCTTTGGTTTTGGTAGGATCACTTGTATCCCTAAGGATTACTCTAATGGAACTGGAAGGTTGTTCCATAAGTTATTCCTTTGGGATAATGACAACATCGGTTTTGAAATTGTGTTCAAGCCAATCCTTGAATGTGAAGCAATCCTCCAAAATAAGGCCTAGCATACAGTGGTAAGGAAAAAAGTTTCGATCATGACTTTTGCCTACTTCCTTCGGTCTCGTAGGCTCAGATAGCTGAATATCAAGTTTCTTTAAGAGGTTCTTAAAGCTTTTCCTGATTACCTCCCTCTTAAGAGAATAAGATTTCTTATCTAATAGAGGACCATCTACTTGGCATGGTGGCATGCCACGCCTCGGTGGTATGGGTTATGGTAGTGTCCGGTCATGGAGGTGAGGTGGAGGCGATGGTCGCCTGGTGGTGGCAAAGGAGGTGGAGGTCAGGTCGGTCGCCAAACCGATTCTGGCTGCTTCCCATTATCAATCGCTACTACTGCTCCAAGTTTCTTCTCATAAACCTTTTGGGATTTCTATTTTGGCAACTGATCTGGAAAAGGCAACTATTTGGCTCAAGCTTTGTTGATTAGCTTCTCAATGTCTTTATGGTGAAGCCCTTAAGCATGAACGAACCAACCATGGATATTCTTCAAGAGAATCTCAATGGCATCTTGTTAGACAAATGGTTCACACTTCATACTCATGCCATCGAGAATATAATCAACAAGGACTCACCAGTGCCGGCTACAATGAGATCACTACGATCTTTTGAGCTCCAAAGAAATCTCTGAAGAGTTGCTCCAACTCAAGAAATGTCATTCAACCATTGGAGTTCAACATACCAATCAAAGCGATATCCGCTAGGATAAGGTTAAAGACAAAGAGAGTATCACGCCACCGCTGCTCGCCATGAAGTGAGCTATATGTTGCCTCAGATTCCCACTACCATTGAAGCTTTTGAAGGAATGAGTCACGAAACCTTTGGGATACTGGATAACATCGAATTCCTCTATTAGTGTTACCTTTCTCAACGGGAGTTAGAGTCTTAACTGGATCTAAGACATGCACTACCAGCCGACACCTTGACCTTAGGATGAACTGGATATTTTAAAGCAGACACTGCTGCTAATAAGTCCTACAACTGCTGTGTCATCCTATCAATCTGTTCGTCTTTCTACCTTAACTAAAGTCAAAGGTGATGGGCTAATTTTATGGTATCTCCTTGATCAACCCCATCTCCTTCCATGGCCTGCTGCTCCTTAAGAAGAGAACCTCTAGTATCGACCATGCATACGCCAGAATCATCAAGTCATCTTTTGGATCCTTCTCTTCATTAGACCATACGTACCCTAAGATCTCATTTTCTCCATAAAATAATATGCAACTATCTCATCTAAGGATCGATCTAACTCGTACAAATGCTGGGCTAGGCAGATCGCTATCATGCATTGAGAGGCACCTACCTCACTGTAGCATGGAGTCAATCTGCATAGGCTACCAAAGCTCGTTGTGACCATGTTCTCATCTACTCATTTTAACTAAATGAGCCAAACACCCAACGATTTCAAGCTCGATATATAAATGAGCCGAACATGAACAATCATTTGTTCGATCGTGTTCGGCTTGATTTAGCTCGAAATAAAAAATTTGTTATTATTATTATTTTTACTATTATTATTATTATTATTATTATTATTATTATTATTATTATTATATTACTATTATTTTATTTATTACTATTATTATTATTATTATTATTATTATTATTTATTACTATTATTCTTATTTATTACTCTTATTATTATCATCATCATCATCATCATCAATATTATTATTATTATTATTATTATTATTATTATTATTATTATTATTATTATTATTATTATATATACATACAACACATTTATATATATCACAATTGCAAGAATGACTTAGGTTAAAACTTGTATGCAAAAGATTGGCTAGTTCAATCCTTCCTCTCCAGTTTATTGTTTCATCTAACAGCCAGATTTGGCTCTTAACTCGCTTAGTTAAATGAGCCAACATAACGATATTTCAAGCTCGATATATAAATGATCAACACTAACAAAATAAATTTCAAACGGTGAACACAACAAGAGTTGCTCGCTTAAGTCTACCATTTACGCCTACGCAAGTGATTATGCTCACTAAGAATGATAATCCTAACTAATACTGGCTATAATAGGGGTAACAATCCTAGGATGATCCTCTACCACTGCTACCACTGAACTGTCATCTGGAATATCCATGATAATCGTCATCATCTCCTCATCCAACTGAATGGGTGGAGTTGGTGAAGGAACTACCACAAAGCTCCGGGGTCGCCACTCCTTCCGCACCACCACTAGGGCAGAAGGTTCAACAGGAGAGCTCGACCCTACCATAATGGGTGGTGTAGGAGGAGTAGGATCCCTTGGCCATAGCCGGATCACCAATAAGGTATGTTTCTCCTCAGATGTGGCCTTCATGGCCTTAGATGGAATGGGTGAAACCTGCACAAGCGATGGTGGACATGGGGTAGAGTGGTGGGGCGGAGAAACCACCGACTCTCTGTGTACAGGAGCTACCCTCCTATGATGGCTGGTTTCCGTGAGGAGGATACTATCAGTATGGTTGGCGCGGGTAGTGCACCGAGATGGAAATTCAACCAAAGTAGAAGCGACTGACTGACGGCTGAACCACCGTAGCTCTCTGCTGGTGATGTATGATGTATGGGCCTCATGGGCCCTCTCCTGGTGGATATGCCTCTATGCGCAGGGGATCATTGTAGATCAACTAGTACCGACCGAAGCATCCATATGCTCCCACCGGGCATGAAGAGCGGGTTGTATGACCTCCTACTCCTAGAAACTATTGGCTATAGATGCACCACTGGAGGAGGCGATGAACGGATCCTCCTGGCATCCTCTCTATCTGATCCTAAGAGAGGATGAAACTAGTTTTCTGTAACCAGTGGTGATGTGACCATGGGAGACTCATCCATGGCTAACCTGGCATCTGCCTCAAGCTCTCTGGCTATTCAAGTGTTGAACTGTTTGACCATACAGTTCTTATTCCTATGCTGAGCACGGGTAGGATAAGAGGAGTTTGAGCAAGATCCATACTCAAATGTCAGGGAGGCAAGCCCTGAAACTAGGGGAGCCTTACCCTTGGAGGGTATAGATGATAGGGTGCTAGGTCACACCGGGGCAACATGTGCAACTCAAGGATGAACTGCAATTGAGACTGGAACTGTCGGTACTTTCGGTACTAAAACCACTGAATTTTGTGGTACTTCCATAGTTTTTTTCTTCAGTGAGGATACATCTGAATCAGAGGGTAAGTCTACCCTAATGACCAACTTATGCCCGACCACCTTCTTCCTGCTGACTGTTGTGAGGAGAATGCCCTCACAAGTGATCCTGGCCCCCTCAAATCCATGGCCAAAGTGAATCAAATGGGTATGATCCAAACAAGGGAAGTCACTGATCCAAGGCTAGATAATGAGAAACGAACTTGCATCAGTTTTCTGTCTCCATAGATTTTGAATTTTTGAATTTTAAAAATTTGTACCCACATCCAACAACTTGGAAGTGTTAAGTGGGGTTCAAATGAATTTGGAAAGATTGATTGAAAGAGGAATTTGAGTACAAATCCAAATTTCAACAAATTTGGGTATGTTGAAATATGGATTCAAAAATTTTGATAGGATGCTTCCATAAGTTTATTTTATTTTGAGTTTGAATTTTTGTGATTTTGGGAACCTTTTCCTTTAACAAATTTGGGTATGTTAAAGTAAGGGTCAAATGATTTTGTTTTGTTTGATTGTTTTGAAATTTTCACTTACTTGACAAATTTAGGTATGCTAAGTGAAGTGAAAGCAATTATTTCTTTTAAAAATTTTGTTTTGTTTAATTTTTTTTAAAAAATTTTGGAATTCTTACTTTTAGCAAATTTAGGTATGCTTAGTGAAGAATCCAAGTGTATTTTTGTTTAATTTTGAAAATAGGATTCTTAGCAAATTTAGGTATGCTAAAAAAATCCTAAGTGTTTCATTTGTTTGAAAATTTTTCTTTTTTGAAAGGGTAGGATCCTTTAGCAAATTTGGTGTGCTAAGGGAATCCTAAGTGTTTTGTTTTGTTTTTGAGGTGACTAAAAGTGGAGATTCAACTTTAGCAAATTTGGTATGCTAAAGATGAAGTCCCACTTGGTTTTATGAAATGAAAATTTCACTCCACAAATTTGAGTATGCTAAATGAAATTCCAAATGGCGTGTTTAAAAATTTTGATTTCATTTTTTGATTTTGAAAAATGGAAACTTCTCCTTAGTAAATTTGGTATGCTAAGGGAGGAGGTTCCAAAGGTGTTTGAGAAATTTTTATTTTGAGTTTGGAAACTTAGCAAATTTGAGCATGCTAGGTGAGGTTCCAAAATATGTTTTGAAAATTTTTGAATTTTGGATTTGGAACTTTACTTAACAAATTTAAGTATGTTAAATGAATTTCTAAATGTGTTTGAAAAATTTTGTTGGATTTTAAATTTGGAGACTTCACTTAACAAATTTGGATATATTAAATGAAGTTCCAAATATTGTTTGAATTTTTTTTTTGAAATTTTGAATTTTGGATTTGGATACTTCACTTAACAAATTTAGGTATGTTAAATGAAGTTCAAAATATGTTTAGAAAAATTTTTTAATGTGATTGTTGATTTTCAATTTTTGAATTTGGAAATTTCACTTAGCAAATTTGAGTATACTAAGTGAAATTTCAAATGTGTTTTGAAATATGATTGTTGATTTTGAATTTTTGAATTTGGAAACTTCACTTGGCAAATTTAATTATGCTAAATGAAATTCCAAATATGTTTGAAAAATTTTGCTGGATCTTAAATTTGGAGACTTCACTTAACAAATTTTGGTATGTTAAATGAAGTTCCAAATGTGTTTAGAATTTTAAAAATTTTTGGATTTTATTTTGGAAACCTTACTTAACAAATTTGTGTTTGTTAAATGAAGTCCCAAAATGTGTTTAGAATTTTTTCTTTTAAAAATTTGGATTTTGAAATTTTACTTATCAAATTTCATTATGCTAGGCCGAATTCCAAATGTATGTTTGAAATTTTTTTGAAATGTGATTTTTGATTTTGATTTTGGATTTGAAAACTTTAATTAGCAAATTTGATTATGCTAAATAAAATTCCAAATGTGTTTTGGAAATATTTTTGAAATATGATTGTTGATTTTGATTTTGGGTTTGGAAACTTCACTTAGCAAATTTGATTATGCTAAATGAAGTTCCAAATGTGTGTTTGAAAAACTTTGGAAATATGATTATTGATTTTGATTTTGGGTTTGGAAACTTCACTTAGTAAATTTGATTATGCTAAATGAAGTTCCAAATGTGTGTTTGAAATTTTTTGGAAATATGATTGTTGATTTTGATTTTGGATTTGGAAACTTCACTTAGCAAATTTGATTATGCTAGATGAAGTTCCAAATGTGTGTTTGAAAATTTTTGGAAATATGATTGTTCATTTTGATGTTTTGAAAAGAGGACCTCCATTCAAAAAATTAAGTATGTAGAACGGAGATCCATTTTATTTGTGAAATAAGATATTTTTATTTTGTGTGTGATTGTTGCTTTTTTTTTTTTTGAAAGAGAGGAATTCAAATTTTAAAAAACATATGTGGGACATGCTTAAGTAGGATTTCCTAAATGATATTTTATTTTTTTTAGTTGGGGATGAAATCTTCATTTAATAAACCTAAGTATATTAAATGAAGATATTCCCATGTGCTTTTTGAAAATTTTAATTTTGTTTACAAATGAAATTTCCATTCAATAAGTGTGAATATATTGAAATAGAAAAATTCATATGTACTTTTTGAAAAGTTTTATGATTATGATTGTGATTTTTGAAAAAGATGATTGTTTATTTTATTTTGAAAATGAAATCTTCATCAAAGTGATTTGAAAGAAGATATTCATTTGTGCTTCTGGAAAATGTTATTAGTTTTATTTTTGAAAATCCATACATTTAACAATTATATGAATTGTTAAATGAGGGTGACAAAATTTTGTGAAAAATATTTTATTAAGTGCATTTTTGAAAAAGGTGCTTTTGAAAAGCAAAGTTCTTTATGGAAGATTTATTATTTCTAGGATGAACCTTTCGTTATCATGAAAATGATAAGGAGGAAGTCTTTAAGATATTTTGTTTTCATTTTAGATCTTTTCATTTTACCCATTGGAAGAACCAACGGGGGTTTTGAAGACCAACAAAGAATGCAGTCCTAAAACCTAAAGATGTTGGCTAACTTAACTCAAAAATGAAATGAGCTAAGTGCTAACGGAAAGAAGGATAGTCTTGAATTCATACCAAAGTATAAATCTGCTATCGATACTCAAAGACAGTGATTATTTACCAAAGATGGAGAGAGGAACCATTCCCCAGCGGAGTCGCCAGAAAAATTTGCGGTGAACAAATCTCTTATAAGGAGTCACCTTTCAAATTTGTGGAGAAAAGAAAGAAGAGACCTTATAGAAATTCGCCTTAGTAAGACGCCATGCAGATCCACAGAATGTATTTATTCAAGTGATCGGATACGTCATCAAGATATAGTGTACTATCTCAAAAGGTAGAAGTCACTACCTTTTAATGGAACCAATCACCTCAATAAAGACTCCTAAGGATGATGGGTCTACATATGTACCAGAGATTCTTCTCATACTTTACATGAAAAAGTAATACATAGTTTATTATAAACTAGGTTTGCTAAGTTCCCTACAGGACAAGCCCTCATAGTTAATTACATCCTAAGGGATAGGATCCCTTAGGAAAACTCTCGATTAAGGTAAATAATATTTGTCTCTGAAGATTTCAATAGGAAGGACTATTAATCGATTGGTTTATATTTTAAGATCAAATGGGATTGATCAAAAGAGGGAGTTATTATCGAAGCCAAAATGAAAATAAGTAGGAGATGCTCATGATGCTAGGAAACCTAGCGAGTATCTCAAACTATCCTAAAATTGAGTTTTATATTTTAGAAATTGATTTAATTTGTTTGAGTTGTATTTTTCATTAGAAATTTAGAACTTAAGATTCCTTAACATAAGATTAAGAAAATGCCTAAGAGGTGAAAAATTATGTTTATGGCCCACAAAGGGGAGAAGCAATCTCAGAACCTAAATTTAGGGAGCTTCGGCGAGGGCCAAAAGCAGAACCTAAATCTAAGGAGAAAATGGGTAATTGGTTTGTCTCCATAAGAAAGGACAAATCACACAGCCTTGACTTACCCACGGGGGTGGCCACCAACTAACTCCTCCTAGATTTTAAATACATGTAGTAAGCCTTTATGCTTATGCAAGATAGTTGTTTTATTTAGAAAGAGACTAAGTCCTTAAACTCACTCTAAAGAGACTAGATCATATAAAGGGTACATGCTTCAAATGACCTAAATCTAATGCAATTCAAATTTCATTTTATTTTATTTTGCAATCATTTTGACTCATAATAATAATTTTTATGACTAATGCATGAGAAATCATATTATTGGCTAAAATTAGTGAAAAGGTAGGAGGTGAGTTTCCACCACGACCCTCAAAAGTTAAGCTGGGTTCTCTGGCAAAGGTCAAAGCCCTCCAATTAAGAGTGAAATAAGATGCATTTGTGTATGATATTATAAAGAAATGCACATCCAGCTAAGGGTTTGTTAATTCTTTTATCTTGATTTTAGTCCTGAGCTTTAAGTGAGGTTATGAGTTATTTAGTTTTAGTTTGAATTATTAAGTTGGGTAAAAGATTTATTTTTTTCCTAAAGAGCCTAATCCACATCCAGGCCATACATAAAGCAAGGAAGAAACTAGAAAAAGCATGCCACTTAATGCAAAAGCTAAACAAATCAACAAATAATTTATAAGCTAATTACAAAAAAGAATAAATGTTTATGGTGGGCACCACGACAAACCCAAAAATATCAAATTCAAATGAAGTTCTATCCTTATATAACCCGGATTACAAATGAATTAAATTATAATTTAAGCAAAAGAATTCATTATTATGGGGGTCTTCAAGCTTTATTATTCTTCTTCTTCCTTTCTTCTTTCTTCTTCTTTCTTCTTTCTTCTTTTGGTTCTTCCTTTGGATGGCTGGATGGTAGATGCTCCAAGGCTTCACATTATGCATAAGATGGGATCTTATAACCAATGCTCATCCTAATATCCCATAACAAATCATTCCAAAATCCTAATTATATAAATTTTTACTTGAAAAGAGAAAGTAGAAATCTAACTAACACTTACAAAATAAAGGTTAGTCAAATCACACCACAAAAATCCCAAGCATGTATATTGGACTTATCACCCCACACATGGGTGACTAAGTCCACCTGGCCAATTGATTATGCTAAGGGGTATAAGCACCTACAAGCAAGAAGCATTTATATTTTTATTTATGATAACACCCCTTAAGCACATTCCCCTGCATAAAAGAAAAGTTACACTAAGCACGTCCTACCATTCATTCTATGAGCATACACCCTAGCATCCAGTCTAAAATATTAATCATAATACAAAGCATAACATCAAACCATGCACTGACCTAACCTAAAGTTAGAAGTGGTGACTTAGGCTAATGTGTATGCTTTGAAGGTTTGTGTGGTATGCTTAGCTTAGGACTTTAGGTTCAAGTTTTCAAAGTGTGAAGGACATGTTCAACTTAGAGAAGGGTTTCATTTAAGCTATTTAAGTATTTTGGGTTATTTTTATTTCATGTTTTAATTTGATTTGAATAAAACCTACAATTAATTACTAAGTTATGAAGAGAGGGAAAAAGAAGAGAACTTCCCTTTCCTTCCTTAATCCTTTGGTAATTTCTAAGGTAAGTTCACATTTTAATTTCATTTAGGTGAATGTTTTGATTACATATTTTAATCAATCCTAAGTTTAGAAAAATTCTAAACAAACCTATTCAAAAGAAAGGCATTTTAAGATAAAATAAAATGAATCAAAATTCACATAACACACATTACTTAATTTCTTTCCCCAACATATATAACATGCATATGGATGGACCCTAAACATATCTATACATGAAAATGAGAGTAGTTAACACACTTTATGATGCATGCTAAGTAATTTATTCAAGGAAATTTAGAAGTTGAATATGCATGATTTTTCTTAAGTAAAAAAAGGTTTTCCTTATCCAAAATTTCACATACATGCATAAAGTAAGAAAGGCATAAGTGAGTACAGCTCTATCGTTAACCAGAGGTGTAAGGTACAAGACCTACTTAGGCTACTTAAAGCCTCACAACCTCGGGGTTGTCACTAATATACCACTTTCTTAAGTACTAACATGCATATAAAAGAAATGAAAAGAAAAAAATGCAAAAGTTGTTTAATAGTTTCATTTTTGTTTATGCAATTTATTCATGTAAGTATAAGCAATCCTTCTTAGATGAAGACATAGGGATGAGTAGGGTATATAATTAAGTAAGTGTTGGGTTCTTTTCAAATGAACCCTACATCTTACCAACTCCTATTCAAAACTATGCTAACATAAGAAAGAAAAGAATGGCTATACTAAAGATTACTTTCTAATCTATCACATGCAAGCTTATAATTAAAGTATAAGAATAACACACTTTTAGATTTGATATTTCATTTATAGGTTTTGAAAATACTTTGAATTTAGTTGTGATAATATCCACTCATATTTTACTTTAGCCAACACATGCACATTTGACATAAAGTAAACAATTTCATTTTAGAATTTGAAACATGAACTTATGGATGCATGAATCACATGGAATACAACTTAACATGTTGGGAAAGATATAAAGCAATGAAAGCATGTAAACAAACTCACTTTACTTAAATCCTAAAGACATTATTAAAGAATAAGAAAATTTAGAATAAATCAAAGTGAATTTCAAAATGATTTTTGTTTAGTTTGGAGTTTGATTTAATTTTGAAAAAGTGAGATGAGTTTGTTGTTCCTAACCCATTCCCACATCTTTTTTTTGTATTTTTGTTTAATTTTTAGATAATTAAATCCATTTTTAAACATTGATTAGGTTAAGGTATGAATTAAGTGGCTTAATTAACCCTTACCTACACCACCTTAGAAAAATTAACTAAGTAATTATGAGCCAATGAGATGACATAAAACCCACAAGGTATTTAAATTTGCAATGCACCTAATGAAAAGGCATAATGATTTGGCTCACAATTAAAAGTTAATTAAGCTAAGGGGTTTAGCTTAAGTACTTTTAAAACACCCTTTCATACTTATGAAAGGGTTTTTAATTTTCTTAATTAGACTTAGGCTATTAAACAACTAAGCATCTATCCAAGATAGATTAATTAAGTTATAAAATTTTTTAGAATTTTTTGAAAATTGTTTAAAGGGATAATTAATGAATTAACCCTTAATTAAGAGGGGATTAAGAAAAGAAAAAGGGGTTTATGGAATAGCTTAGAGGAAATGCCCCAAAATTATTCCATAAAATCTCTACTCACTAGATCTGACCTTAATCAAACTTAATCATAGGTAAATCGACTAATCATACCTTAATTACCTTAATTATATGAAAGGGGTAATTATGGAATTAGCTAGCAATTTCAATTAAGGCCTTAATAAATCTCAAGAAAATTAAGGAAGGTAGAGGTCATCCCCAAAATGAATAGAAATTTGAGATCAATTGGTGACTTAATTTGAGAATAATTAGCTAAATAAAATTTCTAAAGAAACCCAAATTCAGAGAAAAAAGAAATCAAAATCCATTGAAAACATTTTTTTAAATATTCTAAATGAAATTATCTATCCATATCATTTTTCCTTTTATTTTTTTATTTTTTCTTCAAGGAGTTATTATTTTTAGAAGATTTCTGAATTAATTAGGAATTGATTAAAATCCCTAACTAATCCTCCAATACCATCCGCAACGCGGTGGTGGCCAAGACACTTTACACATGCCGCATGAGGCAACTAAAACATGGGTGGCAAGGCACGCACGATATCCTTAGCTATCTGATCAAAGATTGGATGGCTGAGGATAATCCCGTGGTTTAAATTGGATAAAAGGGTTTATAAAATGTATCTAATAATCTCAGCCGTCCATCTAAAATGCATGGATGGACAGCTGAGATGGGCCAAGTTCTTCCTTGAGGATGAATGGAGACCATCCATGATCCAAGGGGAGATCTGATCCCGATCTAGCATAGAATCATTCAAGACTCAACCCACAACATTTAGAGGAGTAGTGCGGCCAATCTAATGGTGGATTTCACATACAATGAAAATTCCTTTCACAAAGGACCAACACCTCATAATTTAAGTGGTCGAAAAATCACTTACCTCGCTGGAGGTGATCACCGACGCTCGAGATCAATGAGGTAGCTCTGTTGAAGTTCCTAGACCTTGAGGTTGAGTGGATCAATGGGTGGACCAGCTCCTCTTCAAGCTCCTTGAGGCTTTGATCCAATTGAGGTTCTATGGGGAACTCAAATGGATGCTTGGGAAGGCTCAACTTGTTCCTTAGATCAAGTGTGCAAGAGGAATTTGGATGAGATTAAGTATAGAAGAAGTTGGCTCTTCAATGGAACTCCCCTATTTTGCACTGTGCAAAATCGAAGAATGAAGAATCCTAATCCTCTCTAGGGACCTTGGGAAAGCTCTGAGGTGGTTGCTTAGGATTTTTAGGCTCTAATCAATCAAGAGTGAAGTAAGATTTTAGTGAATTAGGGGGAGTATATCTCCCCCTATGGAAATCGAATAGCCAGCAATGAGCTTGCCATTTTGATCCAATTGACCCTATGGAGTGGGATATTTAGGTTATTAGATTAATGCACATGGTTAGTTTGGCCAAAGGAGTGGAATGCTAACTCCCATGTGCATCAAATTGAGCTTAGGGGGGAGTTTGAAAATTGAATTTCAATGCTAAGGGTTGGGTTTTGTCCATGGGTCAAATGGACCGACCCAAACCCATTGGGTTGGGTGCACCACTCATCACTAAATCCCCTTGAGCTTTTAGAAAAATCTCAAGTGATTGTGATGAGTGTATGACCAAAATACCCATGGGCTAGGCCAAAATTTGTTTTATGGCCTAGGGGTAGAATAGTCCATTTGCTATTTTTTTTTCAATTTGGTATGTTTGGTATGTTGAGAAAATAGGTTTGGCCAAGTTTCATTGGATTTGGAATCCATTTGATAGGGTTTGGCTCATATTGACCCATTTAGGTCAAAATGGGTCAACTTGGGTCAAGTTGACCAATAGGTCAAATTGGGTCAAACCAAGGGTTGGGTCAAGTTCATATGGCCATTTGAAATGTTTTGGTGCCTTTGGTTTGGTTCAATTTATCTTAGATCAAGTTCTGACACATTTTGGCCCTTTAGGTCAACATGGGTCAACTTGGGTCAAGTGTACCAATTGGGCTAGGTTAGGCTCAAATGTTGGCTTGGTCAAGCTCAAGCATAGGTCATGAGTGAACTTAGATCAATGGTTTCAATCAATTTGGCCTATGGTAGAATTTGGCTATGTAAGGTTTCATTTTAGGTTAAGTGTTGACTTGATCAGCCCTTAGGTTTGGATTGGTTTGACCCAATTTGATTGATTGATCATCCCATAATAATTGTTGATCATGATGAGAGGGATATATGATTTTGGTTCAATCCAATGAATTTGGATCAAGTTGGCTCATAAGGTACTTTAGGTCACTTTGGGTCAAGTGAGCCTAAGTGGGTCAAATGGCTTGGTCAAAGCTTGATTTGAAGTTGATTGATCTTGTATTTGGACTTATGATTGAAATATAAATCCATTTACAAGTGGTTTGAAGTCAAATGGATTTTGATCTAATTGAAAGTTTCATATTCAAAGGAAGAATATGAAGGGTCTTAGGTTTGATTTTTGATTTGGGTTTTGATTGTTTGATTGAGGTTTGGATTTATATATGAGCTCGTGATTGTAGGATTGATTGAACCATGGGAGAAAATCAAGGATTTGGCTTGATTTGAAAGTGGTTTGCCTAAGTTCAAGATTTTGGCTTGAAAGGCTTAGATTTGATTTTGAGTAGATTTGAGTTTGAGTTTTGGAGTTGGTTTTGATTGTTTGAATTTATATTTTATTTTTATATGTGAATATAAATGAGAATATAAATTGATCATGAGAAATTTCAAGAATTTTAAAGAGTTTAATCATGATTTGGGTTCAATCCATTAAAGGGAATTTAAAGGATTTAAAGTAATTCTTTAATTAAAAATTTAATTTTTGAATTAGATTTGATTGATTTATATTTATATTTTATTTATGTATGAAAATATAAATGAGAATACAAATAATTTTTGAGAAAATCCCATGAATTTGAATAGATTTGATCAAAGTTTAGGTTAAATCCATTAATGAAAAATTAAGGGATTTAAGGAAATTTCAAGCATTTTAAATTTAGAATTTAATTTTTTGCCTTGGATTTAATTGATTTATATTTATATTTCATTTATATATGAGAATATAAATGAGAATATAAACAAGTTTTGAGAAAATCCCATGGATTTGAATAGGTTTGATCAAGTTTTGGAGTTGATTTTGGCTAAGTCCTTTAATGGAAAATTAAAGGGACTTAAGAAAATTTTCCTGGATTGATTTTGAATTTGATTTGATGGGTTTGAATTTATATTTCATTTATAAATGTGAATATAAATAAGAATATAAATTGTTCATGAGAAATCTCAAAGGTTTGAATAGGTTTTGTTCATAATTTTGGCTAAGTCCTTAAGAAATGGTTAAGGACTTAGGAAATTTGAACTTACGAATTTTTGATGGATTTTGGTCATGTGTTTCAATCATGGATCTCAATCATGGAGTTGAATCATGAAAGTGATTTGAGTTTGAGAAAATCAAATAGAATTGATTTGGAGTTTGACTTGAAAGAAGGAAAGTGAGGAAAAGTTTAAGCTAAAGGGTAGGAAATTTTCCTGACACCCCTAAGGCATGACCTATTCCTATGGCTAACTCTTTTAAGTCTTCTAGGGTTGGGTGAGAGTATCCACCTAATCACTAGATGTGTCTTAAGACTAAGAACTCTTAAAGTCTAATAGAAGTCATATGTCTAAGATGGAGGTGTTGAGAACTCATTCTAAAAATGAGGTCAACAATACTTTAACTTCATAATACACTTCTCCTTAATAACTTCCAGCACCCTGTGCACTTTAGAGAACAGAGTCTCAACATACCTCCTTTGGGGGGTTATATCTTGGTGTTGTTGCCCCAGGATGATTGTTTGATATTACCAGTAGAGCTGTTCCTTTTCTTCAACTTGAGATTTTTAAAGTTATTATGAGTAGGAACACTCACTTCTGGTATCCAGTCTGGTCACATGGCTAGTGATTCAGGCAATACATGTTGAGCTCGTAGTTTAGAATTTCTTCTCTTTCTTTGCCTTCTACTCAGTTTTCCTCTAAAAGAGGAAGCTTCAACATCATGCCTTCCTAGTGCGAAAGGTTCGATTAGAAGAGTTGTGTTATTCTGGAGAACTAAAGTAACAGTTCTCCAAGTAACTTTAAACTTTAATTTCATCATATTCCACTACTATTATTGCTTAGATTCGACTAGCTAAAGATGGAAAGAGAAACTTATCCTTAGCAGAGTCGCCATAAATCAATGGGCTCCAAAAATTTGCCACCGATCTCTCTCTACAAATGAAGAGAGTGATTGATTTAAAAGTATCGATGTAACTTTCAGAAGGCAGATGGAATAGTAGATAAGACACTACCCAAAGATTTCACCCACATATTATGAAGACTTTAGATCTAGTTCCAGGTTTCCTATAGGCGCAAGCACCTATAGTTAATTACCCCTCCCAATAAGTGAGAGAGAACTTTCGATTAAGGCTAGTCATTAGATCACTTGCTATGTAGCGTATAGTAGCAACATGTTGAGTTTCAAATTTAAGATTATGAAATTCATCAGTTTAACTTAAATTGGATGGTTGGGGGAATAATGACATGCCCGATCTAGATCCCATGGTTCTGTCATCCCAAGATGTCGTGGTCCCTAGTCTACTTAGTCAGAGGAGGTAGTCGACCCAACCTAACTGAAGAATCCTCATCAGCAACATGGGTTATGTCATCCAAGAAATCCTTGTAGACATAGGATGGTGTTTGTCTAAGGAGACGTGCTTAAGTCTACCTTAGTTGATAGAGGGCTTTTTTCCCTATTAGGTGTATCCTATAATTCACAACTCAAAGGGCAGAGCCATTGGGGAGCATACAAGCTATGGTCATGATCAGTAATATAATGGAGCCTTATTGGCCAAGCCACCCGATCAAAGGACTCTGGTCATATCTGCAACATCTGTGGAGCTTACTGGCCAAGCCATGCAGTCAGAGGACACGGGCCATGTCCATACTAGCATGAGACTGATTGAGAGTGAACATAATAGAACACTTGATTTGACATTGACTCTTTTATGAGCTAGAGTTTTCTTAATTTGTCACCTCTGATAAACAGTTGTGGAAGGTGGATAGATTCAATTTTGTTTTAATCTTTTAATGATTAAATTTTATTTAAATAGTTTTTAGATTGATACTTAATTTGAGTTAATTTGGTTTGAAATTAAAATCATATTTTGATGGAAGTATCCCCTCCGGTTGAAATCACCACTCAACACAGCCATCATTGGGATAGTTAATTGATTGAATCAAATATATTTGAGAATTTTAGATCCTATCAACTCTGTTTAGCTTCTAACAGAGCATCAGATCTACTATCACATGACAGAATTAGCTCCTCAGATATTTTAATGATTTGAAATTCTTATAATAATTAGATTTTTAGGTTTTGTTAACCCGGACCCGGTTTTAAGACCAAATAGGGAAGCAACCCACGCAGCATCCTCAGACACTAAATTTAAGCATTCAGCGTAGTGTCGGGGAGCATGCGGGTGTTTTTTAATAATTCACATAATTTTATGTTTAAATTATGAGATTAGTTTTATATTTTATTTACTTCTGACTTAGCCTGCACAGTCTTTTCAGATATTGATATTTGCACTTTAAATCTCCATGTCTGAGCACGCGGGTATTTATAGCTTAGGTAATTTCATCTAATTAGTGAATTCATTGACTTTGAAAACTATAATTAGAATGAAATTCATTAATCTTTGATTGATTTAAGCCCTATATTTTTTGTAGAATTTGATTTAGTATTGCCTTCTTTCTGCTTGTACGAAGAGTTGCAGATCTGATGACGAAAAGGCATTGTAAATTGATCTAATATCTTATTAGATCTTTTGGAGTAATTTGAGTTACTTTCTTTTATCCCAAGTTGATTAGTCTTTGAATATTCAATAGAATCTTGTGATTTTATTGTTAGCCTCCTCAAGCTTCACTTGCATTTAATTTGAATATCTTCATTTATTCCATCATATAAAGCAATAGGCTCAAGCATTCATTTGGTGGTAAACTAAATGAATGAATTCACTTTTAGCTGCTTGATGTTCTCTTTTGTTGAAGTTTGAGAATTAGATATTTAAACTTCAATATAGACGTTCATGTTTGTCATGTCAAGTGTATGTTTTTACCAGTGTTTAGTTCATAAAGGTGAAAGCTTTATATAAGTTTTAATAGGCCTTCTAAAAAATTATACTTTACAACTCTTAGAACTAAAAGCACGACTTAGAAAAATTAAGAGCTCACTTCAAAGATCACTCAAAAAAGGATTAACAAGCCCCAAGAAATTAATTTTCTTACAAATAGAATAGCCAATGAAATCATTGAACTTTAAAATCACTATGGATACCGGATGTAAACTTCATAGTCATTTTTTCATTTCCACAAATTAGAGGCTATAATGACTCTTATTGTCATTTGAATTCTTTTAAAAGCTTTCCAAACTCTAATTGTCCATGAAGAAGATTGAGCCTCCAAATTATTTCAAATGTTCATTCAGTTTCATTCTTATATGTCCTCCTTTCAAATTTAACATGTGCACTTGTATTTATTTTATGCCTTTATAACCTCACATCTGTTATAATCAAAATTTTGATTTAGGTCTTTTATTTAATTCCATTTAAATTCTTTGATTATCTCCTTTTTTTTTCTAAGTCCAAAAATTTGATGAAATTTCCACAGCAGTTCGACTAAGGTAGCGACATCTAATAATTTTGGCCTTCCGTCCATACGATGAGCATTACACCGACCATATGTTCATCTTGTCCTACGATGAGCATGACGAAGCTTTTAAACCTGCAAAGAGATAAATAGCATACAATCCATACACATACTATTTCTTTTTTTACACATTCAAACTCAAATCTATTTCACATTCACCAAAGCGGAGGGAGACGGGGAGGGAGATATCGGAAACCAAAAGAAAAACCTGCCTGATGTTGGTGTTCTTCTTTGGCTGTGGCAAAAGGAAAGGTCGGAAGAAGACAGAAAGGGAGATTCCATAAACCAAGAGAAGAACACATCTTCTGACGGTGTTCTTCTTCAGCTGTGACAAAAGAAAAGGTCGGAAGGATTAAAATTAGTGGATAGATGTTTAATTTGAAGAAGGCTATGCTTGTTGTTTTAGGAAATGGATCAAGCAGGGGAAGGGAGTTTTCGGCTAAATGAGGATAAGGGAAAGGGGGAAATTTTAAATAGGAAGAAATGAGGGAAGTAGAAAGGGATTTTCGTTTGGGAAGAAAATGGGAAATGGAAAGGATTGTTTTCATAACCGGTTGAGAAGAAGAAAGAAAAGAAAAGCGAGAACCGGTAGCCGAAGTGTGTGGAAGCGTGTGTCGGTGGGGAGAACCGCAACGGGTGATTAAGGCGGAAGCCTTCTAGTCGACTTGTTCCATCCATCAGTTTTGAGGGAGATCGAGTGAAGTGAACGAAGAGGGCTCGGGTTTAAGAACTGGGGCCGGCTAGGTCATCTAAATGAAATAATTTTTTTTTAATTCTTAATTAATCAGAACATTGATTTTACACTGAAATCATTATATGACTAATATATATGTTAATTGAAGGTTATTCTGATGTTCCAAATGGAATGGCATGGTCCATTTCGCGATCGGAGATTGTTTGGTTCAAATTGGCATCAAATTGGATCAATTTCAACTCAAAATGCGTGGTATCACTTCCAACTGCTCAATTTTCATGTAGCTTGTCCGAATTGAGTGCAAACAATCTTACTTAATAGATTTTGATATTTTGAAACTAACGAAGTAATCAATTTTATGAACGGAGGTCATTTTATTTAAGTTGATGCATTCTGACCTCGATATATGTGTCGGCATGTTGACAGCTTGATTATTATATTTTGCAATATTTATATTCAGATCAATTTTGGCATTCTGAATGTAATGCAAGTCCGTTTGTCGATCGGAGATCATTTGGACTAGTTTTAGCAACATTCAGTATACTTCAGCCTCGATTTACATGTTGTCACTTCCAATCATTCGACATTCATAAAGATTCATCTGAATTGAGTGTGGACTATCTCATTTGGTAGGTTTCGATATTTTGAAGCTAACAACACAATCAATTTTATGAACAGATGTCGTTTGGACAACATTGCAGCTTCCTAACCTCGATATGCATGCAGGCGCATTAACGACTGCTCGCTTGATCGGTTGATCATCAGGTTGTGCAATATTTATATTCTAACCAATTTTGACATTTTGAATGTGATGGCGAAGTCCATTCGTTGATCAGAGGTCATTTTAACTATTTTTGGTGGCGTCAAGTGCATTTTGAGCACCGATTCACACACTATTGCATCTGAAATCTGTCAAATTCGACTTGTGGGCTTGACTCGACTTATGGCACATATATGGAGGTCAACATTGGGGTACAATGGATGATTGTAACAATTGAAGTAGAGCATCCAAAGATGGGTTGTGGGAGGTGTCTTAGTTATTCATGGAGAGGTGACAACAATCATCGATGTAAGTTGGTGGTGGATGTTGATGTCAATTCATGATGGTAATAGATGTCGATGTTAGTCATGACAATGATAATAAGTGAAATCAATATCAAATGTCAATTGTTAATCACAATAGATGTCGATGCCAATCACAAAATGATCACAATGAAAGCTAACATTATAAGTCAAGTGTTTGAATTTGCTTGGCATTGTTTTTGGCTTCCTAATTAGAGAGAAGATTGAGTGTCAAGAAGAGACGTTTCAGAAAATAAAAAAATCTCAAAGATTTTTTTTTAAGTTTTTAATATAAGTGGTCTACTAACAAATGGACTTGACAATCGATATTAGGATAGATAGATGAGAAGGTCAAACGTTTTTAAGCATTAGAAAAAAAAAACATGATCTTGAGAGCCAAGTGATAAGGGCTTCAACAAGAATAAACCATTCAAATAATGAAATTTTCTAAAAGTAGTCTACTAATAAATTGACTAGATTTTGAATGGTGATTAGAGCTCTAAAATTTTATAAGTTTAGGAATTCTTTCCACCAAAAGAACCCTAATATATATAAAATTTGAAGGGGAAAATTCTAATCTTTTCCCTAAAAAAAAAAAAAATCCAAGAACTCCTTTAAATAATAATAAAAAATTCTTTGAATCATTTTAGATTTTTAAGGCATATCAATATTTTAATAAACTCATAATTGAACAATCTTTGGCAAATCAAATTACTTTCATCATAATGCTATTTTTTATTATAAGTATGCAAATTTAAAGAAAATTGAACCCCCATATAGCTTCGTGAAATTTTTCGAGTGTTTGATGAACTCATTTAGGTATCAATCCTAACATTCTTGATATTCATATGATTGCATGCACTAGGTCAAGCTATGCACAACCTTAAATTATAAATTTATTTATAAAGATTTACATATATATCACACAATTCTTATTTATTTATATATCTAATATCTAAAATTTAAATTTTCATTTCTAATACTTTGTTTTGCATGAACAAACATATTCATTTTAAAAAATATAATAAGTGATCTTTTTAATGTAATATTAAAGATTTTAGTGTTATGCATATGAGTGCTAAAATTTAGATATTAAATATATAAATTTATAAGAATTTTGTAGTATCCATATAAAAGCTAAATTTTTAAATTAGGCCTAATTATAATCTTTATTAGAAAAGTAGGCACTGCAAAAAAAATTAACAAAATAGGCTCAAACTTCCATTGAACGGGTGACTGGTTCCAACGTGGCATCCACGTCAGCACCAGTCGTCTGTTCAACGGACGACTGGCTCATCCTTAATTTTTTTTTAAAAAAAATAGAGGTAGTTGCAGTATTTTGCTCATATCAACCTCATCCGGTGTTAGAATCAAGTGTACTTGGTATAGTTGAAATTGTAATAAAATTTTTCACAACTTTTATGTTGATAATAAATTACAATTATGGCCCGATAAGCAGCAGTTTTTGTGAATGCGCGCAAAAATTGCGGCACCAACCTGAAATTTTGGAGCAGCCCTCTTATTTTGCCCGTATCGAACTCATCTGGTGTCAGAATTGAGCAAGCTTAGTATCGTTGGAATCATACCAAAATTTTCCACAACTTTTATGTTGATCAAAAATTACAATTGTGGCCCTATATGCAGCAATTTTTACTAATATGAGCAAAAACTGTGACGCCAACCTGAAATATTGAACCAACCCCCTTTTATTGCCCGTATCGGCCTCATTCGGTGTCAGAATTGAGTGAGCTTGGTATCATTGAAATCATAATAAAATTTTCCAAAACTTTTATGTCGATAAAAAATTACGATTGTGACTTGATATGGTTTTTGAATGCGCAAAAGCTACGGCCGACCTGAAATTTTGGAGCAACCACCTTATTTTGCCCATATCGAACTCATCCAATGTTGGAATTGAGCAAACTTAGTATTATTGGAATTGTCATAAAATTCCACACAACTTTCATGTTGATTAAAATTACGACAGTGGCCAAATACGCAACATTTTTTGTGAATGTGCGAAAAAACTGCGGTGCCAACCTGAAATAATGAACCAGCCCCCTTTTTTTTGCCCGTATCGGACTCATCCGCTATCGGAATTTAGCTAGCTTGGTATCATTAGAATTATACTAAAATTCTCCACAACTTTCATGTTGATCAAAAATTATGATTGTGGCCCGATACACAACAATTTTAAGAATGTGCGCAAAAATTGCGGCACAGAGCTGAAATATTGAACCAGCCCCCTTTTTTTGCCCATATCGGACTCATCTAGTGTAGAAATTGAGCGAGCTTGGTATCGTTGAAATCATAACAAAATTCTCCACAAATTTTATGTTGATCAAAAATTAAGAAAGTGGCCTAATATACAGCAGTTTTTGCAAAATGAACAACTGCGAAATGCACAAATAACTCACTCTAAACAAACAATCTTAATGAAGTGCAAATAACAAATTTTTAAAAGACGTGACATATGAACAGGTGTTGATATCCCATTACTCTTATTATTTGGAGATAATAATTCATATTAATTACATTCACATAAGAGAAATCAATGTGCTTGTATTATGAATGCAATCATTTTCAAATAATGGTAATAAGCCAACTCAAACTACGCTCACAACACAAAAAACTCCCTCTCTAATCTTATTAATAAAGGGAATATTATCACTAAAAACATACATCAAGGTACAACTTCTTATAAACACTTAAAGCTGTATAAAAAAATAGCATAAAAAAGATATGAATTTAAAGCTGATTTTTGAAATAAGGTAACCAAAATAAGAAAAATACTTCATCAAAATGCTTGACTACAATAAAAGATGTACAAATACAACAAAATGCCATCCACTATTGACAAAAGATAATGGTGCATACGACTATCTCCGATGATGCCTATGTGGCGAATGGCATCACCATGGCGTAATGGTGTCGGTCAGAGATGATGATGTCGCCTCCTCTTCAACATGCTTGGAGGGTTGTTGCGAGTAACCCAGGTGTGTAGCACTAGGTACATTGATTGAAGACTACGTAGGGAGAGAGAAACCATGGTACACTCCATACGGGGGTGTGGGCTCAAAATTCGCCACCGACCTCTCAACAAATTGATTGAAGAGAGTGTGATTTGAGTGTCAGTATAATTTTTGGAAGGAAAATGAGATAGTAGATGAGATACTACCCAAAGATTTTGTCCTCATTTTGTGAGAACTTTAGATCTGATTCTAAGTTTCCTATAGGCACAAGCCCCTATAGTTAATTACCCCTCTCAATGAGTGAGAAAGAACTTTCGATTAAGGCTAGTCATTAGATCACTTAATGCATAGCATATAGTAGTAACATGTGGAGTTTTAAATTTAGATTATGAAATTCATCATTTTAGCTTAAACTGGATGGTTGGGGAAATAATGAGGTGTCGGATCTAGATCCTATGGTTCTGTCATCTCGTCGTGGTCCTTAGTCTAGTTAATCAGAGGAGGTAGTCGACCCAACCTGACTGAATGATTCTTATCAATAACACATAGGTTACATCATCTAAAAAATCCTTGTAGACCTGGGTGGTGTTTGTCTAAAGAGACAGATTTAAGTCTACATTAGCTGATAAAGGACTATTTGTCATCTCAAGTATACCCTATGATTCACAACTCAAAGGGCAGAGCCATTGGAGAGCATATGAGCTACGATCGTGATCATAATATAATGGAGCCTAGCTGTCTAAACCACTCTGGTCATAACTACATCATCTGTGGAGCCTACCAAGCCACATAGTCAGAGGACACGGGTCATGTCCTTACTAGCAAGAGATTGATTGAGAGTGAACATAGTAGAACACTTAATTTGACACTGACTCCTTTGTGAGCTAGAGTTTTCTTAATTTATCACATCAGACAAACTATTATGGAAAGTGGATAGATTGAGTTTTGCTTTAAGCTTTTAATGATAGAATTTCATTTGATCATTCTTAGATTGATATTTAATTTGAGTTAATTTGATTTGAAAATAGAATCATGTTTTGCTGAAAGTATCCCCTCCAGTTGAAATCACCATTCAACATAGCCATCATCGGGATAGTTAATTGATTAATTTGAATATATTTGAGAACTTTAGATCCTGTCAACTCTGTTTAGCTCATAATAGAGGACTAGATCTACTAACACATGACAGAATTAGCTTTATATTTCAATAAGTTGAAATTCTAATAATAGGATTTTAGGTTATATTAACCCAGACCTAGTCCTAATACTAATCCGGGAAGGAACCCGCACAGCAACCTTAAACACTTGAATTTAAATATTTGGCGTGGTGTTGGGGCCCATGTGGGCTTATTTAAGAATGCCTTAATTAACGCCTTCTATTCTCAGACGAGGTGTGAATCGGCGTTGAAGGTAGAAGCAGAAGAGAAGTCAAAAGTTAAGGATGAAGTGAGGTGTGAGTGGCTCAATCCACCACTATATTCACATCCTAATTTTGTAAGTAGGTGTTGCAAAGGTTGCATTTGGGTTTTACTCTCACTCAAAAGTAGACATTCAGATATATTGTAGATCCCATATGCTACAACCTTAAATTAAATTGAAGCCTTCTTCAATTCATTTGAATCAAAATACTACAATATATGTATTCAATAAGATAGCTTATTGGTGAGCTTCCTAATTTGTTGTGAGTCTTATTTATATTTCTCCAAATTGATTTCAAAAATTTGAATTAGAACATAATTCACTTGTTAATTGGAAAGCGACTTTATAAGTCATTTTGTGGATTTTATTTGGACTTCGTTAATTTTGAAGACAAGCAGTAGATATATCATAAGCGCTTCAAATTCAACTTTAAATGCACGCTCCAAATGCTCTTTTAAAGGCTACATTCATGGTTGCTCATGAGTTTCCTAATTGAACTTGTGCTACCTTAAGAATCTTCAAATGTGATATAGATTTTATTTTGAAGCTTTCTTCATATTATTTTTTTATCCATTCAATATGCCGCATAACTATTTATGTGTTTTGGAAGACATCTAATCCCATTGTAAATTCTATCCAAACCATTTTGACCCTCTCATTATAATTATAAGACTTTGAAAGTTTACAATATCCTATTTATATTCCACTTGCTTAAGAGTGAATTTTCAGTCTCGATAAATGATCAATTACTTAACTCAATCCCCAATGCAAGTTGTAATAAGATTTAATTATTTAATTAGGAATCATTCTTATATTTCATGAGTAGGTCATCACATGATGCTTATTGAAGTGCTTATGGATTTCCTTTCATATGCTTGATTTTGAAGTACTTTAAAGAGGAGGAGGGCTCAAAATTTGGGTAAGTTTCCTATTTGCTCAATTTCTTTTAGAAGGTTCTTCCCCTTTTTTTCTCTTGTTTGATTCTTTTAATTTGAATTTAGCTTTAGGTTTCTTTATTTAGCTCTCTTAAGCTATTTTTTTTTCTATGCCTAGAAATTTGATGAAATTTTGGTAGCATTTCGGCTAGTGGGAGTGACATCTAATAGATGTTGCTTACTTGGTATGCCCTAATGAGTGTAGCGAGTAGTGTCTTACGACACCACAACCAATTTTTCATCTCGTCGTGCCCAGATGAGCAAGACGAGGCCTTCAAATCTGAAAAGAGATAAGCATATGCATATACACAATCACATCACACATGTTCAGACCTATTTTTCTGCACGTGGCAATGATCGGCAAGGGGACGGAGAGGGAGATGCAGGAAACTGAGAGAAGAACCCACCTAATGATGATGTTCCTCTCCAGTTGTGGCAAAGGGGATGGTCGAAAAGGGAGATGCCAGAAACCAAGAGAAGAACCCGCTTATGACGGTGTTCCTCTCCAGCTATGGCAAAAAAGGAATTGGAAATTTTGGATTGAGAGAAAATGAGGGAAAATAGAAGGGGAGATGTCAAAAACTGAAGAAGAACCTACCTAATGATGGTGTTTCTCTCCGATTGCGGCAAAAAGAAATGGAATTTCAGTTTTGGGAAGTTTTGGTGGAAGAAGAGGAAGAAGAGAAGAAGAAGAGGGAATTTCAGCTAATTGAAATTGAGGGAAGGGGAGAATGATTTTTGGTTTTGAGGGAAAATGAGAGAAATTTTGGTTTAGTTTTGTGAGAAGAATAATGAGAAAGAAGAAGAAAGAAGAAGAAGGAAGAAGACCTACATTGTGGTTGGAGATGAGGGAAAAATGAAGAAGGGCTCTTAACTTTTTGGGTTGGACGAGGGGAGGAAATGGGAGAGACTTCTTTTCTGGTTAATAAGAAGAGGAAGAAGGAATGAAGGAGGGGAAACGGTTCGTGTATGTGAAGGGGGAGAGCTCGCATGAAGGGGGAGGAAAGCTCGTGTGATCCCGTGCATGAAGAGGGAAGGCTAGGGTTGGGTCGTCTGCATGTGAAGGAGGAAGAGCTCAGGTCATCTGAGTGTGAGAGAGAATAGAGTCGGTCGAACAAGTGGTTCATGGGCCATTTAGTGCTTAATTTGGGTTATTAAGATTAAATAAGAATTTTAAATTAATTTCTTAAACGTTTAATTAAGCTTAATATGAATTTTATGTTGACATTAATATAGGGTTAATATATATGTTAGTTCAAGATTATTCTAATGTTTTGAACATAACGGCACAGTCTGTTTCGCAATCAGAGGTTGTTTGGTTCAAGTCAGCATCAAATTGGGTCAATTTTAGCTCAAAATGCATGTTATCATTTTGATCCTCGATTTTCATGCAGACTTGTTTGAATTGAGTGCAAATAATCTTACTTGATAGATTTTGATGTTTCAAAACTAATGAAGCAATCAATTTTATGAATGGATGTCGTTTGGTTTGCGTCGGTGCCTCCTAATCTTGATATGCGTGTAGGTGCGTTGATGACCCGATTGCTTGATCAGTTGATCATTAAGTTGTGCAATATTTATATTCTAGCCAGTTTTATCATTCTGAATGTGATGTCGAAGTCTATTCATCGATCAGAGGTCATTTGGGTTGATTTTGGTGACGCTTAGTGTATTTTAACCTCGGTTTGCATGTTGTCACTTTCGATCCTTCGACATTTGCACATACTCATCTGAATTGAGCGTGGACAGTCTCATTTGATAGTTTTTGACATTTCAAAGCTAACAAAATAATCAATTTCATGAACGGAGGTCATTCAGACATTGTCATAGCTTTATTTCTCCGATATGCGTCGGCACATAACTCGATCTCTTGATCGGTTGATCTTTAAATTATGCAATATTTATATTTTGACCAATTTTGACATACTGAATGTGATGGAAAGTTTATTCATCGATCAGAGGTCATTTTGACCATTTTTGGTGACATCCAGTGCATTTTGATCCCCGATTTACGCACTATCACATTCGAAGTTCGTCAAATTTGACTTTGTGGGCTTGACTCGACTTATGACACATATATGGAGGTTAACAGGGGGTGTCATATGGAATGACGGAGGCCCATATGTAGGTGGGACTGGTGGCTACCACGGGTGCACCTGTGTCCACATAGCTTCTTGGTATGAATATTGTGGCGGTTGTGTGAATGTATATGCAGATGGTCCGACCACTGGTAGAGATAGTGGACCAACATCCATCGCCAGCCCATCTGGCTACACTGACGATGAAGTACCTGGAATATCAATGTCCCTATACTAACTATTGAAAATATGCATGTTACGCTGTAGCTCCTTACACAACCCCTCATATTAGTTGACTGATTTTTGAAAATCTATATTTTCATCCCTCCCAAAATATCATTGGAATACGTCCTTGATATTCAGGATGTGCACAAACTAAGTTGAAAGAAATTTAATTATGATGAAATCAGTAAAGAAAATTATATTTGTAGTGATCAAATGAGGGCTTACCATAAGTTGGTCTCTGTGCTCGAGGGTGAATTGTAGGTGCCTTTGTAAAGTGAAGCCCAAGATCAATACCATCTCATGTATCGGTTAATGGCTGACTCTCCTGCCCCCTCCTCTGCTAGGAAGAGCCTACCACCACAACTGAATCACGCCTACTCTCCCACTGTGCAATGTACGTCTGGTGGTAATCGACCCAATCCACATCTGCTTTCTTGACCATCCACTCGCACGAAAGCATAATCTATCGATGCTACCTCAATCATAGGTGGAGGTCCGAACTGCCTGAGCTTGCGATCGGGCAGGTGCCACTCAACTCATTTCCAGCTAATCAATGGTAGTCTAGCCAGCCATATCTCGTCCCCATGTAAGCATACATCTATGACACGTGCACGGATCTGAACTCGATATGGCTCCCAAATCACCTATGTTGTTTGAAAGGAATATTAGCTCTGCTATCTACATGCAATAATAGACCCAAAAAATAAACTTACAAAGCAATGCACGACTCTGAGCCATCTAGTTCATCTCTATTGACTCTGACGTGGGCTGAATCATCTCGGACATACCCTTCATTCCAATGATATCCCACACTCAGCCAATCAATGTCTGTAGGATAATGAATATGCAATGTTGGTCTGCCTACATGAACGTGCTCCCATACCATATGCAAATGCATAAACCATACGCGCGCTTTGGCTTTGTTGCCTCATGAAGCTCCCTATACAAATGAGCAAGCACAGATAATCCTAATGAGAACTCCCTAAATGTGTCAACATCCTCTAGCTTTCTCATATGATCCTAATGAGAACTCCCTAAATATGTCAACATCCTCCAGTAGGGACAGATACTGCAGGTGAACCTCCGAGCCAGATGTGTCTGGCATAAGGAAATAACTAATAGCAAAGAGTATGTATGCTCTGACATGCATAGCAAATTAAAGCTCAGAGATCTAAGTAAGAATCCCTGTAATATGTCCAACGTAGCCATCGTAAGGGCAAACAAGTCTATGCATGCGCTTGTCCCATTCTGAACTCTGATGTGATCTGAGGCTGGATCGGATCGTGGTAGATAGTATGCGGCTCTGGATGTGCTCTTATCAACTCATCATAGCAATCTAGCCAAGATATCCACTGCTTGCCCCCACCAACAGCAGTCCTCCCAATAATAGGTGGGCCATCTATATGAACACCCAAGATCATAGTAATATCCTGCAAGGTAATCGTCATCTCTCCAATGGGCAAGTGGAACGAATTTGTCTGTGAAGACCAACGTTCTACGAAGGCTATGAGCAAGTGGTGATCTAAGCGAATGTACTGCATCTGAGAAACACAATCCAATCCAACTGTTCATAAAGCGGTCATAAATCTAGGATAGTTTACTGGTTATTCTCTAAACATAAGTAAATGAGATGTAGCATCGAATTGAAACCTACACGAGGAAATTATAGTTCAAGATTCACACCGTAAGTATAATCCATATACACAGCTTGAATAAAAAAAAATTACCAAATCAAGATGCGCTGCTCTGTGCCTACCACGTAGCACCTCTATACTAGGGTGAACTTCAACCGGTGGAGGGTCGTAGTCCACTACATTCTCCTCTGCTCATCTTCACCTCTTGCATGCGGGGCGAGCACCTTCTTTAGCAAACATCCTTCCTACAATAATTTTGTCAAAACAGAAATAATAATACAATTATAGTATGGAAATAACAAACCTATAAAGGGAGGTCCAAGATGATAACATGAATTTTATGACAAGAATAAGATTAATAGCTATAGTTATCTTTGCATTTAACTATGATAAACAAACATGTTTTACTTGGAGCTAACAACATCCATATTAGGGATAGCATAAGTAAATATGAAAAACAAACTTATATTTATTACAACTTAACAATAGTCAGTTGACATGAAGCGCAGATAAATATACAAAGCAAACATGATTTTCTACAACCCAACAAAAGCTTTATAGGAAGCAGAAATTAATATACTAATAAACATGACTTGCTACAAACTAACAATATGCAGTTTACAAGAAGCACAAATAACATAAAAAAACAAACATGACTTGCTACAACCCAACAAAAGCTAGTTTAGGGGAAGCATAAATTAATATACTAACAAACATGACTCACTACAAACTAACAACAGTCAGTTTATAGGAAGCACAAGTAACATAAAAAAAAATAAACATGACTTGCTACAACCCAACAAAAGCTAGTTTAAGGGAAGCACAAATTAACATACTAACAAACATGACTTACTACAAACTAACAATAGCCAGTTTACAGAAACCACAAATAACTTTTTTAAAAAATATGACCATCACAATAATTTAGAAATTTGTGAAGAAGATTATATCCCACGATATCGAGCTTGCCAACATGTTGTTCTATTATGCCTAACATTTTTGTATACACTACAAATTCTATTACTTCTTGTAGTATTCTTGTCCATAATATTTTCAATCTATCTGTATGTGATCGACCGGACTTTCTCTTGATATTTGGTGGATAGTACTCTAGGTAATTGCTAACAATGATGTGTTCTGGCCACTCATCACATGATCAAGGATGACATGGAATTCTCCGTGGCAGGTTTTGCAATAATATTCCAAAGTGTAGGGTCGAGACGTAATGGACGCTTTAGATGTCATTGTCCTAACACAAAAATAACGTGAGGATAGCGTATGTGATAAGCTTGGTCGGCATGTACACTTACAAATATGGTTTTGATAACACTCAACTTTGTAGGTTCTTCTCGCCATCAAACACTTGGTACTCATTCGTTATTCATACTAGCGTGAAATCTCCTTCACGCTCATTACTTACGAGTGCCTTAGCACGTGGAGAAAATATGGAGTCGTGCTGGTTGGCTAGTGATGTTATTGAGTCAAGGCATTTCATGAACATAGCGACTATGTTATAGTATATTGCAGTGACTAGTGCTTGAATTTGCAAGCCACGTGCCCGCTTAAGTATGTCGTTGAAGCATTCGACTGCATTTGTGGTTATCATGTCATATCTATAGCCATCATCATGGGTTAGAGACCACTATTGTACATCTCTTGATACAAGTCAATCATAGGCCTTGTTTGATGTTCTTGATATTAGTCATATTCCTTTTAAAAATACGGATATCATCAGTGTTACATGCGACATACATTTTCTGGCATATGAAATCAACATCTCCTACTCCAAATTGTCTAACTGCCTTTTTAAAATTCTCCTCAAATGCCTGAGGCAAAAGCGATGTGCAGCCCACGATAATATTTCCCTATAACCTCAAACCAGACCCACGTGCTTGTCAGAAATGATGCTCAAATCACTTATAGTACAGATCAATGGAATTAAGTCTTGAAAACCAAACCAACACTCAATACTCTTTGATTCCACTACTGCAAAGGCCAGTAGAAATAAATTGTTGTTGGCATCAATTCAAACTACACTAAGTAGAGTCCCCCTATACTTAGCTAGGAGGAAAATTCCATCAATATATAAAACTGGGCGACAGTATTGCCAACTAGTAATTGAAAGCTCGAATGACCAGAACAATCGTTGGAATATGTTTAACTCTATCGATTGCACTCGGTATACTGATCCTGGCATAGCTGAGCATACAACACACATGAATCTCTCCAATGATCAATAAGATTCCTCCCAACTGCCAAAAATTACCTTCATTGTCTTACGTCGCACATCTCAGACTTTCATATAGGACACTCTTATGTCAAATTTAGACTCAATATGGCCTATAATATCTCTGGGCTTTAAATTTAGTTGCGCCTAATTGCATGTTTAATGAAATAACTGATACACTATGTTGTACATTGCCTGTGCCCGACATTGAGGACTTAATGACTACATGTATGAGATGAGCCAATACTGCCAATTCTCTATGCACCTCCTAATCTATTATTTGAACTTGCATGTAAGCACCACATGTAAGGTGTAGCTTGGTTCGCATGTTGGTTGCACAATACGGTAAACTTTACTTTATTTGAAGCATATATCACATAATCAATATTATTTATGATAGACCAACCTTGAATAGAAAAATTTTCTTATCATGAAAGCACATACCTTCTAGTAGTTCATCTGGAATGCAATTTTCTTATTCAAAAGTTGACTCATCTGATGGCCCATCAAATGTAAGCTCTTCATCCCATTCTCTGGCTATTTAAGCACTACGCATGTACTCATTATTAGATAATAAGTGCTCCTCAACTTGGCTTGTTCTAGCTGAGTAGTCCCTGATAAGCTCTCTAACCCTGAAAGATGGATTTATGACCCTTAAAGAAGGCTGCTCTGCATCACTACCATTCTCGTCTCATCATCATCGCTACTTGTTGCAGTAAGCATAGTTTCATACCCATCTTCTTCTGAAGATAGTGAAGTTATGTGATCACTTTCAGGGTCACCCATAAAATTAGAACTTATCCTAGCAAAATAAGTAGCTTCTGTTGGTACAGACTTGTATGCTTCCACTTGAGCAGTTAGTTGAGAAGCTGGTGTGATGTACTTAGTACTGATTGAAGCTCTCTAATACTCCTCAATATTATCAATCTCTCTTTCCTCGCACCGCAATTCCTCAACTTCAACATAAATTACAATAGGTACGCGTACTACGTTGATTCTGATTCACGATTTCATCAGCATTAATATGAGTAGCGATAAATCCAGCACCAGTAGGAAAATGGCCTATAAGATTAACACAGGACTTTGCTTGATCTAACTTCAATGACCTCATCTCACTTTTGTAACTCCATCAAGTTAATTTATCGTGGGATCTGGATTGGACGATGTTTCCCACCAATATAAGTCGGAATGAAATCGTCACTTACATTGAGTTCGTCGCCATAATATAGAACTATGCAGACAGTATCTGAACTTATTTTTAACTAATAACAACTCTAAACACCAAGAATCCTTTATCTCACCTAGTCAAAGAAAAAATTCAATTTAGGATATAGTACACTTTCACATTTCACTTGGAATTAGAACTCAAAAATTTTATTTTGCAAACCCCATATCAATATCTCTTCACAACTAAACTTACATATACAATAAGAGTAATTATAACCTCAAAATAATAATAAAAATCCTAACATAAACCAAAATCATATGCATTCACAAAATTATTTTGCAAACTCAACAAATTTAATTTGCAAACCTCATATCACTATTTTTTCACAACTAAACCTTATAACCTAATTATAACATCTGAATAAGCGAATCATATAAACAAATCTAATTAATTCCAATGTATTATAACTCAATCTAGCCTTACATAATATAATAACACATAATCAAAGTATATTAATGCACTATTTCGAAGTAAGTTATGCATACTTTTTTTGTCACTAGGAAGTTACTATTGATTACAACCAAAATACTGATCGAATTCAAATACAAAATAAAAAATACACGCACACATCTTAAGCTTAAAGATCTCATAATAACTCATTAAAGGTTGATTCATGGATGATGGTCTAACATCTATACAGTAACAACCTTGACATGTTGTGACTCATTAAAACTGTTGCAAAATGACAACTTGTCGTTATAAAGGTTATTTCAGTTCAAAAAAATCTTTCACGACAAACAATAGCTATTAATAACATCATGCGACTTAATAGCTATGACAATTTCTCTCAACATTCAAAATAATAAGCAAAGATATATGCATTCACAAAATACACAAATCTAATTAAACAAAAATATTATAACTTAATCTAGCCTAACAATACAATTACATAAGTACATCATACAAAATAAAATCATATATAACCTCTAAATAATAATAAAAAAATACTAATATAAACCCTAAATTCATATGCATTCACAAAATACACAAATCTACTCAAGCGAATGTATTATAACTTAATATAGTCTAACAATACAACTAAATAAGCAAATCATACAACATAAAGCCATACATAATGAGATATACCACAAATTTAACATTTAGGATAAAAAATACTTAAACTAACAAACAAACTACAAAATGTGCGATCTCCGGCGGTGGCGGCGCCCTCTTGGCCGGCGACGACCTCCTCCTTGGTCGGCGACGCGCTAGGGAGGTGCAAATCCGTCGGTGGAAGAAATTTTCAGAGTAGCCGAGAGCCAAGCAGAAAAAAAGTGGATCTAAATCGCGAAGGGGGGCGTCGATTTTTCGTCTTAAGGATGGATGATGGTTCGCGATGATAATGGATCTGCGTTGGCCTCGCGTTTATTTTGTTTTTTTTCCGTGACTAATTTGCTAATTAAGATTATAATTAGGTCTAATTTAAAATTTTAGCTCCATATAAATGTCCCTAAACCCTAAAATTAAATTTAATTAATCTCAAAATAAAATTTGAGAATTTGTAACGCCAAAATTCGAGTATTTCAAACTGAAAATTGTGATTGACCTGCCTGGAATTTCGTCGAATACACGGCGTATCAGTGCATCGTTCTTAACATCAATGGAATTAGTAAAATTTTCTATTTCCCTAGTCATTAATTCATCCTACACTGTCATTACATACACTACATATATGGCATTTTTACCCTTGCAGGTGAGCAATCGGACGACTAAACGGCTACCATGACGTGAACTAATCCAAAATCACGAATGGCAATATCGTTACTTCAAACATCTGAATTCACCCGCCCTCTTCTGAAGAATGCAGCTGGTGCCCGCGGCCGAAGACCTAGCTTATCAACATGGCGATGCCTTCGCCGACGCCGAGATACCTCTCATCGTCGATTCCCTGCACCAAAGTTCCCCTCGCCTCCGTGAAATTCGGCACTACCTTTCTGGTGCGCACCATCTCTTTTAAAATCTCTGCCGCACCTCTCCCTTATTTCTGGTCTTGCTTCTGGTGCACTTGAAGTGAAGGAAACAAAGGAATCTGGGGAAATAACCGAGACGAGGACGCTAATCGGAGAAAACCCTACGTAGCGAATTTACCGTAGGACTATTCGATCCCTGATCTCCAGAATCCATTTGGCCTGTTCAACCACGTGCATGATGTGGTAGTTAGCGCAATTATTGTAGCTATGCGAAGTAAGATGATCTCTGCATAATGATTTTTTGTTTGCGAAGAGCGGAGGGTTTGCCTTCGTTGCCATGCCTTCTCCGGAGGAGGGTCAAATTGCAATTGAGAAATTGGATTCTTTTGTAATACAATTATACAAATAATTCTTTTTCTTTTAAATTCGTACTATATTTTGGTCCTTCTTATGCAGTCTTATTAACCAGCATTTCACACATTTAATTTAGGTACTGCTTGATTGTCTGAAAAATAAATACACTATGTAATGTAAAAGAAATATAATATATTTAAATTATTTTAGAGTTCTTTGGTTGAAAAATATTGTAGTGATATTGATGTGTGAATCAATTCCACATGTAGTATTGCAAGCCATGCATGTGGAATATTTTGGGTTACACCAAATATCTTGGAAGAACAAGAGATAAAATAAAATGGTTAATAATTATTAATACTAAGACAAGAAACAAAAATATTGTTAAATTTGCAATAAAAGTTGCCTATCAAGAAGAAAAGATGTAAGAATTAATATAATTAGTTTTAACAATAGAAGGATGGATAGCTTTTGTGATAATGCAGTGATTATGAAAAGATTGATTATATTAGTCAAGAGTTAAAGAAGATGAATGTGAGGAATATAATTTTAATACATATGATAGTTATCTTAGAGAAATAATTGATATACTTGTTTAGAAATTTTATAGAAGTTTATAAGTTTAATGTGGTTAGCTTATTCATGAACATTTTTATAAATTTTGTGTAGATGCTAATATATTTAATTTTTCATATGATTTTTATTAGAGGTGTGCATAATTGACTTAAATAAAAATTTAAATTGAACAAAGTATATTTTATTGAATTGGTTCGGTTTATTATATAACGTATATATATATATATATATATATATATATATATATATATATATATATATATATATATTTGCTTCGAAATATGGGTTATTTAGATTGCAATTTTCGATTCGATTTTGGTAAAAAATTTTGGGTTAATATAATTATTTAATTTATTTATTTTTCTTTTCATGTCATAATTTAATTTTAATTATCTTTACATTATCAAAATCAAATTTTTTATCATCAAAATTCGGTTAAACAAAACTAAACCAAATAAATTATATATTTTGGTTTGCTTATAGAGAAACTTAGTTTGGTTCAATTTTCTACATTTCATTTTAATGAATATGTCGATCAATCCATCCAAAGAAACTGAATGCACATCCTTAATTATTATTCTTAATTCTTTTATTTCTTTTAATTTGTATACAAAATAATTTGTAATTATTTTTTGCAAATGGTATTTGATGTAGATAAGCCTTACTGTAGATCCATATTATCAATTTTTAGCATGACAAAGAAGAAGATTGTGTATGGCCTTTAGACCTGTCTCCACCTTCCACTTTTACCATGATGACAATTACTATCACTCGTGCCATCAAGATTTTGAAAAAAGGACCAATCCTTATTGAACTAAAAAGAGAAGAGGCTTAAGTTTGAAAGGTTGAACTGAGGATTAAATTAAATGATATAATGAATATTAAAACTTTTAAATATAATTGAACATATATGATAATGTTACAATATGTGTATTTTAAGAGAAATATATTTTGAAAGATAAATTATGTGAAAAAATATCTTTCATAAATTTAAAATTAATGATTTTAATTACTAACATTTTTTTGTTAGTCACGATGATTTTTTTAAATATTCTATTCCCTTTATTTAAGAAATTAATTTTATAAAAATAATTAAAATAAGATAAATTTAGAATTTACTAAAAATACACAAAAATTAAGTTGTAAAATAATAATTTACATCTAACTACACAAATATATTGTAAACTATAGTGGACATCATTTAATACAACTAAAACTTTTCATAAATTAAGATATTTATAATTCAACATACATAATATTCCATTAGCTTATGAATTTTATATAAAAATTTATCTCTCCAAAAGCTTAAAATAAGCATCAAATATGAAATAAGTAATAAGTACAAATATAGTTAGGCACTTACTACATATTGCATGCTATGTTTGATTCTTCAAAAATGGAAATAACATCCTCTTTATAAATCTCATTCTCTAAACTATTCAAAATTCTTCTATCTCAATGCTTATGTAGTCCAATGTGGTATAACTTATTTTTTAAGGTATAACTTATAAATGAATATATTTTTTAGATTATAACTTATTATTGTAAGAAAAAAATAATATCATGTTAAGATACGAAAATTTTCATAAATGAGTATACCTACTCTTCAAATTAAGGTCATACTACATAAACACTAGATCATTTATTTTTTAATACTTCAAATGATTTCTTTTTTAATATGAATTTACTCAAAAATACTCCAACTTCTTTTACACGCAAATGAAGAAGAAATCTGAATAAGATTATGAATAGTCAATTTTTATAAATTTAGAGCACTAGAATAAAAAATCTTACATTATTCTTCTATATAGTATCAAATTTTGAATAATTTTAAGAAAATTTATAAAAGCCATAGTGATAATACTAGAAAGAAGTTTGCTTATAGAGAGTTTCTAAAGTTGCATTTCTTTTGACAAGATCAGAGCAATCAGATTCTCAAATTTTTTTAAATATTTTGATAAATTTTGGCTTCATTTATTATGAAATTAGGTTTGATACATAAGTCATTAGTTTAATAACTTTAATTAATTTTACACCACTTCAAATTTATGGCAATAATTATGTTGATAATATAGAAAATATGAATTCAAGAAATATGCATCTGAGTAGATATCTTGGCAAATTTGTTTATTTTATCTATTCTTAATAATGCTCATGAATGGCTTGACAATCTCTTTATATTATTGGACATGCCTTTACTTTTGTTGTTTTATACATTCTATCATAAACACAGTAAAGGGATTACTTCTCATCTAAATTAACTACTTATAACTTGATAATTTTAAAATAATCAAACAATCATTCTAAAATTTATCATAAATGATAAAAGTGAAGTTATTGTAAAATGAGTTCCTCTAGAATGTACTACTTCTATCTTAGATTTTTTTTCCTTAACTAAGATAATATAAAGATATGATTATCAATAAATATTGTTACCTTTGATGCCTATTTGACAAGCTTCGTTATCAATAAATAGAATTGTTCAACCCCTAATGATTTTATGGGCTATAATGACTTATTTTACAGGTTTATGGCCTTTATTTCAAATGTTAGTTCTGTTAAAACTAGAGATTAGTTTTTAAAACTTTCATTTTTTTTAATTTAAGTGTGTTGCATTGAGACAATAGAAGTTGTTTTCCGAGTCTTGAACTATGCACATCACATTCGATATAAAAAAATGCATAGAAACTGTGCCCTCTTTACCTTATTAAGGAGCTCATATAAGCTACTATGCATTGCTTAGCTAACAACCTCACAAGCTCTGCAACGAGAAAATAATCAGTCTCCAAGCCAACTATTATAAGAATAAAAATGTAGTGATTTACAAAAACTGAACATCTCTAATTCAGGGCCAAAGCTCATAACTATCCTCGAAGTCACCAAATCCAATGTAAAACCTTATCTGGCACATCTCCAGGTACATTTAAGCAGCATCAATGAGATCCATTCTCAATTCAACCCAAGACAATAGTAACAATTCCAAGAGATGGTGCTCTTCATATAGATTTTTTAGAACAAAGTGTTGATATGCATACTAACAAGACCAACCTCAACAAAATTATGGAATCCCAATCCACCTTAGTAGCCCAGAAATGAACCAAAACACTATCCTTCAGAATTCTTGTTGTTGAACAAAGCCTTCAAAGGCAGATGACATTACAAAATGGTTGGGCATCAGTCCACTCTCAAGCATCCTCTCGAAAATACCACAAGCTTCCATATTAAACCCATGGTTTATAGGACCGGAGATGATAGTACACCAAGAGATGAGGTTTCTATGCGGCATTTCATAATCTATTTTTTCGGTTCTATTTTAAGTTTCAGCTTCATTATAGAGTTACTATAGCTTTTGATTGCTTGGTCCACAATTGGAGTTCAAGCTTAAAGTTGAATGTTTTTTCTTTTGGCTAACTGTTACAGTAAAATATTGTCTAGCAAGTTCTTTGTTTGTTGACATTTTTGTTGGAATAAGTTAGTGTTCTAACTTGATATCAACATTTATGTAGCTATTGGAAAGGTTGTCAACATATTGTCATGGAGAAACTTTTCTCAAGTCGCCTGTGCGGCTTTAGCACTCCTTCCTCGATGCTAAGTCAACCTAACCCTCGCAACGTAGGACTAGAATCCTCAAAACTCTTTTAGAGAAGAGAGGTTCGAAGTAAGGAAAGTATTTCACTATGCAAAGGAACTTTATAATACAAGATGCTTGGTTGCTTCTTGCTTGCTTCCTTATTGCTTGATTGCTTGCTTAAATGAGGGGTGAGGTCCCTTATTTATAGCCCTCCCCTTTCCCTAGGAATAATCTAGAAAAGAATATTCTAGAATACATTAATATATACATGATTCTAGATCATTCCACACCACTCCTACCATCTACAAGGGTTCTAGAGTGTTCCATACCATTCTAGAGTTCCCTTGAAGCATCCCTCCTCCAAAGATTTCTGGAATATGGTGGAAGCTTCTAGAGTGCTCCGGGTTATTCCCCATCTTTCTATAATTCTCTAGAAGCTTCCCTCCTTGTGTATGGCTAAGAGAGCATGGTTGATCTCCCTTTATTTAGCTCCGTGACATTCTCCCCCACCTAAACCCGTGATGCCCTCTCGTGGTGCACACTGCAGATTGCCAGATCTGCATCTTCAATTGGCCTCACTATCTCGCAACCCTTTCCATTTGACGAGATCGTTCCGGTGGTTTGACACCCTTCTTTTGTGAACCTCCGTTTCCTCAACTTCCTTGTCAAAAAGAGTACTTGCTAGTATAAAAGCTCACTTGGATTTCGTTAGGTGTCTCCTTTTCTAATCTCCGCATCTTCTCGGCCCACCTGTTGCTTTGTGTAGTGCGGTCCCACCTATCTCCCTTTCGGGTGAGAGTTCTTTTGACAACTCTGCCGATGAGATGTCCTTGAACTCTTTAAGTTTCACTGCTGCCTCCCTTAGCATGTCTTCTTGTAGCCTTGGTTCTTCATCATTCATATCGTGAAGAACGACCAAGTCATCTCCCTGTCCGTGTTGAATGTCCTTGAATTGTTGTGGCAGAAGCTTTACAAGTACCAAGTCGCCTTCCTTGAACTCCAAGTTCCTTCTTTTCTTGTCTGTCCATTTCTTCATCCTTTTCGTAGCCTTGTATAGCGTGGCTCGGGCTATCTCCCTTTGTTCACTCCATGACTTGGCAAATTTGAATGTTGCAGGGCTCCTGCCTTCGTAGCTGGAGTCAAGGGCGAGTGGTGTCATGGGCTATAGTCCCATGATGACTTCAAATGGGCTTTTCCACAGCTTCACTTCGCAAGTTATGGGAGGCGAGCTATATCAAGGAGCTTAAATTTCTCTAGTTTGCATTCACATAATGTCTTAGGTATAGCTCAGTGCATTGATCCTTTGTTTGTCCATCACTCACGGAGGTGAAAGCTTGTTGAAAGGTTCAGATTTAACCCTAACAGCCTGAACAACTCCGTCCAAAACCTCCCTGTGAAGCGAGAATCTCTATCGCTAAAGATGCTTTTGGTGATCCCTCATAGCTTTACTATGTTATGGAGGAAGAGCCTTGCAGCTTCTTCAGCAGTGCAATCGGTGGGAGCAGCTATGAAGGTGGCATACTTGCTGAATCTGTCCACCACGACCAAAATGCTCCCACATCCCTCTGATTTTGGTAGGCTGGAGATGAAGTCTATAGAGACACTTTCCCATGGTCTCCGAGGAATAGGTAGTGGCTCCAACAGTCCCCCTGGCTGTTGTTGAATGGTCTTGTCTTGTTGACACACAAGGCAAGTCCGCACAAATTCTTCCACTCCATCTTGCATCCCTGGCCAATAATAGTTAGTTTTTAGAAGAGCTAGAGTTAAATGCCGGGATGTCCTCACGATACCAACATCGACTTTTCCCAAGTCGCCCATGCGGTCTTAGCACTCCTTCCTCGATGCTGAGTCAGCCTAACTCTCGCAACGCAGGACTAGAATGCTCAAAACTCTTTTAGAGAAGAGAGGTTAGAAGTAAGGAAAGTACTTCACTATGCAAAGGAACTTTACAATACAAGATGCTTGGTTGCTTCTTGCTTGCTTCCTTATTGCTTGATTGCTTGCTTGGTTACAAATGAGGGGTGAGGTCTCTTATTTATAGCCCTCCCCTTTCCCTAGGAATAATCTAGAAAAGAATATTCTAGAATACATTAATATATACATGGTTCTAGATCATTCCACACCACTCCTACCATCTACAAGGGTTCTAGAGTGTTTCATAACATTCTAGAGTCCTCTTGAAGCATCCCTCCTCCAAAGCTTTCTGAAATATGGTGGAACCTTCTAGAGTGCTTATTCTCATCTTTCTATAATTCTCTAAGCTTCCCTCCTTATGTATGTAGAGAGAGCATGATTGATCTCCCTTTATTTAGCTCATGACAATATGGTGCTGTTTCTGATTGCATTTAAGATCATTCTGTGTGACTTACTTGACACAATACATGATTCCCTTTCCCACTTTGTTGAAAATCACGCTCTCTTTTTTGTTTTGTTAGCTGTTATTTCTTCTGAAAAATTGAAGTTGCTCGTTTCTTTTTTTTTTTTCTTAATTGCAACAGCTTCTCCATCCTCCTTGATTTTCCTGTTGCTTTTGCTGAATTATGCTGCTCCATCTGCATTGAACAAGGTTTCTGAGTTTTCTTTATTGCAATGATCTTTGCTACAGAATTTTAAAGGCTATCGCAGAAGATTTTGTTGTTTCAGGTTTGTGATTATGAACCAGGAATGCTTTGTAATAAAGAATTATACAGTTCAAATTATTATTCTCATGTGTATTAGTCCTATTTATAACTGACAGCTTTACTCTCGGTTTATCAGTCACATAAAATTGGAAACAATGATCATTGAGGTGATAAAGATGGGAATTCCCAACTTCGGTCATTTAGGTGATTTATTCTCTATTTTTTGTTTCCTTAGACCCGGTTATGTTAGTTTGGTTAATTGTAAGCAATAATTAAGTTATTTGAAATAATTTTTTTTTCGTTCCTTAGAAAACCATTCCCTCATTAATTGGCTTTAGCCTTTGATAACCCAAGTTTTTTTGTATGAAGTGTTTATTGTTGCTGTCCACGGCAGATGTAGTTGCAGCCTATAGAGCACAAGAATATATAAAATCTAACTAATGAAAGTCATCATTAAATCTTTTTAAAAAATCTATTGTTTTTATGATGTTATTATTTACATTTAAATAATATTTTCTTATTGTTGACACTATACATGCCACATGAAATGTTAATTATATAATCTCCGACTATTATTATATAGGCACATACTTCATGGAGCACATAAATATAAAGTTTTATAATATTAACAACCTATTTATGTGGCACAGTTTAGTTGACTCAATAATAGCTCATGTCACAAGATGTATTCTTGAAAGCATATTTATATGCTTCTATAAATTTATTTTATTGCAGTGATAGTTATTTCTTTACACCTTATAGATTATAGAATTTTTTGTTCATAATAATTTTGTAATATAATAATAATAATAATAATAATAATAATAATAATAATAATAATAATAATAATAATAATAATAATAATAATAAATTATGTTAAATTAATCACAAAACATTTCCAATTTCTAAATCTAATTATAATAATTTTATAATTATATATATATATATATATATATATATATATATATATATATATATATATATATATATATATATATATATATATATATATATATATTAATCACAAAACAATTTCCAATTCTAATTATTCATGACTTGCAATATCTAGACATTCATGACATTTATATTATATTATAAATTATCTTTTTTATTGTTTATTATGCATATCTCATGTATCACTATTTATGGAGTTATTTATTGAGCTTTTATGACAAACTTATTTTGATAAATGTTTATTTTACAAATTCTACTAAGTTATTTAGAAGATTGTTATTATAGGAGCAAACCTTTTAACATAAATTATTTTATTAATTTGGTATTTTCTTTATGTTGTAATTTTTTTTTATATATTTTTATCATTATTTTAAATTGCATAGTAAAAATTCTCCTTAAAATTGGCTCAACGTTTTTTTTTATTTAAATCACCTTGAGGCTTACTCATTGGTGTTTTATGAGACCTAATGTCTCAGTTTTTTTTAGGTGTGTACTTTTAGATCTTAGGTTTTAAAAAAATCAAGTATAAGTTTAATTACCAAAATAACACACATATAGACGTTGCCAAAGCAACTCTCCTCTTGTGCCATCTCTATTTCTCACGCACAACATTGGCCATTGCCATCATCATCATTACATGTGATGTTTTTAATTTGATATTAGATAATTAGAGTAAAAGAAAACTTATTATTTCAAAACTTATTTTGATTTGCTATGTCATTCTTTGATATCTTTTATTACATTGATGTTAGTATAACACTTTTATACTTCATGATTTGATGCCAAGATATTAATATGTTATGATATTTTATGTAATTTATTATTATTTTAACTATATTAGGATATAATTGTGTTGCATTTTAATATGTTTATAGGTTAGGATGCTTTTTTTTTTGTATTTTGATGTATATACAATACTTTTTACTTTGCATGATTTATTGAGTCTGAGGCTTACATTTCAAAACACTTTGAGGCTTACGCTTTATCTCATGGACGAAAAGTATCTTAATTTTCGATAGCACAATTTTAAACTTTGATTTTAGTTAAGTTTTGAGGATAAAAGTTTGAAGGATATTGTTATAAATATTAATAGATTTGAAGATAAAATTATAGTTTTAAGTATTATTGTTGATACTAAGATTATCAATATTATAAGTATTTATGCTCCTCGGTTTGGATGTAGGCTCAAAAGAAAAATTTTGTAATGAATTAGAGGGATTAATACAAAAAATATCTATTGATAAAAAACTATTTATTAGAAGAGATTTAAATGGACATGGTAGTAGAGTGGTAGAAGATTTTAAAAGTATTCATAGTGGTAATGAATTTGAAGTGACTAATGGAGAAGGTAGGAATATATTAGATTTTATTTTAGGCTATAATTTATAGTTGCTAATACTTTATTTAAGATAGAGATGAGCATATTATTACTTATAAAAATGGATCTAGTAAAATTTAGATTGATTATTTTTTATAACAAAAATAGATTGTTTAGATTGTAAAGATTGTAAGGTCATTCCGAGTGAAAGTTTAAGTACCCGACATCGATTGATAGTTTTAGATTTTAAGATGAAAGATTGGAAGATGAAAAATAAATCAAATTATTGTCCTACGATTAGATGGAAATATTTAAAAACACTAACAAAAATATTTTTAAAAGCAAGCTACAAGGGCTTAGAATTTGGGATGTTCATAAGGAAGCTAATGTTATGTAGAAAAAAAATAGCAAGTGAAATTAAACAAGCTGTAAAAAATGTACTTGGAGAATCAAAAGAAATTTTTTTTTAATAAAAATAGTTAGTGGTGAAGTCAGAATGTGCAATAAAAGATAAAAATAAGAATAACTGATATAAAACTTGGTTTAGATGTAAAAACTTAGAGAATTTGGAAATATATAAAGTGGCTTATAGAGATTCTAAAAAAGTAATATATTATGCAAAAAATTAGCTTTTAGTGATTTATATAATAGATTGGATACCAAAGAAGGTGAAAGATATATGTATAAGGTAGCCAACCAAAGAGAAAAAAGAAGTAAAATCTAGTTCAAGTGAGGTGTATTAAGGATGAAAATTATAATGTACTTTTCTTAGAAAAAGACATTGAAAATAGGTGGATGATGTATTTTGATAAATTTTTCAATGAAGGATCTAAAAATACGATTGATTTTAGCAACCTTAATACCCTAAACAAAAATATAGAATTTTGTTTTTATTATCGTATTAGTAAATTTAAAGTTAGAGAAGCTTTAAAGAAAATGAAATTTGAAAAAAGAGTAAGACCTGATGATATTCCAATAGAAGTGTGAAAATGTTTATGAGATCAAGGAATTTCTTTGCTTACAAATCTTTTTAATGTTATTTTAAAGACTAGAAAGATGTTAGATGAGTGGAGAAAGAGTTTGTTGGTTTTTATATTTAATATTATATGTGATGCACAAGAGTGTGCAAATTATAGTGGAATTAAGTTAATGTGTCATACATTAAAATTATGGGAGAGAGTAATTGGGCATAGGTTATGATGTGATATAAAAGTTTCTCACAATCAGTTTGGTTTTATATCAGGTAGATCTACTATGGATGATATTCATTTGTTAAGAGGTATGGAGAAGTATAGAGAAAGTTAGGAGGCTCTACATATGGTATTTGTTTATTTAGAGAAAGCTTATGATAAAGTTTCAAGAGATATTTTTTTGGAGAGTTCTAGAAAAGAATTGAGTTAATATTAGTTATATTCAAGTCATTAAGGATATGTGTATTAGTGTTGTTACTTGTTTCCAAACACAAGGAGGATTGACAAAATATTTTCTTATTTTGGTTGGATTACATCAAGGATGCTTAAGCTCTTATCTTTTTTGCTTTAGTTATGGATGATGTTCTTACTAGGCATTTATAGGAAGATGTACCTTGGTGTATGCTTTTTGTTGATGGAATTCTTCTTGTTGGTAAGACTAGAGAGGGATTCCAAGAGAAAATTGAATTATGGAAGTCAATCTTATAGTCTAAAGGTTTTCATTTTTATAGATCTAAAATTGAATATATGGAGTGTAATTTTAGTTGTAGAAGTTTAGTGATAGTGTTGTGACATTGGGTGAACAATTCATTAAAAAAAGTGAGTAATTCAAATATCTAGGCTTTATTGTTCAAAATGATGGTGAAATAGATGAAGATGTTATTAGTAGAATTCAAGTTGGATGGTTGAAATGGAGGACTGCATTTGGCTTATTGTTTGATAGAAAAGTACCGCTTAAACTTAACGAAAAAATTTATAAGATGGTGGTAAGACACCTGATGATTTATAGTACATAACGTTGGCGGTAAAAGAAGCATAGACTAAGTTAAGTGTTGCATAGATGAGGATGCTCTGGTGGATGTGTGGCTTTACTCTTAAAGATAAAATGCGAAATGAGTATGTTCGGGAAAAAGTTGGAGTAGATCCAATGGCAGATAAGATTAAAGAGAGTCACCTTAGATTATTTGACCACATAAAGCATTGGTTGTCCGATGACTCGGTTAGGAGAGTAGATGCATTAGATCTGCCTTATGTTAATAAAGGCAAAGGTATACCTAAGAAGACTTGGTTAAGATGTATAAAAAAATGTCAGTACTTAAATTAAATGAGAATTTGACACATAATAGGACATAATGGAGAAGAAGGATTTATGTAGCTGACCCCACATAGTGGGATGAAGGCTTGTTGTTGTTGTATTTACATTTAAGTTTTGAGTTGGTTATTACTTAATTTGAAGTTGGTTTCTTTTATTTCTTTCTCATTATAGTATACTTTATTTTTTTTTAATAAGTTATTGTATATAAATGTAATGAAATATTACTCTTTATTTTAATGCTTATAATTTTTTACACAATTATCTAGATATGAAATCATTTTCTTTAAAATACAAAATTATTTTATTTGTTATTGACCTCTAAAATAAGATTAAATATGTTCATCATATTCTATGTTGGTTGGGTGAACCACCTTTCTAAGTTAAGATATGATAATGGATGTGATCATATTTTGTTTCCTTAAGTGGTATTTATCAAAAATTCATAATAGCCAGCTCTTTAAAACTTCATTCTAGACATAGAAATGCATATCTTAGCGTGACATGATAATTTGGTGAAACCATAATATTCACACTTTTAGGCACTTCAGTGTTGTTTTTATACTAATGTTTATACATTTGCATTATAATTATTCATATATGAAATCATTTTATCTTAAGCACAAAATTATTTTATTAGTCGTGATTTTTATAGTTTATCCAATGTGTAGAGATTAAATCTCTTCATCACATACAATATTATTGAGATGTATCGTCTTTCAAAGTCGAGGGATCATAACAAATGTGACAACAATTGGAATCCTCACAAAATATTTACCAGAAATCATGATAATTCTCCTTCTGAAACTTCAGCATCTGGCATGGGAATGCTCTTATAGCTAAAGGAGATATTAAAACTCTTCTTTTCCTCTACTTTGTTGAAGTGAAGTGCTACTGGTGAAACCATAATATTCACACCCTTAGGGTCTTTAAAACCCACAGTGTAAGTGGTACCAGCATCTCCAACATTCGTCACCATCCTACTTACAATTTTTGGTACATTATTAATACCAATAGACACTACTATGGAAGGATAATTCAGTTCTTCAACTTTGATGCTACAAATAGTAGAGCAAGTTATATTCCCTTGAACTATGGCATTCACTTGCTTATCTGTCAAATTCTTATGAGAGTATAGAGAGTACACATGCCAAACTACTAAAAAAATTGACCCATCAGCCTCCAAATTGCTTCAAATCGTATGTATTAAACATATTTTCTCTAAACAGGCCAAAAAAATTGGGAAAAAAAGAGAAAATGGTCTGTACTCTCATGAGAGTACAGAGAGTACATATATCAAACTGCTCAAATAACTGATCCATCGGCCTCCAGATTGCTTCAACTGGTATGTATTGAACATATTTACTCAAGCCAAAGAAATTGAGAAAAATGATAAATTAGAATGTACTCTCATGAAAGTGCACATGTAAATATGCCTCCAAAACTAACTAATCGACCTCCAAATTGCTTCTAATGGTATCTAATAAATATATTCTCTCCAAAGCAGCCAAACAATCTAAAAAAAAATTAAAAATTGTTTGTACTCTCATGAGTGAGTACATATGCAAACCAAACCAAAATGCATCAAGCAACCTACAAACTGCTTATAAGGCCATCTATTGAATTTATTATATCCAAATAGGTTAAATAGGCTGAAAAAATAGCTTAAAAAGGGTTTAAATGCTCCACACATGTTATTTACTGAACATGGCATCTACTAGACATGTTATCTCTAGAAAGGGTTTAAAAGCAGAAAAATAGCTTCTAATGGCATTCATAAACACACCACACAGATACATTTTTAAACCAATTGATTTCCAACATATCAAACTTCAATTCAATGTTTGTCAAATTAGTTTTTTTCATACCCAAATAGAAGATAGCGTGGCAACTTCACTTGAAGTAATTCATCTTCTTGGCCAATCACTGGTGAATGACTCACGGAGGTTTCGATTGCCTCCATGTATTTGCAAACAAACATTCCATAGTTGACATTATTTTCTTGGACTGGTAACCCACTCATCACTTCGATTGGCCATTCTGTGGGATCGCTCTGGAAAGACTGACCAGCATCTTCGATAAGTAATTTGATCTAAATAGTAAAAAATACAGTCAATAATTAGGCACAAAATATGCACTTTAGGCAAACCGAAATGAGAATAATTCTTACAATCTCAGAAAGAATGGACTTATGAGTTGGGTTTGATAATGAATCATAAAAATACTAAGCCCCTTACTTAGTATGTCCGACCAAGAGTGGCTAATGTTGATTATTTATAACTGAAAGTAAGAAAAACTCGATTGAAATACTATTTGTAGTGACATGCTGGATGAACATTTTACTTTTCTTTTGTAGGCCATATTTCGCATAACTCTGCAAGAAGAAGAAATTTATAATTAAAGGCTTAACTATCTAAACTGAATGGATCGTATTACCCAAAGTTCTATAAAGTAACTAATCCAGTGCAAGTATGAAATATACATATAGGGGACATATAGCCCATGATAAGAGAGTACTTCTCCACTAGTAAAAGGGGAAGGTATCGACGTGTGCGATAGATCTTGATCACACCTCATCAATGCGCCAATGATAATATTTCCCGCTGAATACGCTATCACCCCTGCATGTGAGAAGTATGGGAATGTGAGCTTAATTAAATGAATAGGTTATTTTATGTATACAGAAAGAGTTGAATGAAAAATGACTTACTTGTCCTTGAATCAAGTGCACGATGTGTCAATGAGTTGCAGCATTGGCTTGGGCAGGACATCTCTTGATGAGAAGTCAACAATATGATGTGCCTCAGCTAGCTACATGGAAATTAGTGATGAAGAGTTAGATTCATTGTAAATTAAGGCTTAATATGCTAAGATGATGCATACCTCCGCCTGATGCTCCTCAACCACCAGCGATTGGTATTCATCCGATATTGGAGCATCTTTGCTAACTTACATAAGAAATTAGTGAAATCAGATACTATTAAGATAAATTAAAAAGAAAGTAAAGTAATACCTCTTATGCTGTCTGCTCATCCTGTGTGGAGGCTACCACATGAGTTATTCTACACTGTGACTTCCAATAAGTTTGTGTGAAGGGGGAAGATATAGCTTTCTTTTTTCGCATCTACTAAGCCTTCACACCATGCTCAATGTTGCCGAGTAAAGGTTGTGCAGCATCTTCATGTCCAGTGGAAGCCTCCACAGGAGCTTCCCCTATGGTGGCCTCCAGAGGGGCTTCCCTAGTGGAAGCCTCCACAGGGGCTTCCTTAGTTAAAGTCTTCATAGGGGAAGCCCTTATGGTAGCCCCCACAGGAGCCTCCCCTATGGTAGCCTCCACAAGAGCTTCCCCTATGGTATCTTCCATAGGTGCTGCCCCTATGCTAGTCTCCTCAAGAGATTCCCCTGTGGTAGCCTCCATAGGAGCTTCCCCCATGCTAGGACCCTTCTCCATAATAACCACCGCCTCAATAGTAGCTACCCGCAAATCAATTTCATCAATTCTCTCAGTAATTGATGCTTCAAAAGATGATACTCTTCCTCCTAGGGCCTTGAAACCTGTAAGTATCCTCTCTACCGAAAAGCTTTCTAAATGGGTACTAGCAGAGGGCAGGCTAGATACATTGGAAGAGGGAGAATATCAAGGAGAGACATATGGAGATTCAATGGGGGCTGCACTCCTTGGACTTGGAATGTGGCTGCTATCGAGCTCGACATGGGTTGTCTAGTGGATAGGGGGCAATGTTTCAAAGAGTCAGATCTACTCTTCTGATATGTCCTCAAATAAAAGATAGACCTGTGTTACATCAATAAAAAAATATGATGATTTATAATATGAATAAAAAATTCTAATATAAATAAAGTAAAATTATTTTGTGTCACATGGTGTCTTCCCAAAGTGAATGAGTCATCACTTTATCTTTTTGGCCATCATAACATCGTGGCTTTCGAAGGAAAGAGGCGCCTTATGATGCCTATGTGCTCTGTCGCCAAGATCTGGAATGAATATTTATATAAGTTAACTTCAATGCATCAAATAATATAAATCTAAAGATGTAGAACGTACCATTAGAAGAGTGACAAAGCCACTCATGTACCCGGGTATCTTCTGTGTTAGAATCTTTGATATAATACCATCAAATTGTGAAACCAGAAAGGCCCAAATAGCCTCTGCCCAATTGTACTCAGCAAATTTGTCTATGTCGATGACATAAGCAATCAATTCTGACGCCACTCTATAGTTGTGATATATAAAAAAAAGATTTGAAAGCAAAAAATCGTATGTACAGCTACACAAATTGTGCCGCAGTCAACGAGCGATCCAAATTCTCAAGTTTATTCTTAAAATTCACTGAGTTGAACTTCGACAGTGGAAATTTTTGCCATATGTTCCCTCTGTTGACATCCCTAAAATTAATGCAACTTCATTAGGGGTGAAAGGAATGCATTGACCACCAAAAAAATGATTGCTTCTCTATATCCCAGCAAGCCATTATTGAAGTGATGACAGCTAAGTCTTGCTGAATTCCATACAGCCTAATAAATTGAAGCAAATGAAGCCTCCTTAAAATGTCAATAACTTCATCAGTAAATCATGTTGAAATATTATCGAACACTGCTCTAATGGTGGTAGGCCTGTAACTAGAAGTTATCCTTTTCCCAGACATTTTAAATTTCAAAATAAAATGACAGTTAATGAGAACATTATCAGCAAAATGGAGGCCCATAGAGTACACAAGCAAAATAACCACAAAAATTAGCAAATTCTTCATGGAGCATCTCCAAACATCTTCCAATGAGATATAACAAATATATGACAAAACCCATAGTTTTACAAACTGAAAAAATATGGTGTACTCTCATGGAAAATATACACAAAATATATTATATCCAAACAAGGAGTAATAGCTAAAAAAAGAGAAAATGGTTTGTACTCTCAAAAGAATACATAGAGTATACATATAAATCTGCCTCCAAAACTAATCAATCAGCCTCTAAATTACTTCTAATGGAATCTAATAAACATATTCTTTCAAAACATGTCAAAAATTTTAGAAAAAAATATAAAAATGGTCTATACTCTCAAGAGAGTATAGAGAGTACATATACAAATCTGTCTTCAAAACTAACCAAGCAGCCTCCAAGTTGCTTCTAATAGAATATATTAAACATATTCTCTCCAAATAGGGTTTAATAGCTAAAATAAACTGAAAAATAAGCTATACTCTTAAGAGAGTACAGAGAGTACACATGCAAATTTGTCTCCAAAACCAACCAATCAGCCTCCAAATTACTTCTAATGGAATCTATTAAACATATTCTCTCCAAATAGGGTTTAAAAGTTAAAAAAAATTGAAAAAAAATAAGTTGTACTCTCAAGAAAGTACAGAGAATACAAATATAAATCTGCCTCCAAAACCAACCAATCAGACTCCAAATTACTTATAATGTCATCTAATAAATATATTCTCTCAAAGTTAAAAAAAATGTGAAAATGGTCTGTACTCTCAAGAGAGTACAGAGAGTACACATATCAATCAGCCTCCAAAACCAACCAATCAGCCTCCAAATTGCTTCTAATGGAATCTATTAAACATATTTTCTCCAAATAAACCAAAAGATCTGGAAAAAAAATGTGACAATGGCGTATTCTGAGAGAGAGAGTACATATATCAATCCGCCTCTAAACCAACCAATCAACCTCTAAATTACTCCTAATAGAATCTATTAAACATATTATCTCCAAATAAGATTTAATAGCTAAAAAAAATTAAAGAAATAAGCTAAACTCTCAAGAGAGTACAGAGAGTATGCATGTAAATTTGCCTCCAAAACCAACCAATCAGCCTCCAAATTACTTCTAATGAAATCTATTAAACATATTCTCTCCAAACAGGAAAAAAAATTTGGAAAGATGTGAAAAATGATATGTACTCTCAAGAGAGTACAGAGAGTACATAAGCAAATCTGCCTCCAAAACTAACCAATTAGCCTTCAAATTGCTTCTAATAGAATCTAATAAATATATTCTCTCCAAAGAGGCCCAAAAATCTGAAAAAAATGAGAAAATTATTTCTACTCTTAAGAGAGTACAAAGAGTATATATGCAAATATGCCTCCAAAATAAACCAATTAGCCTCTAAATTACTTCTAATAGAATCTATTAAACATATTATCTCCAAATAGGATTTAATAGATGAAAAAAACTGGAACAAAAAGCTGTACTCTAAAGAAAGTACAGAGAGTACACATACAAATCTGTGTCCAAAATCAACCAATCAGCCTCCAAATTGATTGTAATGTCATCTAATAAATATATTCTCTCCAAACATACCAAAAAAATTGGAAAAAAATGTAAAAATGGTCTGTACTCTCAAGAGAATACAAAGAGTACACATATCAATCTAGCTCCAAAACCAACTAATTAGCCTCCAAATTACTATTAATGAAATCTATTAAATATATTCTCTCCAAACAGGTAAACAAATCTAGAAGAAAATGTCACAATGGTCTATACTCTTAAGAGAGTACAGAGAGTACACATGCCAATATGTCTCTTAAACCAACCAATCAGCCTCCAAAATTACTTCTAATAGAATTTATTAAACATATTCTCTCAAAATAGAATTTAATAGCTAAAAAAAAATTAAAAAAATAAGTTGTGCTCTCAAGAGAGTATAGAGAGTACACATACAAATCTGCCTCCAAAACTAACCAATCAACCTCCAAATTACTTCTAATGGAATTTATTAAATATATTCTCTCCAAAGATGCCAAAAATTCTGAAAAAAATATGAAAATGGTCTGCACTCTCATGAGAGTATAGAGAGCACACATGCAAAACTGCCTCCAAAATAAACCAATTAGTCTCCAAATTACTTTTAATAGAATCTATTAAACATATTCTCCAAATATGATTTAGTTGAAATGAAAAATAATAGCTATACTCTCAGAGTACATAGAGTATACATGGAAATCTGTCTCCAAAATCAACCAATCAACTTCCAAATTTATTGTAATGTCATCTAATAAACATATTCTCTCCAAACAGACTAAAAAAATAGAAAAAAATGTGAAAAGGATCCATACTCTCAAGAGAGTATAGAGAGCACAAATGTCAATCTGCCTCGAAAACTAATCAATCAGCCTCCAAATTACTTCTAATGGAATTTATTAAACATATTCTCTCCAAATAGGCCAAAAAATCTGAAAAAAAAAGTGAAAATGGTCTATACTCTTAAGAGAGTACAGAGAGTACACATGTTAATCTGTCTCCAAAACTAATCAATCAGCCTCAAAATTGCTTCTAATTGAATCAAATAAACATATTCTCTCCAAATAGGACAAAAAATTAAGAAAGAGAGAGAAAATGGTATGTACTCTCATGAGAGTACAGAGAGTACATATGCAAATCTACTTCCAAAACTAACCAATCAGTCTCCAAATTGCTTCTAATGAAATCTAAAAAATATATTCTCTCCAAACAAGCCAAAAAATTTAAAAAAAAAAGTGAAAATGATATGTACTCTCAAGAGAGTATAGAGAGTACACTTATCAATCTGCCTTCAAAATCATCCAATCAGCCTCCAAATTACTTATAATGGAATCTATTAAACATATTCTCTCCAAACAGGCCACAAAATATAAAAAAATATGTGAAAATGATATATACTCTCATGAGAGTACATAGGATACACATACAAATCGGCCTCCAAAATTAACCAATCAGTCTTCAAATTGCTTCTAATGGAATTTATTGAACATATTATCTTCAAACATGCTATAAAATCTGGAAAAAAAAAATGTGAAAATGGTCTGTACTCTCATGAGAGTATAGAGAGTACACATGCAAATCTGCCTCCAAAACCAACCAATTAGTCTCCAAATTGCTTCTAATGAAATTTATTAAACATATTCTCTACAAATAGGGTATAATAACTGAAAAAAATGAGAAAATGGGAAGTACTCTAAAGAGAGTATAGAGAGTACACCTATAAAATAATCCAAAAAATCAACCAATCAGCCTTCAATCTCCTTGTAAAGCCATGTAATGAACATATTATATCCAAACATGATCAAAAATCTGAAAAAAAAGATAATGGGTTGTACTCTCCTGAGAGTACAAAGAGTACAGATGTAAAATTGAAGCAAACAACCATCAAGCAACCTATAAACAAATTATACTGTCATCGACTAAATATATTGTATCCAAATAGGCCCCAGAATTCATCAAATCCTTCATGAAACAGCACCAAACATCATATAATGGGATATGCTAAATATATGACAAGCCTCACAGTTAAAAATTTTAAAAATAACGATGTGTATCATCATGAGAGTACATAGAGTACATATACAAAATATATCCAAAAACCAGTAAAACAGTCTCATTTCCTTTAAAGAACTCAATGTTCAAAATGTTCTCCTATTCGATGGTGATAATAACAGAGAAATTCCTAATTTCATTAAAGTTCAAGAATGCACGAAGAAAAATATCATGTAGTCACCTATAATACCTCAATTTTTAATGCCCAAATTTAGCAAATCTCTGAGGGAAGGTCGGACGCATGCTGGGAGAGAGTGGGAGCTGAGTTGAGAAAAAATTTTGCGCAAAAAGAAATCCCTAAACTGTTATGTGACGAAGAATCTAGAACGACACATGCAATATTTTCTCCTCCTGATGTTTAAATGGGTCAGGCCGGGTTGGGCTCGGGGTAACGTAAACGGCGTCGTTAAGGTGTAGTCAAGTTACAAAAGGTGTAGTCAAGTTACAACGTTGTTAAGTAAAAAAATCCATATTTTTATATTAGACACATATTGCGTAGCGATTGACGTCCAGACGTAAAGCTACATCTGGACTTTGCACGTAATATTTCTCCCATATATTCAGTGCATGTAATGACAGTCTAAGATGAATTAATGACTCGGAAATAAAAATTTGTACTAATTCCATAGCAATAAGAACGATGCATTGATCCGCACCTGGGAGAGTAATGTAATCGAGAAAATTCCAGTTAGGTCAAGCACAATTTCAGTTTGAAATACCCGAATATTGGCGCTAGAAATTCTCAAATTTTAATCTAAATAAATGAGGAAAAGGGTGAGAATATCCTAGTTTCTCTAGTAGTCATTCACTTCAACAAAGTAGAGGAAACATAGAGTTTTAATATCTCTTTAAGCTATAAGAGCATTCTCATGCCAGATGATAAATTTAACTTTCACAAAGGCGATTATCATATTTTTTTGGTAAATATTTTGTGAGGATTTGATCAATTATTATCACATTTGTTATGATCACTTTCAGTATGAAAGGTGGTACATCCAATAATATTATATTCGATGAAGATATATAATATCTACACATTGGATAAATCATAAAAATCATGATTAAATAAAATGATTGTGTACTCAAGATAAAATTATTTTTTATATGAATAATTTTATGCAAAATATATAAACATTAATCTAAAAATAATATTGAAGAGTTCAAAGATGTGAATGTTGTGGTTTGATATTAGTCCTCATTTCAATGAAGTAAGAAAGAAAAAAATATTTTAATATCACACCAAACTTTATAGGCATGGGAGCATTCCCATAATTAGAAGGGCATGCCTTTTAAGGAACTAAATTACTATCATATAGATGATCTTACCTTATGTACATCCAAGAAGTGGTTAACCAAACCAATATAGCATATGATGAACATATTAACTCTTGATTTAGAGGTTAGGACCAAATAAAATAATATTGTATTCAAGAAAAAAATGATTTTATATCAAGATAATTGTGTGTAAGAGATATAAGCATTAAGATGAAGAATAGTATTTAATGCATTTATATAGTCTATAATAATAAATTAATAACAAAATATTGTTAACTAATGACAAAGAAATAAAAAAAGCCAACTAAAAACTTAATAAAAAAATTATGCACGAACTAAAACATAATATAAATACCAAATTAATATAATAACTTATTTTGAAAGATTTGCTCCTATAGTGACAATTTGTTAAGTAATTTAGTAGAATTTGTAAAATAAAAAATTTTCAAAAAGTAGCTTGCTATAGATACTCAATAAAGAACTAATATTTATTAAAATATAAATAAAAGTATATGAACATGAACAAAAAAAAAGATAATTTACAATATAATATAAATGTTATGAATGTCATTATATCATTGTATTAAAATGATATTACATGTCATGAATGATTAGAATTGACAACCGTTTTGTGAAGACTATATTATAAAAATATTCATAATAAAATATGATATGCATTAATAAGATTTAGCTTAGCACATGGGAGCTGATATATAGACTATTTCAAAATTGAAGTGTTTATAACAATTAGTTATGATACTTCTATTTATATTATATACAATTTCTTATGAACTTAAAAAAAAATTCTATGATCTATAACGTGTTTATGACATAACTAATACTATAATAAAATAAATTTATAGAAGCATATAAATATGCTTTCAATAATGACATCTTGTGACATGAGCTTTTGAGCCAACTAACCTTTGTGTCATTTTGGTAGGTAGTACGTGTGTTCCATGTGTCTATATGATAATAGTCTAAAGTAATTTAATCAACATTTAATGTGGCACGTACATTGAAAGGTATATGTTACGTCATTATATTTATTAGTAACACTAAGATATTTTACAAATTTAACACCCAAAATATTCTAACACAACAATATTACCTCTTCGCCTCCCGCAGTGAAGAAGCTCGTCAATGGGGTTTCCACGCCGTTGTTGGGAGGGTTGGGGCGATGAGAGAAGAAGGCTCGAGACCCTCTTTGGCGCGACCACAACAACTCCTACATCCCCTTTCATGCTTTTGGTTTGCGACCACAGAGAGAGTTTGAAACCTCCCCTCGATTATCACTTCGTCTTCAACGCGCATGAGCATCTTCGACCTCTCTCATTCTCTTTTCCCAACCGCTTCAGCTCGTCGTCTCCACCAAAACTGCATGCATTCATCTACTCCATTCGATTTCCCTCGACAAGAAGCAACCGCAAGCTCTAATTCTTCTGTTGCCCTTCAAGCCTCTCTTCGTTTCATCCTCCAAAGAAGTCCCTCGCTTTCCATTCTCGATCTTGTCTCCCTCTCAATTTGAATTCCCTCTCCAAGCCGATCTCTTTGCTCCTCCTTCTTCCTTTCGATGCGAATCATTTGGACAAGACGAGCTTCTTAGCACGAGAGAGAGAAAAGTTAATATTGTTGTGTTAGAATGTTTTAGGTGTTAAATTTGTAAAATAGTAAGTTTAGGTGTTAAATATGTAAATAATGATGTTTGACGTGGTATGTATGTAAATCCCCCTAATAAAAAAAGCCTTTTTTGGGTGTAAATAATAATATCATAGAAATAATAGATTATCTTAAAAAGATTTTCTTGTTATAATTTTATGTCACAAGAAACAAGGGGTCAACCCTATTCGGATCGGGTCAATTTCGGGTCAGACCCGAACCCGATCCGTCGACTCGAATTGATACCCCTATAAGAAACCCCAAGAACGACACTTAAATAATATGTCAGTATATTCCTGAAGTACTTGTATGCCATTTATATGTAATTTATTCAGCAATTATTATACCATAAATTAAAATAACTTGAAATCAATTTTTACTATAATCCCTAGTAATCATATAAGAATAATTATTATTACTTCAACATATAAAGATCTTTTTTACTTTACAAATTGTGTCCATACAATCACTTTATTCTCATAAAAATATAACTATCATTGCATAAAATACAAATACAAAATTGATTGAATCTTTCATAGTCTTTAGAAGACTTCTTCCAACTTTCTACGCACCCATCAATAGGGATTAAGCTAAATATAACGAAAAGAAAATCAAATGGCAGTTATAGAATTCTACTTATATCAATTGAGGAAAAAAATAAATGTTAAAAAAAATGTAAAGCTAAAGCTCCAAACTTTCATATATGTACTTCATGACTGAAGGTAATGAACCCATCCAAATTATAAATCAAAAATAGTATATCGGCTGGTTTACAAGGATTCTTTCCTCCTCGCTGATATTCATTGAAAACTTTAAGCTTTATGTGTAATTCGTCATTCTCTCAGGAGAATATGATGGTTGTTTCATGAGCTTCAGCTTCACGTTCACTTGCTCTTGCACTATCATTGTTCTCAGTTCGATTTGATCATTAGATACAAGATGCGGGGTCAGAGGATGTTGAGTTTCTTTAGTTAGACTTTCTACATTGTTCAGTTCTTCTATAGGGCCTGCACTTATATCTGTCCTGTGTACAACAAGCAAAAACACTTCCCAAAAATTAAAAAAATTATAAAAAAAACTCTGATATTAAAATAGATTTAAAACTCCATCACTGATATTTCTAAAATAATAAAAAAAACATAATTTTATTGCGCAAAAAATAGACATTTAAGTGACTTTTTTAATATATCTAGAAAACCCTCAATTTTTTAGAATATAAATAATTTATAATATGAAAGAAACGAAATTTGTAATTCATAATTTAGCATACAACATAGTAAACTTATGAGTCTCCTGAAAGGATAAAAGATGAGGCTCATATATGGCCACTTAAAAGGGATAGTAGAAAAGAAGAGGGGTATATTGTCAGCCTACATTGGGATTCCATCTTGATTATCACAATGGTACATCATTGATCATAAGATAGCAAAATTTCTTCAGACGATCAAGGTTTTTGTTGCCATTTTTATGTATAATGAGGAGCAATAAATGGAAAGTAAAGCTGATAATTATGATTCAATATAACAAATTCATCCATAAATGTTGGTACCATAGATACACATAAGTGCGGGCTTCAAAAATTTATGTCCAACCTCTCGATGAAAAAGATTATTGATTTTATGTTGAATGAAATTTTTAGAAGACAGATGCGAGTGTTTATAGATAAATAAGGCAATACACAGAGATTCGCTCTCATTTGGTGAGGACTTTAGATATGGTTTCATGTTTACTATAGGCGGAAGCACCTAATTATCCCTCCTCAGAATAGTGAGAGAGAACTTGCTATTAGTCATTAGGCGCTAATTACAACGTAGTAGCAACAAATTGGTTTTGAATTTTATAATTGAAATTCATCATTTTAACACTTAAAGCATATGGGTGGAATAATGTCACCCAATCAAGATCTCATGGTCATATCTCATCATTGTCCCTAGTCTATTTAATCAGAGGATGTGGTCGACCCAACCTGACAGAAGGATTTTTGTCAACAGCCATGTATTACATTGTCCATGGAGACCTTAAAGACTAAAATTGATATTTGTCAAAGAGAATAATTTTAAGTTAATCATAACTGACAGAGGGCTTTGTGCCCTATCAAGTATATCCTATGATTTATAATTCAAAATGAGTAAAAAATCATAGAACATATGAGCTACAACAATGATAGTAATATAGTGGAGCATATTGGTTAAATCACCTGGTTATAGGGCTCCGATCGTAACCGCATCATTCGTAAAGTCTACTGGCTAAACCAAGCAGACATAGAACATGAGTCACATCCTTATCAGTGTAGAGCGTTCTAAGTTTAAATATAGTAGTATACTTAATATGACATTAACTCTTTTATAAGCTAAAATTTTCTTAAATTATTATCTCTAACAAACAATTACGAAAAATAAAATGAGTTTTGATTTAATTATTTATTATTTAATTTTTTTTAGGGATGAATTTCATATTTAGGCATTTTCTAAAATTTTGAAATTTTCTTAGATATTTGATAGCCAATTGGAATTTAACTTCAAGATAGTTTGATATTAGAATTCAAGAAATTTTAATATAAATATACCTCTTCAATTGATATTTTAAATGAACATAATAATCATCAAGATAGATCTTGTCAACTTTATTTGTATGCTAAAAAGAGAATCAGGTTTACATTTTTGAAATCTCATTATATCATAAACCTTATTAACTCTACTATGTAAGTAGAGGATCAAGTCTATGAATTGAAACTTATAATTATGCTTTGTGATTTTGAAATTGATTGATATTTACATTTTGAAGAATATAAGTATTCTTAGAACTATTGTTAATCAAAAATTTATTTTGTGATAAATCTCGACTATATCTCCACATAGATGATCAGATTTGGAAACTGTGTAATTATTTACTTATAATTTTGCAATTATAATTTTTTTTAATGTTAAGCACTAAGCTCTCTCCTTATAATGATTAAAAGCTTCACATAAATATCAATAGTTAGTTTTATCTCTAAAAATGATTATTTGTTATTTTTTTTTAAGTATCTCCATAATTTTCAATGCAGCTAGGTAGTATTAGGTTATTATGATTTTTTGTCTGTTTCTAAACAGAAAAAGGATGAGATGATGTCTGATTGAGGTAAATGTCTTGAGTAAAGGGATCGATGTGTCTCTAGGTAATCATCTCAAGAAAGGTCCAGGTCCCATTCTCCCTCTTCCTCCTCCTCTCTTTGGCCTCCTCCTGGCTAAGGGCCTCCGACTTTTTTCCTCTATGGAGTCAGAGTCTTCCCACTTGACAAACTTCCCCATGTTGTCCTCTTCTTCTTCCCCTAGTGGCTCCATTCTTGGTGCTGCGCCCAAGGTAGGACCTCCTACTGCCTCTAATCCCGCTGCCTCTCATAACTGGAAGGATCTTCTTACCTCCCAGAATGTTAAGAGCAACTCCTTCTCCCTCTCCTTCATCCCCTCTGAATCGAATGAAGTTATCTTTACTGAGGATGAATTAATTCTTGGCCAGAAAGAATGGAACCTCTCTCTCGTTGGGTATGCTATAGGCAAGCGCCCCTACTATGGTTCGTTGTTAGCAGCGGTCAAGAAAAAATAGCAATTCAAAGGTGGTGTTAATCTTCTCACTTTAGAGGGAGATTTCTTCCTTTTCAAATTTGTGTGTCAAGAAGATTATAATCTCGTCTGGGATAATGGCCCCTGTTTCTTGAATGGTAGACCTTTCATCTTTCAGAAATGGACTTGGAATTTTCGGCCGTCGAAGGAACATGTCTCTGAGATTCCGCTTTGGATTAAATTGCCTAACTTTCCTCTCTATTGCTGGAATGAGAAGGGATTCTCTAAAGTCGCGAGTAGAGTAGGGATCTCGTTGGCGGTGGATAGTCTTATGGCTTCGAAATCCAGAGTTTCCTTTGCCCGTGTCTGTGTCCAGATCAACACCTCATCTCCTCTTCCCGATTCACTCTCCATGAACTTAAATGGGTTTAAATTTGAGCAAGATATTCACTATGATTGGAAGCCTTCAGCTCGTCAAACTTGTAGTTCTTTTTCACACGAGCCTTCTGCTTGCCCTCTTAATCCAGATAACTCTGCAGAAGTTCAGGGTAGCCTCAGGAGTCGTAGCAGGGCTCCCCATCCTTTGCCAAAAGCTCAAATTCCTCCTTCAAGACCGACCAGCTTTACGACTGAGCCCACTATAAACCTATCTTTACAAGAGGTATCTACCTCTATACAAACCCCGTGTGAGCACTCTGAGCAAAACCCTTCTATTCCACCCTCTACCTCAACAATAAACGACCTGAATCAATTACCTGCTTACTCTCCCTCTCTTGAGGAAGGTTTAGAAAATGCTCCTTCTTCCCTACAAAACATATTCCAAGCTGACAACACCAACACCTCCTCTTCTTCCTATGGTGTATTGACCAGGTCGGCAGCCACTTCCCCGAATCGGTTTGCCTCAACCAAAATCCCCAAAAGCTTCTCTTCCCCAGGAAAGGGCACACTGGACTCTAATCTTGGTAAAGCCAATAATCTCCAATGCACTAATCAGAAAAACAACCAAAAGAAAAAGGGCAAGAAGCCCACTTGTTCATCCAATTCCCAATGACTAATGTCTCCTTTGGTAGTTGGAATGTCGGTCTGGCAACAAGTGCTAGCAGATTGTGTAAGACTCATCAAGGAAAACAAGTCGATGATCTGCTTATTAGAGACTAAGTTGTCTTTGGATTCTTTCAATGATAAGTACCTGATAAATCGTGCTAAACTCTTCCAGGGTGAGGAGAATTGTCATAATTTCGATTGTCTTAGTGGTGGTTGAATTTGGCTCAAATGGAACCCCTCCTTTATCCATTTTAAGCCGCTGAATCGGTCTTCTCAATTCATTCATGGGGAAGTCTCTATTCTAGGTGCCTCTTCTTTCTGTGTAACCTGGATTTATGCCTCTAATGATGCAAGAGATCGGCTGTCTTTGTGGGACTCTTTGAGGTGTATAGCGACCAATCTTTCTTCACCTTGGATTGTTATGGGTGACTTTAATAGTGTTCTTTACAGTAAGGAGAAAAGTGGAGGGAACTCTATTCCCTTCAGCCGTATCCTGGACTTTAAGGAGTGTGTGCAAGATTGCAGATTGTTGGATCTCCCAAGCACAGGCCTCTTCTTTACTTGGTCAAACCAGCAACTTGACAACCCAATTTCCTCTAGAATTGATAGAGTCCTCTGTAACACACTCTGGTTAGACTATTTCCCCTCTTCTTTCTAAAATGTGGTTAACCCCCTTTCCTCAGATTACTCCCCCCTTATCACCAACCTCTCCAAACCGATTATTGCTAGACCCCGTTTCATGTTCAGAAATTATTGGACCAATTCTTTCAACCTAAAGGAAGTGATTCATAGTGTTTGGGCTGGTTATATTCTTGGGGACCCTCTATTTATCTTCTCCAAAAAACTTCAATTGACTAGAAGATTTCTAAAATTCCATGCTAGGGACAGTTGTCCTATTAAGGAGCAACTGGCCAACATTAAGCTGGAGCAGGACCTCCTCCTAAAGGAACTTGACAAAGGCCCTACTAATCTCACTCTGGCAAGTGCGGCTAAGGATCTGAAGGATAGATACCTTAATCTTTTAACTAAGGAGCAAATGTGGGTTCAGCAAAGGGCTAAAGCCCACTAGTTATCCAACTCTGATGATGACCTGAAGTTTCTTTACGGTTTCATTAGGGAGAGGAAGAGTTCTAATCTGATTCGTTCAATCCAATCCTCCAAAGGCATCTTGAGTGATCCCCAAGAAATTGTGGAGGAATTTAGCAGTAACTATGCCTCTCTCTTCAATTTTGGTCATGTTGTTGACCCCGGCTCTACTGATATTGCAATTGGTAATACCCTCTCTCTGGACTAAATCAATGAGTTGAACACTGAGATAAGTGATGCTGAAATAATCCATGCTCTTCACAACATTAATGAGAACAAAACTCCCGGGCCTGATGGGTTTACCACAAAATTTTTCACTACTATTGGGACATAGTGGGAGGACATTTCCTTAAAGCTGCTCATTTCTTTTTCAGAACAAGGAAGATGCCTAATATCTACAAACATAGCCTTATCACTTTAGTACCTAAGAAAAAGCATTCCAATTCTCTCTCTAACTATCGTCCAATTTCTCTCTGTAACACCTTCTATAAGGTAATAGCAAAAGTGTTAGCCAGTCGGCTGAGTGAGGTTCTTCCCCACATCATTCATAAATCACAATCAGCATTCATCAAAGAAAGGGATATAGCTGAAAATATTGTTCTTGCTCAAGAAATCTGTAATGATTTTCATCTTCCCAATTTGGAAGAAAGGTTTATTGCGAAGTTTGATCTTAAAAAAGCATTTGATATGATAAATCGTGGTTCTCTTTTGCAAAGGCTTAAATCCAAAGGTTTCCCTCCCTCTTATCTTGTATGAGGCTTGCATCACTAATGTGCCTTCTTTATCTTGTCATTAATGAGAGATTAAAGGGTATTTTCAATCTTCTAATGGTCTAAGGCAGGGATGTCCTTTATCCCCTTACCTTTTCTCTGTGGTTATGGACTCATTTTCCTGCTTTCTTGATAGAGAAGTGCAACTACAAAGGTTCCCCTTACCTCTCGTGTAACTGTGTGTTTCTCAAGATGATCTTTAGCAAGGATGACACTCAACAGGGCATCTCTTAAATCTTTGACTTTCTCTCTCTTATGGGACTCTCTCAGAATGGGGAGAAATCCCAAATATGCTTCTCCAAGAAGTGTGGCAGTGGACTCTCTTGTAGTTGCAGTCAATTCGCAATCTTCCTTTTCACTATTTAGACTCCCTTTGGTGTGGAACTCTCCAATCGATCCATTTTACTCTTAGATAAACTATATAAATGGCTATGGATGGAAGAGTAAGCTTCTATCATTTGGAGGGTATCAACTAATGATCTTCTATTAATAGCCTTTTATCTTATTGGTTTCGATCTATGGCATGCCCAAAGGAGTTCTCAAAAGATAAATTCTATCACTTCAAATTTCTTCTTTCATAGTGGGGAAAGCAAGATACTATATCTTGGAATAAGACCACTCTTCCTAGGGACTGTGGAGGAACGGGTCTCACTTCATGCACCACATTATATATCATCTGCAAGGTTAAGTTAATTGGGAGGCTACTTAACGGATCTTCTATTTTAGCTTCATGGCTTCTAAACAAATATGGTTCCTTATGGATCAAAGTCACTTCTCGGGCTTCCCCTCATTAGAAAGACTTAAAATCAATTGCTGTACGGTTCAGAGCTTGCTTCCACCTAAATATAGGATATAACTCTTCCATTTCTCTCTATTTTGATCCCTAGTGTGAGGGACACTCCCTATTTGAAATTCTGGGTCAGGTTTGTTTCTCTATTTTCAAAAAGTCCCCCTTTTCACAACTTAGTGAACTTCTACATAATGGGAGTTGGGTCCTTCCTAATGTGCTGAAATCCAAAGCCCCCCATTGTTATGATCAGTATATGTGGATTGCTATTAGCAAAGCCTATTTTTGGAAGGATAAAATGGCCATCACAACACATTTGATTAAGACAACCATTTTGAACAAACTCCCTAAAGTTAATTGGCATGGGGAAATATGGGTATGGCCATCAACCAAGCTTTGTTTTGCTGGATGGCCATGCTTGGTGGTCTCAAGACCTCTGATGTGCTAAGCATTAGGGGATTGGGATCTAATACTAGCTGTTGGTTTTGTAAAGAGGCAAATGAATCTCATTCTCACCTTTTTTTTGAATGTAAACACTCAATGATCTTGATCAGGAATCTTCTTCCTAGCGGCGGTTTTTTTTTGTTAAATATGACATTGCAAGTGTTAAGCTCCTTCTCATCCTTAGAACACAAGGCTTTAATGCGCCAAGCTATCTTATAACCGCCTACACTGTTTATCATATATGGAGGGAGAGAAATATGAGAATGCATCAACAGGAAGTGTCCCCTTCCTCGGGACTTATTACACGCAGTGATTGGGTTCAAACTGAGATGGAAATTTAAGGCCAATTGGCCTCGACTCAGCCAGGCTGCTTTGGAGAATTGAGGAATGCTGAAATGATTAGTTTTGTTTTACAAGAGTCGATGATTTCATGGACGTCCTGTACTTACATTTTTTCCCTTTGTCTGCTGGTTCAACTGCTAACATATTGGTTTGGTGGTCCCCTTTTGGTAATTCCTGGATGATGATGAATGCTGAAACTTTGAATTCCTTTCTTGTATTCTGAGATTACCCAACCTGCTTGGTTTCTCGGGTGGCCTCTCTCGCAACCTCGTCTTCTTGTATCGATCACTGGGATTGGTTATGTACGTGATTAATGGACGATTGGATGGCGTGGCGGTAAAATGCCTGCTTTGTCATCTCGGGTCCCATTTTTTAGACATCCCTAGGATGTTCTAGCGAGTGGTGGTTTGCTCCCCTTTTCTGAGTCCAAGAGAGTCTTCTCTAGAATTTGTGCCTTCTGTGTTTTGTTTAATCTTTGTACAATTCCTGTTCCCATTTCTCTATTTAATCTGTAACTTTTTATTACATTTGGAATGAATTGGGCTTCGGCTCTTAACCTTTTCCAAAAAAAATGTCTTGAGTACGGATACCAACGTGACAAAACAATAAAATTTGACTTATATGTATATTAAATTTTTTTAAAAGAAATATCAAGTTTAATTAATACACATAAAAGTTAATTTAATATATATATATATATATATATATATATATATATATATATATATATATATATATATATATATATATATATATATATATATATATATATATATATATATATATATATATATATATATTATAAAGTGTAATTAATTATTACTGTCACTATTTTTTATGATTTCATGCATATTAATTTTTTTATTTATAAGGCATGTCATCGTGTCTCGCATGTAAGTAATTTTTGTATCTTGCATTCAAGCAAGAATCCGAGAAATACATAGGTCAATCTTAAACAAATTGGACGTTTGATTCATTACTACACTTGTTTTGTGAACAAACGACGTCGAACAATTTCGACATCAATCGAACTAATTTTGACCCGATCGTATAACATTCGCTAATAACCCACCGTTTCATTTCGCTAATTTGATCGATCACGGAAAGCCTTTCTTAATAGATTTTGCTGGTGCAGACATGATGAAGTCCATTTCATGAACATATGGTGTTTAGATAATTTTGCCAATGATGGATGTTGACCTCTATGTATGCATCAAAAGTTAAGTCGAGCTCACAAGGTGAATTTGACGAGCCAAAGACGCAATGGTGAAATGCCCTCGACGGCCGATGATCGATAAAAGACCTCGATCGAATGGACTCGCCATCGCATTCAGCGCATCGAAATGGATCAGAATATGCATCCTGCATAATTCAACGGTTGACCGATCAAGAAGGAGGGTTGTCGATGCACTGACACGCATATTGAGGTCGGAAAGCCACGACGATGTCCAAACGTCCTCCGTTCATGAAATTGATTATGTCGTTAGTGTCAAAATGCCAAAACCTATTAAATAAGACTGTCTGCGCTCAATTCGAACGAGTCTGCGTGAATATCGAACGAGCAGAAGCAACTACGCACAAATTTAAACTGAAATAGACCCCGATTTGACACTGACTTGAACCAAATGGCCTCCGATTGTGAAATAGACTGCACCGTTGCGTCCGGAACATCAGAGTAACCTAAAATTGACATATATATTGTCTATGTGATTATGTCAGCGGGAAAATCCAAATTAGTCAAATAAAATATTAAAAAAATATATATCCTATAAAAACTCTCCTTAAAACCCTTAACAAAAAAAGATTTTTCTTATTCCCCCAAACCCTCAGCCGGAGGAGAAAATATTACGTCCGGAGTCCGCACGTAGCTTTACAAGCGGACTCCAATCCATGACCGATGCATGTCGATTTTTTCCCGTTTTAGCTAACGAGTGAATATAACCACGGCCAGAAGAGATTGCATGCATACCCCGGTTACACCCCACCCGCCCAAGGTTCAAAATGTGGGAGAAGAAGAACGAGATGATCGTGCTCGACATTCCTCGCCATTGCTAGCTTTCGATGAAGGATTTTTCTCGCCTTAGCTTTTCTCGATCGGCGACGCCGCCTTGCTCGATATTGCAAATCAAAAATTGAGGTATTGTAGGTGACTACATTAGGTATTTACACATGCATTCCCGAACTTGAATGAATTTAAGGTTTACTCTATTCTTCTCACTGTCCAGTGAAAGATTTGTTATTTTTTATATGTTATTTTGTATCTGTACTCTCTAAACCTCTCTCGAGGGTACATTGTATTTAGGGCTTTTTTTCGAGTTTCTTTAGCCTGTTTCTTGAGATTATGTTCATTACATTCAAATGTAAGCAATTTGGAGGCTGTTTGGATGGTTTTAGGGGTTTTTATGGGATTCAGACTCTCACTCTTGAGGGTACAGATCATTTAGCTTACTTTTTCGTTTATCTTGCCTTCTTCTTGAGATTATATTTAGAGCATTCCAATGGAAGTAATATGAAGGCGGTTTGGATGCTTCCAGTATTTTGCATCTGCATTCTATACCTCTTTGAGGGTAGATCATTTATGTCATTTTTTCATTATTTTGCTTGTTATTGAGATAATATTCATTACATTACATGGAAGTAATTTGAAAGTCGTTTTGGATGATTGGGGTATTTTGCATTTGTACTCTCTCACTTTGAGGGTACTGAGCATTTAGACTTTTTTTCCATTTTATTTTTGTTTCTTGAGATAATGTTCATTACATTAGAATGGAAGTAAGAGTCGCTGATGGTTGGGGGGGATATTTTGCATCTGTACTCTCTGTACCTCTCCTGATGGTACAGATCATTTATGGCCTTTTTCTAGTTTATTTTGCCTGAATCTAGAGATAATGTTCATTACATTACAATGGAAGTAATTTGAAAGCTATTTGGATGATTTCTGGGGGGTATTTTGCATCTGTACTCTCTGTACCTCTTTGGAGGGTACATATAATTTATGTCATTTTTTCCAGTTTATTTTGCCTTAATTATTGAGATTATGTTTAGGGCATTCCAATGAAAGCAATTTGATGGTTGCTTGGATAGTTTATTTGGGATATTTTGCATCTGTACTCTCTGTACCTCTTTGGAGGGTACAGATCATTTATGGATTTCTTTTGCTAGTTTATTTTGCCTACTTCTTTTGATTATGTTTAGGGCATTCCAATGGAAATATTTGGAGGCTGTTTGGATAGTTTTTGGTGGGTATTTTGTATCTCTCTTTTGTACCTCTTAGGGGTATAACATTTATAATTACTATTGCCGCTTTATTTTGCCTACTTCTTTGATTATGTTTATTCCAATGGAAGCATTTGGAGGTTATTTGGATAGTTTCTGGGTATTTGCATGCACTCTTTTGGAGGATAGATCATTTTTGTCCTTCTTTTGCCAGTTTATTTTGCCTACTTGTTTTGATTATATTTAGGGCATTCCAATGGAAGCATTTGGAGGTCGTTGGATGGTTTTGGAGGTTTTTTATTGCATCGTACCTCTTTGGAGGGTACAGAGCATTTAGGACTTCTTTTCGTTTATTTTGCACTTCTTTTGATTATGTTTAGGCATTCCAATGGAAACATTTGTTTGGATGGTTTCTGGGGTATTTTGCATCAGATTCTCTGTACTCTTTGAGTGATCATTTATGGACTTCTTGCCTTTATTTTGCCTACTTTTGATTATGTTTAGGCATTCCAATGGAAGCATTTGGGCTATGGATAGTTGGGGGGGGGGGTATTTTGCCAGACTCTATACCTCTTTGGAGGGTATATATCATTTACTTCTTTGCCGTTTATTTTGCCTACTTCTTTTGATTATGTTTAGGCATTCCAATGGAAGCATTTGGAGGTCGTTTGGATAATTTTGGTGGGTATTTTGTATCAGATTCTATACCTCTTTGGAGAGTACAGATCATTTATTTCTTTGCTAGTTTATTTGTCTACTTCTTTTGATGTTTAGGCATTCTAATGGAAGCATTTGGAGGTCGCTTTGGATGGTTTTGGTGGGAATTTTGTATTCAGACTCTCTGCACCTCTTTGGAGGATCTGATCATTTATGGACTTTTGCCGGTTTATTTTGCCTACTTTGATTATGTTTAGGGCATTCCAATGGAAGCATTTGGAGGTTGTTTGGATGGTTTGGTATTTTGCATTCAGACTCTGCACTTTGGAGGGATCATTTAGGCCTTTTTTTTTTTTATTTTGCTGCTTTGGGATTATGTTCATTACATTACAATGGAAGCAATTTGAAAGCTGTTTGGATGATTTCTGAGGGGTATTTTGCATCTTTACTCTATATACCTCTTTGGAGGGTATAGAGCATTTAGGGATAATTTGGAAGCTGTTCACTTAGTTTTGATGGGTGATTTACATCTGTACTCATTACCTACTGACTTTTCTTTTTGAGGTTTACCATGTCTGGGAAAAGGATAACTTTGAGATGTAGGCCTACCATTATAAGAACTATGTTCGATAATATTGCAGCACGCTTTACTGATGAAGCCACTGACATTTTAAAGACGCTTCATCTCCATCAATTCATTAGACTCAACGGAATTAAGCAAGACTCGGTTGCCATTACATCGATCCTATCTTGCTGGGACATAGAAAAGCAAGCTTTGGTTGCGCGTATTCCTTTCACCCCGGCGAAGAAAGTGATGATAGAGATGCCAAACAAGGGGAGAAGGTCTATAAATCCCCACCGCCGCAGCTCGCTTCATCGACTACAAGAATCAACTTGAGAATTTAGATGGCTCGTAAAGTACGCCAGGCAGATTACATTTTCTGTATCAAATCTATTTTTATATATCACAATGTGGTGGCAACAAAATTGATTGCCTATGTCAATGACCTAAATAGATTTGCTGAATACAACTGGGTAGAGGCTATTTGGGACTTTCTGGTTTCCCAATTTGATGTTATTACATCAAAGATTTAGACCCAGAGGGAAGCCGGTTACATGAGTGGCTTTGTTACTCTTCTGATGGTATGTTCTATATCTCCAGGAATGTGTAATTTAATGCGTTGAAGTTTATTGTTTAAAATGTTTATTGTAGATATGGGCGGCTGAGCACATAAGCATCATAAGCCCATCATTTTCATCTGCAAAGCCACGTATGCTGCGATGGGAAAAAATAGAGTTTCCAAATAATGCTTTCACTAGTTTGGGAGGAAGTCAGGTGACATATAATAATATCACTTAGTTCATATAAGAATGTCTTTATTTATGTTGTATGTATTCACATTTTCTTATCGGTTTATCAGTGTCCTTTCATTCGAGGACATATTAGAGGAGAACTGCTCCTTCAAGTGTCCCCCAACAGATGTCTGAGCCTCCCATTTTAAGTCTAATTAGTGCAGCCCCCACTGAGTCTCCATATGTCTCTCCTCAATATTCTCCCCCGTCCAATGTATCTAGCCTGCCCTCTGCTACTACCCCCACGACAGACTTTACGATGGAGAGGATACTTGCAGGTTTTAGGGACTTGAAAGATACAGTATCGTCTTTCATGCAACAATGATGGAGAGGATGGATGGGCTTGATCTGTGGGTTGCTGCTATCGAGGAAGTTCTTGCCAGGCAGTGGGGTCCTACCATCCCAAGTGTGGGGAGATTCTGTGGGGTCCAGGGAACTCTTGAGGAGGCTACCACAGCTTCCCTGTGGAGGGTACCCACATGGAGGTACTCTGTGGAGGCTACCACTTGGAAAGCCACGAGGAGGGTACCATAGAGGAAGCTCTTGTGGAGGCCACAGGAGCTTCCATGGGTTGGATACTTCGACGGAAGCCCATGTGGAATTGAGTAGGAGAAGTTCTTGTGGAGGCCTCCACCAGATGCTCAAACCTATGTCGGCATTGAGCATGGTGTGAAAGCTCGGCAGATAAGAAAGAGGAAAGCTATTAGTTCCCCCTTCACACACACTTACAGGAAGTCACGAGCAAGAATAAGTGATGTGGTGGCCTCCACTCAAGATGAGAAGCTAGTAGCAGAGGTATTAAGTTACTTTCTTTTAAATTTGAGATAATAGAAATAGATTTCACTAAATATTTTTATAGGTTCACAGAGATGAGCCAGTCAAGGTCGATTACCTAAAGCGCTATCGTTGTGGTGGAGGAACATCAATCGAGGTATGAAAACACTCATAGATCGATCCTTTATAGTAAATCTAGATCTTCATCACTTGACATTAATTTCCTTACAGCCATCAGAGGCACTTCATGTTGTTGAGTTCTCATCCAGAGCTATTTTGCCTAAACTGATGCTCGATTTTATTGACACGTCATGCTCTTGATTCGAGGACAAGTCAATCTTCAATCAGCTCCTTCATACATAAAATAACCTATTCGTTTAATTAAGCTCACTTTAAAATATTTATCACTTTGGGGTGATACTGATTATTCACGGAGGAATATCATTTTGCGAGCGGTCGATGAGTTGCTCAGATCAATCTCTTAGATGCACACATTGATGCCTTAGCATTTTTCTTTGGTAGAAGTATTTCTGTCAGGGCTTTATGTCTCTATTTGTACATTTCATGCTTGCATTGGGTATGTTACCCCACAGGAATGTTGGGTATTACGATTCAATTCTTATTTGTTTAGATAAAAGCTATAATCTATAATCGTTCTTTTCTTTTCCTACAGAGTTATGCCAGGTACGGCCAAAAGATGGAAAGCAAAATGTTTATCCAATATGTCATCGGCGATGTGTCGTGAGTTAATCTTCGCTATAGATAATCGACCTGGACACTCAGTTGGGCATATGAAGTCGCTGGTATTTTATGACTCATTACCAAACCAACCCATAAGAATTCTTCACGAGATTGTAAGACTTTTCAAATTTGGTTCCTCTTAACTATTTTTTTTTAAGCCAACTTGTTAAGATTATGTTACATTATTGATCAAATTACTTGTTGAAGATCTTTGGCCTCTTTTCGGCGATCCCAAAATGGCCAATTTAAATGGTGAGTGGGATACCAGTCCAAGAAAATAGTGTCGACTGCGGAATGTTTGTCTACAAATACATGAAGGTAGCAATCAGCAAACCTCCAGTGGACTGGATAGACCACCAGGATTGGCCAAAGAAGATGAATATATTTAGGGCTGAGTTCACTTATGTTATATTCTATTTGGGACTTAAAAAGCAAAATTGAGAACAATAGTATTTAGTTTGATATAGAATTTTGTATAATGCATCGATTTGGTGGCTTCGAAGACTTAGGTGTTTTTGTTGAAGTGAATGGATCATTTATGGATATGGGATGATATTTTACTCTACTTTTTGTAACTTCTTTTCTCTCATTTCATATAGTTTGATTTCACTGATATTTTACTTTTGGATGATATTTTACTGCAACAATCATATTTTTATCTTATGGATTTGGTTCTTAGGGCTATACTCTTGAGAGAAATCTGCATTTAAAATCATTTTTAATGGTATGGTCATTTTATTATGAGCAGAATGCATAAAATTAATGCAGCCGAATGCATAAAATAAATGTTATCCAGCAGAATGCATAAAATTAATGCATAAAATTAAATTAGGGATTACTGGCCATTAGGGATTATCTTTTTTTTTAAAAGTTTCATTGTAAAATTATTGTGGTTGGTGTAAGTAAATTTTGATTGTAAAATCATGATATTTTAACAGTTTTAATTTTAACTCATATGTATTAAAATACGATTATGATTGTTGTTAAATTTTTTTATTATGAAAATAAAGCAGTTAAAAAAATTAACTCATATGTATTCTTAGTATGCTCATGCTCGAGTGAAATGAAGTTGAATATTAACTTGAACCTTATCAGACTGACTTGTCTATTTATTTAGATGACACAAAAATAAAATAAGTTAATCTATTATAAAAAATAGTATTTTTTTCGTCGCATTGTAATATGAAAAATTTAATTTTATTATAACTGTAATGAAACTTATCCTAAAGAGATAACTTTTAACATTTAATTATATAATAATTATTTTCAATTACTGAATATTGTAAATATAATAAATTAAGAGGTTTTTTAAATTTATCACCACATTATGAAATTAAATTTGCCAACTAAATTTTGACTAGATAATTATAAATGATCAGTACTCCAAAGGATGCAAATGCAAATGCAATAAATATAAATCAGCAACAATCAAATTGCTTCCATTGGAATATAAACATAATCTCAAGAAATAGGCAAAATAAACTTGATCCAATGCTTTAACCCTCAAAGAGTAGAGAATGCAAAAACACCCAGAAATCATCCAAGCAGCCATCAAATTACTTCCATTGAAATGTCCTAAATATAATCTCAATAATCAGGCAAAATAAAATGAAAAAAGAAGTACATAAATGCTCTATACCCTCCAAACAGGTATAGAGAGTACAGTTGCAAAAAAATAGCCAAAAATCATCCAAACAGCCATCAAATTGCTTCCATTGTAATGTAATGAACATTATCTCTAGAATTAGGCAAAATAAATTGGGAAAAATGCCATAAATGATCGTACACTCGAGAGTAGATAGTCTGATGCAAAATACCCCCCAAACCATCCAAGCGACTCAAATTACTTTTGATAATGTAATGAACATTATCTCAAGAAATAGCAAAATAAAAAAAAAGAAGTCCTTAAATGCTCGTACTCTCTAAAGTGCAGAGTAATTAAAAAATACCTAGAAATTATCGACCATCAAATTGCTTCCATTGTAATATAATGAACATTATCTCAATAAAGGCAAAATAAACTAAAAAATGACATAAATGATGACCCTCCAAAGTGTAGAGAATCTGATCAAAATACCCCCCAAACCATCCAATTCTTGCCATTGTAATGTAATGAATATTATCTCAAGCTGGCAAAATAAATTGGAAAAGAAGTCCTAAATGCTTTTACCCTCCAAAGAATGAGTCTGAATGCAAAATACCAAATCATCCAAGCAGCCATCAAATTACTTCCATTAGAATGCTCTAAATATAGTCTCAATAATTAGGCAAAATAAAATGAAAAAAGAAGTCCATAAATGATCTGTACCCTCCAAAGAGGTATAAAGAGTACAGATGCAAAATACCCCCCAAAAATCATCCAAACAACCTCCAAATGCTTCCATTGGAATGCCCTAAATATAATCAAAAGTAGTAGGCAAAATAAATTGGCAAAAGTCAAATGCTCGTACCCTCCAAAGTGCAGAGAGTCTGAATATAAAATACCCCCAACCATCCAAATCAATGCTTCCATTTGGAATGCCTAAACATAATCAAAAGTAGGCAAAATAAATGGAAAAAGCCAAAATGATCAGTACCCTCCAAAGACAGAGAGTCTGATGCAAAATACCCATCCAAACGACTTTCAAATTGCTTCCATTGTAATGTAATGACATTATCTCAATGCAAAATAAAGCGGAAAAATATTGATCTGTACCCTCCGAATGAGTCTGAGATGTAAAATACCTCCCAAACCATCAAGCACTCATATTGCTTTCATTATAATGTAATGAACATTATCTCAAGAAATAGGCAAAATAAAATGGAAAAAAGTCCATAAATGCTGTACCCTCAAAAAAGTATAGATAACAAAATGAATCATCCAAGCGACCATCAAATTACATCCATTGGAGTTACAAATCTGAAGCAAAATAAATTAAAAAAACTCAAATGATCACGTACCCTCAAGAGGTACCTGAGTCAGATGGAAAAAACCGAAATCATCAACGACTTTCAAATTGCACGACTGGAATGTAATGAACATTATTTCTAGAATCGGGCAAAATAAACTGGAAAAAAAAAGCATAAATGATCGTACCCTCAGGAAATGATGCAAAATATTTATTGCACATATTTATTTATGATCCAATGATTACAAGGTCCTGGATTAACTCAATCACTATTATAGAGCTACAAGTCTGAGAAAATCCTGATACTCTAAACATCTTGGTGCTGTTAAGTTAAAGAGAGTCATCTTTGGGACTCTAAAGCATTCTAAAATTTACAATGAAGAACACAAAGCTGGATAATGTAATGTGTATCAAAATATTTTCACGAAATAATATCCATCATCGACAGTGTACCCTTCACGGTGATTGATTGAGCTCGAGTTAAATTCACGCATGTAGAACATCATTAGTTGATGATTTCTTACGGTATCGATGTGTGATATTCGTGTACCTCGAAAAAATACTCGATAGAGAGAAAGGTGATGCAACTTCTGAGGAAACACGTTCAGCAACACTATCAGACTGTACTTTGGTTTCTACAATAAAAAAAGTAGAAGGGTTTGAAGATTAACAGTAATATTTAAAATACTAAAAACTAATTCACAAATAGAAAATTACTCTTGGCTTTCTTGGATCTCTCCCAATATCCCTTAAGCCTTGAGTTGGAAACACCCTTTGGACGTTTCTTAACTGGATCCTTTAAGATGTCTTTTCCCTTATCTGTTGTGGTTGACTTCTTCTTCTTAACTTCTTTGTCAGCTGGAGGAGAATTCTCACTTATTATAGAGTCGACATCATCATATAGTTTTTTTAGGGATCCAAGCATAGAGTCCTCAGCTCTCCTATTGCCCTGTGCCCTGACGCTTATTTGATATGCATATTGACTTATGTGATTCCGAAAAATAATGCCAGTAGCATTTCCATCTATGCTTGCCACATCTCTTAATTTTTTGTATGCACTATCAATATAAATATCCCTCTTTTCTCTGGTAGACCATCGCATGAGAAGATACTTGTCCGGAATGCGCATAACATCTTCCTGACTAAGAACTCGTCTGATGGGCACAAAGTAATCCCATCATTTCAAATTTTTTGCAAGTACAAGTTACTTCTAGGATAGTCTGTCGAAATGCAGTCCATGTTTTGGATGCATTTTTATTCTCTAAGTTTCTCACCAAATACTCCATGGTGTCATCGACTTAGTTCTTGATAGGCCTCGAACTCCATGCAAAAATTTCTCTTCAAACATAGTGTAAACCTTTCTTGTATAAAACATAGTAGCTTATTTTAGAATTGGACTGGTCTTAATAACAGGAATAATCGATGACTGGCTAGAAGTCTTCGTCATGTTCATTCCGATGTCATGTCTCCATAACTTTTTCCAACCCCAAGAAACAATCTATGAGCAAACTTGTTAGTTTAGATATTCTGTGACATACATTGTTCGTGGACTCACTACGTTGCGTTGACAAGATGCCTATGCAGAATGAGTCCTTGCTGAATGCAGTGGACCACTTGGATCTAATCTTATAAAGCTCAAACAGCCAAGCATAATCATGTAAATTATCTTCTTCTAGCATGGCAGGCCAAGCTTCCTTAAACTCTTCCTCACTTACTTACATGCATTTTATAAAATAGCCTGTCTTATTACTATTAAAATGAACCTTGGAAGGAGCTTTCTTTGAAATATACCATTGGCACAACCTGATGAGTATCGCAATACAATTTTGATAGCTCGCCATGATCTTGATCGGTGAATATTGTTCTAGGATGTCATCACTCACGAAGAAATGTTTGGAATAGCCATGAGAATGACTCAATTGTCTCTTCTGATAAAAGGCTACTCCAAATAATACATTTTTTGCTAGTGATGATTCACTCCAATAAGAGGGGCACAAACAAGATTATATTTATTGAGTTGATAGCTTGTATCAAAAATTATCACATCCCCAAAATAATCATATTCTATCCTAGACATGCCATTGCTCCAAAAAAACTTACTAAGCAATCCGACTCATCAACTTGTACATCTCATGCAAACATCCCATCCATTGCTTGCCTTTCTTTAAACAACTATATTAATGCATTACTGTCACTATTCATAATCCTCGATCTTTTCTCTTTCTGAATAAAATTGAAAGCATCTCTTTTTGTGAACCCGATATTCTCTACGCCGCCAACTTCCTCAATTAGATAGCTAAATGCATCAGTTGCTCTAATACCAGCCTCTATCATTATCTTCAACATGGACGCCTTCTCATCGCTAATGCATCTGTGTGATCTTAGAGATGATGTAAGTCGGTACGCCAAGAATGATTATGACTTTCATATATTTTTAATCATCCAATTCGCTCCAAAACAAGAGAATCTAATCATGGCGGACAACCGGTTCTTGTATCAACTTTAAATTTTGTTAAGCCATTTAGATTTAGCGAGACTTCTTCGACCAGCTTTTGCACATAGAAAATCTTTTGATTTCAATTTCTTTGAGTTTGGCCAATAATTAGTATAGTCCTTCCAAACGAAGCCAATTTGATGTGCATAGTCACGATGGTCATATGCCTCCGTTTCATTACGAGCAGTGGTGCGAGTTTTCCTAAATTTGGGTCATTAGACATCCGAACATCCGACTATTGCATTTACAAACAAATACAAAAATATGTTACAAAATATAGATGTAAAAAACCACCTAAAAATTATCCAAGCAGCCATCAAATTGCTTCCATTGGAATATAATGAACATAATTAAAAGAAACAGGCAAAATAAACTAGCAAAAGAAGTCCATAAATGATCTGTACCCTCCAAAGAGATACAAAGAGTACAGATGCAAAATACCCCCCCAAACCATCCAAGCAGCCTCCCAATGCTTCCATTGGAATGCCCTAAACATAATCAAAAGAAGTAAGCAAAATAAACTGGCAAAAGAAGTCCATAAATGATCGTACCCTCAAAGAGGTACAGAGAGTATAGATGCAAAATACCCCCCAGAAACCATCCAAACAGCCTCCAAATGCTTCTATTGGAATGCCCTAAACATAATCAAAAGAAGTAGGCAAAATAAATTGGCAAAAGAAGTCCCTTAATGATCTGTACCCTCCAAAGAGGTATTGAGAGTATAGATGCAAAATACCACCCCTCCCCCAACCATCCAAGCAGCCTCCAAATACTTCCATTAGAATACCCTAAACATAATCAAAAGAAGTAGGCAAAATAAACTGGCCAAAAAAGTCCATAAATAATCTGTACCCTTCAAAGAGGTACAGAGAGTACAAATGTAAAATACCCCCCAGAAACCATCCAAACAGCCTCCAAATGCTTCCATTAGAATGCCCTAAACATAATCAAAAGAAGTAGGCAAAATAAACTGGCAAAAGAAGTCCATTAATGCTCACACCCTCAAAGTGCGAGAGTACATATGCAAAAAAAACACCGGAAATCACATCCAAGCGATCAAATTGCTTCCATTGAAATTTCCTAAATATAATCTCAAAAAAAGGCAAAATAAACTGGAAAAAAGGCCATAATTGATCTATACCCTCCAAAGAGGTACAGAGAGTATAGATGCAAAATACCTCCCAGAAGCCATCCAAACAGCCTCCAAATGCTTCCATTGGAATGTCCTAAATATAATCAAAAGAAGTAGGCAAAATAAACTGGCAAAAGAAGTCCTTTAATGCTCTGTACCCTCCAAAGAGATACAGAGAGTACAGATGCAAAAAAAACACCCAAAAATCATCCAAGCAGCCATCAAATTTCTTTCATTGGAATTCCCTAAACATAATCTCAAGAAATAGACAAAATAAACTAGAAAAAAGGCCATAAATGATATGTATCCTCCAAAGAGGTACAGAGAGTACAGATACAAAATATCCCCCAGAAACCATCCAAACAGCCTCCAAATACTTCCATTGGAATGCCCTAAACATAATCAAAAGAAGTAGGCAAAATAAACTGGCAAAAGAAGTCACTTAATGCTCTGTATCCTCCAAAGAGGTACAGAGAGTACAGATGCAAAAAAAAACACCGAAAAATAATCCAAGCAGCCATCAAATTACTTTCATTGGAATTCCCTATACATAATCTCAAGAACAGGCAAGATAAACTGGAAAAAGAAGTCCATTAATACTCTGTACCCTCTAAAGAGGTACAAAGAGTACAGATGCAAAATACCCACCAAAAACTAGCCAAACAGCCTCCAAATGCTTCCATTGGAATGCCCTAAGTATAATCAAAAGAAACAGGCAAAATAAACTAGAAAAAGAAGTCCCTAAATGCTTTGTACCCTCCAAAAAGATACAGAGTGTACAGATGCAAAAAAGCTCACATAAATCATCCAAGCAGCCATCAAATTGCTTCCATTATAATGCAATGAACATTATCTCAAGAAATAAGCAAAATATACTGGAAAAAGAAGTCCCTAAATGCTCTGTACCCTCCAAAGAGGTACAGAGAGTACATATGCAAAATAACACTAAAAATTCTAAATTCAATAAAAAAAGCATCCAAATTATTTCTAATGGAATGAAATGAACATATTCTCTTGAATGAGAATATCACTAACAAAGTAGAAAAATGCAGAAACATTAGATGAATTTCTATTTAATAGATCCTCGCTAAATTGGTCGATATTTCCTCAGCGTTCTCCATCTTCATGGTTCTTTTGTAAAAAGGAAATGAGATTTTCTATTTCTCTTCTGAGCTCATTTTGCCTGAAAAAACTAACCCTAAACCCTAAATCTGTCTATATATTTCTTTTAAATTCCTTCTGCGCATTCTAATGATGCTTACGGGCCGGGTCAGGCCAGGGGAAGTGTAACCGGCATCGTGAATATGCCATCCCTTTACAAGTCGTTCTATGTTCGCTCATTAACCGCTAAAATGGGGAAAAATCACGGACACGTCGGCCATGGATTGGAGTTCGTAAATAATGACTCACATATTTTCTCCAGCCAGAGGTCCCTCCCTCTCACGTGACCCGGTATTTGCACTTCACTGTTCTTCTCCAAGAGGTTGGCGATAAGGGGTGATGTCATCTCCAAAGCTGGGTTTTCTAACCGATGAACAGAGAGAGGTGTTGTAGATTGCATCGAAAAGTGCGGAGGTTCTTTCTTAGATCTCCGATCTCTGGTTGGCCTTGCTGCTAGAAGCATAATAATAATAAGGGTAGCTGTAGGAAACTTGGTGAGGCATGCCTGCCACTCTTACTCTTGGAAAGTTATGAGAGTGAAAAAGGATGGTGTTGGCGGTAAAGGAACATGGGGTAAGCTCTTTGATACTGGTTCTGCTAAACTCGTAGATCTCAATGATCCAAATTATGATAGTGGCGAGGAGCCTTATAAGTTAGTGGTCTGCCGTCTCTTCCCACTAAATGACTACAAAAGGTAATGCCAATCATTGAGGTATTTCACTACAGGAGATGTGGAGTGGAAGCTTCGATCGAGAGATCTTGGTTTGGATGAGTATCATCATTATTTTATCAAGAAATTGATTTCTATGGCAATGGATAGGCATGACAAGGAGAAAGAAATGGCATCAATTTTGCTTTCGGCTTTATATGCTGATGTTATTAGTGCAAGTCAGATTCATCAAGGTTTTATTATACTTCTTGAGTCGATAGAGGATTTGGCAGCTGATGTACTTGATACAGTTGAAGTCTTGGCACTTTTCGTTGCCTGAGCTATTGTTGATGATATTTTACCTCCTGCATTTCTTAACAAAGTCAAGGAAGTGCTTCTTGAAAACTCTAAAGCACTTGGGTTGTCAAAGCTGATGAAAAGAGCTATCTTTTCTTCATCATGCTAAGTTAGTTGAGCGCAAATGGGGAGGTAGCACCCACCTCACTGTTGAAGAGGTGAAGAAGAAGATATTAGATCTATTGAGAGAATATATAGAAAGTGGAGATACAGCAGAGGCCTGCCGGTGCATCATGGAATTGGGTTTTCCTTCTTCTACCATGAGGTTGTTAAACGGGCTATTACCCTTGCCATGGAGACACCTTCATTTCAACCTCTTATCTTCAAGCTTTTGCATGAAGCTACTGAAGAAGGTCTAATCAGTTCTAGTCTGATGTTAGAAGGATTCTCTCATCTTGCTGAGAGCCTTAATGTTTGACTCTTGATATTCCTTCGCTAAAGCTACTTTCCAACAACTTGTCCCAAAAGCAATATCTGAAGGTTGGCTTAACGCGTCCTTCAAGTCCTTTGTTGCTATTATGGACTCCGGTGTTGTAGAAGATGAGAAAAAAAAATACAAAATTTAAGGAAAAATCTGTAACCATCATTCATGAGTATTTCTCTATCAGATGATATACATGAACTTATTAGAAGCCTTGAAGATCTTGGTGCTCCATAGTACAAACTGATTTTCATCAAGAAACTAATCTCACTTGCAATGGACAAGAAGAACAGGGAGAAAGAGATGGCCTCTATTCTACTATCAACTTTAGGGATGAAAATTCCTATAGTCGACATTGTGAATGGTTTTATATTGCTCCTCGAGTTAGCAGAAGACAAGACACTTGATGTTTTGGATGCCTCAAACGAACTAGCACTTTTTCTTGCTAGAGCTGTCATTGATGATGTTTTGGCTCCACTAAACTTAGAGGAAATCAGGAGCAAACTTCCACCAAACTGTAGTGACAGTGAAACAGTTTACATGGCTCATTCTCTTGTTTCAACCCATCATGCAGGTGAAAGACTTTTGAGGTACTAGGGTGGTGGCACTAAATGGGTTGTGGAGGATGACAAGGACAAGATCACAAAGCTTTTAGAGGTGTTTGAGAGCAAAGGTGATTTGGGAGAGGCTTGTTAATGTATCCGTGACCTTGGGATTACACCGACAAAGGGACCTATAGCTTAACATAAAACCATGCTGCAATATAAAATTGTTATTTAAACTAACATTGAAGGTGTATAAGTCATACACATCTTTCTTGGCATAACGGTAAAATCTGTTTTGACATGTACCTTAGAGCCCCATTTATGCCTTTCTTGGCATGGTTGGAAGGCTCATTCAAGCTGTGGTTTATACCCTACTCACACCTTTCTTGGCATGGTGGGCAGACCTAGCATATCCGAAGTAGCCCCCTATATTGGGACGATGTTGGGATGTTGCCGAAATGCTGTCAAACTTCACATCAATAGGGGGACTTACACAGCCTAACATAAAATCATGTTGCAATATAAAATTATTATTTAAAATAACATTGCAGGTGTATAAGTACCTGTATATGTCTTTCTTGGCGTGGCAAAGAAATCTATTTCAGCAGGTATTTTAGAACCACATACATGCCTTTCTTCGCATAGTGAGAAAGCACATTTAGGCCATGGTTTATACCACCCATACACACCTTTCTTGGTGTGGTGGGCAGACCCAGCATATTTAAAGTAGCTCCCTATATGGGGACGACGTCGGGATGCTGCCAAAATACTTCCAAACTTTTACACTAATATGAGGCATAAACTTCTTAATAAAAATTCAACAATAAAGCTAAAATTAATATTTTAACTTGATATTGCAAGTATGTAAGTACTCGTACACATTTTTCTTAGCGTGGTTGAGAAATATGTGTTTCATACAAGTACTTCAGAGACTCATACATGTCTTTCTTGACATGTTGAGATGCCGCATTCAGTCGTGGTGTTCACACCACCCATACATGCCTTTTTTTGGCAAGGTGGCAGACCTGGCCCCCGTTGTAGACCCCTATGTGGGGACGATGCAGGGAGGCTGTTGAAATACTGCTAAAATTTTATTTTAAAATTTATACTTGCAATAAAATTCAGTCAAAATAAGCAATTTTATACAAATTTCTTAACTTTAAATTAATGCTAAATCAAATACACTCGCATGGGCCCCGACATTATGCTGAATGCTTAAACTTAGTGTCTGAGGATGTTGCGCGTGTTGATTCTCGATTGGGTCTTAGGATCAGGCCCAGGTTAACAAGACCTAAAAATCTAATGATGTTATTATAATATCTTCAATCTAATAAAACATCTGAGAAGTTAATTATGTCATATGATAATAGATCGGATCCACTATTATTAAATTAATAGAGTTGGCGGGATCTAAAATAGTGAAGCAATGAACCACCCCGATGATGGCTGTGTTAAATGCAAATTTTAATCGGAGGGGATACTTCAATCAAAATATGTTTATAATTTCAAAGTAAATTATCTTAAATTGAATCTTAATCTAAATACAGAATTTGAAATATCATTGAGCTATAAATGTTTAAATGAAATTCAATATTAAAAACTTAAAGCTAAAAATCTAATTCACCTTCTGCAATTGTTTGTCAGATATGACAAATTAAGAAAACTCTAGCTCACAAAAGGGTCAAAGTCAAATCAGTACACAACTATATTTACTCTCAAACAATCTCATGCTAACAAGGATGTGGCCCGTGTCCTTTCACTACATGGCTTGGTCAGTAGGCTCCACATGATGTAGCTATGACTGGAGTCCTTTGACCAAGTGGTTGTCATCAAATGACCCCACTATATCACGATCATGACTATAGCCCATATGCTTCCCAATGGCTCTACCCTTTGAGTTGTGAACCATAGGGTATATTTGATAGGGCAAAAAATTATCTATTAGCTAAGGTAGAATTAAGCCCGTCTCCTTAGACAAACACCACCCTAGGTCTACAAGGATTTCGTGGATGACGTAACACATGTGTTGCTGATAAGGATCCTTCGGTCAGGTTGGGTCGATTACCTCCTCTGATTAAGTAGACAATGGACCACGCCAACACGGGATGACGAAACCATGAGATCTAAATCAGGCGCGTCATCGTTCCCCCAACCATCTGCTTTAAATTAAATATAATGAATTTCATAAATCTAAATTTTAAAACTCCACATGCTGCTATTATATGCTATGCACTAAGCGACCTAACAATTAGCCTTAATTAAAAGTTCTCTCTCGGCATTGGGAGGGGTAATTAACTATAGGTGCTTACGCCTATAGGAAACCTGGAACCAGATCTAAAGTCCTCGCCAAATGAGAGCTAAATCTCTGGGTAGTGTCTTATCTACTATTCCATCTGCCTTCTAAAAGTTACACCGACACTTAAATCACTTTTTTCATCAAAGAGGTTGGTGGCAAATTTTTGGAGCCCATAGATTTTAGGAATCTTGAGACGTTTCTCTTTCCATCTTCGGTTAGTTAAATTTGAGTCACAGTAGTAGCAAAATATACTAAAAAAATTAAAATTCTAAATTAATTATAAATAAAAATCTCCATATTATGTTGTTATGTAGTACCTTTACATTTTGAAATTATGGGGTGAAATATTGATTGTTAATTATTAATTTCATCTTTCATTTATAAAGAGTTTATCTACATAATACTCTTTTCACTATCCAACTTTGTTGTGATGACAACATTCATTTGGTCAACATAATTATCAATGCATGAAATGCTAGAGCCACTATCCAATTTGGTAGTGTAAACTTCCTAGCTATCGCTGCTGCAAACAATCCTCTACTTAGAGCACGCATAATATCAGGGGAAGGAGGACAATTTGAATGACCGCTACTGCTACTAAGGTTTCCCCAAAGAGAGCTTTCATATTCAAAAGATTTAGTCATTATGAGATTCCAGTGATGAAAAGAACCGTCATTAGACATAAAGTTTCAATCATGCATGTGAGTGCAACTACTCTACTAGTTGAACTATTCGCCCGAGGAAGGCACAACACAACATCTTCTTCATCTGGAAATAAGCTAACCTTGAGGCAGCAGAGAAAGAAGGAATGTTGAGTTGCGAGATCATCAGCTCTCACATGGGTCATCTGTTACACAACCAGCCTTACAATTAGAAGTGAGTATTCTTACCCGCAATAAATTTGAAATTTTGAAATGGGTGAAAAGGAATAGCTCTACTAGTGATGCTAAGCACTTTTTCGGGGCTAAATAATAGTTAGATCTAACCCTTCAAAAGAAATAACCTGAAACTCTATCTGTTTGAATACATAGAGTCTTAAATGTTGTAAAATAAAAGGTCTTATGAATAAATGATATCAAAGGCCAATTATAAGAGAAGTTGAGAATGCTCAACTACATAAACTACCATCAGTGGTAGTAAGAACTTAAGATAATTCTAAATAAGTTCTGCACGGTGAGCATGAGTGTATGAATGTATCGAATCCATCAAAAGGTTCCGGTAGGAAGAAAAAAGTATATGGAGGCTGAAGCCTCGCGAAGAAGTATCGATGTAGAAACTTCTTCATCTGGAAGCAAGCTAACTAAGAGACAGCGAAGAAAGAGAAATGTTGAACTGTGTGCTCAACAACCATTGTTCAAGCATAAAATTATACAACTAGCTATGGAACCAGAAGCGAGTGTACCAACCCATAACCGGTTTGACAGCTTAAGATGGGTAAAGCAGAATAGTTCTATTAATCAAATCAAACAATCCTTCTAGTCCCAACAACATCAGGTTCTAACTTCTCTAGTGAAGAAGTCAAAACTGTATATGTAATAGTGTATTGGGTCCTCAAAGTTGCTAAGAAGAAAGGACTGATAAAAAAATTTCAAAGTCCTCCCATCAGGGAGGCTATAGTTGTTCCTTCAAGGAGACCTCCTATAACCCCGATAGGATGTCAACCAATTCAAGTCATGCACGGTGAGCATCGAGTGTGACACTTAGACCACAGGTCCAAGAATCCGTCACCGAAAGGTCCCGATAAAAAGGTAAGCAAATTTGGAGTTTAAAGCTTCAAAGTGAAATTGCCTTAAAAAAGGATAGCGACATGGCATCCAGACTGTACTCCCATAAAATTCACTCTTGATGCACTGGTATTTGGAGCTAAAGCAATTTTGCCACTTAAAGTTGAACTACCTTCACTCCGAGTAGTCGTTCAACACAATCTCACCCAAGAATAGAATGTCTGTCTACGGACAAAAGAGCTTTATGAGCTTGAAAAAGCTAGACTCTAAGCTCAATAAAATTTAGAAGTCTACCGAGTGAGGAAGTCTGAAGCATTTGATCATACAATATGTCCTCGAGTTACCCAAGAAGGAGATTTGTCCTGGTGCTGAGAAGACTAATTATTCCTTACTGTCATTACATGTATAATTTTTGCTTAAAAATTCTCTTATAGCACAAGAATATATTTTCAAAATAAAAGAAACATCACCCTGTCAAATAGGGGGCATTTTAAAAATTTTATAGTAAAATATCAGGATTTCCCTATGAAATAGGGGACCTTTCTATTTTATTTGGGTTGACATCATGCCTAAGGTCGAGATCCTCATATATATATTCAAATTATGTATTTAAAGCTCATAAGCCTCAAAGTCTTACCAACCAAAAAGAAAAATTTTCAAGTCTGCAAATTACAACAAGTCAAGTTAGGGACACATCTTCCATCAATACATCTAATCTAGGGCTCAAGTGGGTGCATAAGGTTGAGCTTGACATGCTCAAATATGGCTGAGTCGCTGACAAGTCTACTTACTGAATATGCCACAAAGGCCATAGTAAGGGATCCCCCATCTTGTTAGCTCGATGATAAAATCCTCCATCAATTGCTCAAGTCCAAGACTCAAGTGGGTGCATAAGGTCGGACTCAACATATGCACGGTGAGTTCTGTCTATTTACTCAATGCCATAAAGTTCATAGTAAAGGATCCTCTTTGCCGTTAGGGTACATGAGCATCCAAATTTTCAAATCCTTCCAACTTGGTGAGTTTAAGTGGCCTAGAATGGGAGATCATCCCAAATGGTCGTAAGGTCATTTTTCAAAATTCAACAAAGAAAATCCTCACCCAAAAGAACATTAAGTCGAGTTTAACATCAATGTAAAATATAGATTCTTAATTCCTTCAACAAGTTTGTTAAGCAGAAAGTGATGACCGAGAGAAAACTCTTCATTAGCAAGTCCAACCAAGCAAAAAGCAAAGGATTGAGGAAGCCACCACAATGTTCATACAAAGTCAAAGGCTAAACTAAAGAATTGATGTCATCAACATGTCCGTTACGCACAAAGCACGAGACTGATGACTCTTTGCCATTTACCCAACACAAGCTCTGAGGGCTAGGTCATTGGCAAGCATCCTTCTATAAGCCCAGGAAAGCAGAAAGTTAGATAAAAGATAATTTCGTATCACCTGACAAGTTTTCAAGACAATTCAGGACTTTCCTCTATCAAATCTATCAATGCATGAAGCAAGGATAGAAGGAAATACAAGATACAATCCCTGAGATAAAGTCTTCAACAAGTCCGTCAAAGCACCATGCAAAGGACCAAAGATGTTCTCATCTCGCCAACAAGTCATCAACTCCATCAAGTCCACTAAGGCATGAAGCCAAGACATGAGGAAAATATAAATTTCAAAATCTTCAATGAGTCCGTTCAGCACCAAGCATATGAGCAAAGATATTCTCACCTTGCCAACAAATCATTAACTCCATTTAGTCCACCAAGGCACAAAGCTAAGGCAAAAAAAATTTATTAATTTCAAACTCTCAAAATGAAGTCTTCAAAAGGTCCAAAAGAACAAAGCATAGGACTAAAGATATTCCAAATTCTCTCAACAGTTAATGCAAAAACTCTCCCGTTAAACATCAGACATTTTTATATATTTATCTAAGTCGATGTCATGCTTTAAACCAAGATCTTTAGATAGATACATATTAAGATTAAAAAGTATATAATGTCTATTTTGCAGTAAAAAAAATCAAACCTCGTAATATATTTCTGAACTAATCAATAATTCCCCTATTAGACAGGAGCCTTTTTTATGATCAAAGTTGTTCAATCCTCTCCTGTGAAACATGAGGTCTTCTTGTATATATATTCAGGTTGCCATTGAGCTTTAAAACGAGATCCCTGAATATATTCATAATAATTATTATTAAAGTTACAAGCTCTTGCAAGGACAAGAATAATCTACTTCAATGCATGAAAAGACAGTCATAAATGTCAAAAGTCTCCCTCCAAGATTCATCAAATGTCAAAGATCAAGTCAGAAGAATTCTTAATTTCAGAAGCTTCAATCAATTGAGTTGGAAAAATATCAACCCCTACGTCTTCAAGTCTAGGACACAAATGGGTTCTAAAGGTCAAACTCAACAAGCTCACAGGTGGCTGAGTTGTTGACGCTCTCCTCACCCAACAAGCTGTAAGAAAAGGATGTAGTGAAAGAGCCCCAATTCATCAGTCTAATGACAAGACCCCCAAGCCATCACAGCTTAAGTCAAAGACTCGAGTAGGTTTTAAAGGTCGGACTCAACAAGCCCATAAATGACCGAGTTGATGACGCTCTCCTCACTCAACAAGTCACAAGAAAAGGTCACAATTAAAGAGCCCCTGATCGTCAGTCCAATAATGATAGTTGTTCAATCTCAAACCAGATCCATCTTAGTGACTACAAGCAACCAAAATTCAAGAAATCTTTCCACTTGATCGACGGACCAAGAATATCTGAGGAAACTCTCGATTTAGAGCTGCCTCAAATTAATCTATATATTGCCTACAAGGTGATATTCTAATATCTTTTCAAATGATCTAAACAAGCACAAAGCATAGATTAAAGCCAATTCTCTCATCAAGTTCACCAAAGTAGAAAGTACATGACTGAGGAAGCGATTCCATAGTTCACACAAAGACAATAGTCGAACTAAAAGAATTTCATGATTATTTAGTGTGTTAAAGCACACAGTGCTAGATTGATAACTCAACATTGATCTAATATGAGCCGGAATGCTGGGTCAACTATATGCACCCTTCAACGAGTCCGTAAAATCAACAAGCACAGGACTTAGGGAGTACATACACTTCATGACAAGGAAATATAGACAAATCAGTTCAATCCTTCATCAAAGTTTGTTAAGCTTAAAGCTAGGACAGAAAGAATTTCAAATCTCAAAGCAAACAAACCGATTCCTCCATCCAACCCAGTCAAGCATGAAGCTAGGTCAGAGGAAAGCCAAATCTGTGAAGACACAAAATAAAGAGATTTTCAATAAACTCATCAAAGTAGAGAGTAGATGGTGGAAGAAGCTCTTCAAAGAACCCACCGAAGTTGAAAGCTGAAGTGATCCAAGACCCAATGCCAGCCCAAAGGGTTAACCAATCTTTTAATAAATATGACTCGCTCCATGTGTTAATCATATTTGTTAGAGGGCATTTGTTGACCTCCATGCATACACCATAAGTCAAGTCGAGCTCACAAGGTGAATTTGATGAGCTTCAACACGTAAATTAGAGTTAAAATGCCCTCAATGGTACCGAAGATCAATCGAAAAGACCTCTAATCAATGAACGGACTCTACCATCATGTTTAGAATGTCAAAATTGATTAGAATATGCATCTTGCATAATTCAATGGTCAATCGATCAAGGAGAGCCGCTGATGCGCTAACACGCATATCAAGGTCAAAAAGCTACGATGATGCCCAAATGATCTCCGTTCATGAAATTGGTTGCACTGTTAGTGTAAAAAATGCCAAAACCTATTAAATAAGATTGTTTGTGCTCAATTCGGTGAGTTTTCATGAATATCGGTGAGTGGATGATGCGCAAATTTGAACTAAAATTGACCCTGATTTGACACTGACTTGAATTAAGTGGCCTCCGATCATGAAATGGACTATGCTATTATGTCCGAATATCAAAGTAACCTAAAATAGGTGTATATATTGACTAAGTGATGATTTCAGTGTAAAAATCTAAATTAGGGAAAATAAAATTTAAAAAATAATTCTATAAATACCCTCCTTAAAACCCTAAACAAAAAAAGAATTTTCCTATTCCCCCAAACCCTCAGCCAGCGGTCTCACCCTCTGACCTGGCATTTGCACTTCACTATTCTTCTCTAAGAGACTGGCGATAAGGGGCGATGTCATCTACAAAGAAGGGTTTTCTAATTGATGAATAGAGAGAAGTGCTGAAGATTGCATCACAAAATGAGGAGGTTCTTTCTTCGTCTCCGAGATCGCCGACTGGGATGGCCTTGCTGCTACTGGAGCATAATAATAATATGGGCAAAAGGCCGGTAGCTGCAGTAAAATCGATGAGGCATGCTCGACGCTCTCACTCTGGAAAAGTTGTGAGAGTGAAAAAGGATGGTGTTGGCGGTAACGGAACATGGGGTAACCTCCTTGATACTGGTTCTGCTGAACCCGTAGATCGCAATGATCCAAATTATGACAGTGGCGATGAGCCTTATGAGTTAGTGGGTGCAACCTTCTCTTCCCCACTAGATGACTACAAAAGGCAACACCAATCATTGAAGAGTATTTCACTACAGGAGATGTAGCGACTTCGATCTCGAGATCTTGGTTTGGAAGAGTATCATCATTATTTTATCAAGAAACTAATTTCCATGGCAATGGATAGGCATGACAAGGAGAAAGAAATGGCATCAGTTTTGCTTTTATATCTTGATGTTATTAGTGCAAGTCAGATTCATCAAGGTTTATTATACTTCTTGGTCGATAGAGGATTTGGCAGTTGATGTACTTTATGCAGTTGAAGTCTTGGGACTTATTGCCCAAGCTATTGTTGATGATATTTTACCTCATGCATTTCTTAACAAAGTCAAGGAAGTGCTTCCTGAAAATTCTAAGGCACTTTAGGTTGTTGAAACTGCTGAAAAGAGCTATCTTTCAGCTCCTCATCATTTTGAGTTAGTTGAGCACAAATGGGGAGGTAGAACCCACCTCACTGTTAAGAAGGTGAAGAAGAATATATCAGATATGTTGAGAGAATATATTGAAAGTGGAGATACAGCAGAAGCCTGCAAGTGCAACAGGGAATTGGGTGTTTCCTTTTTCCACCATGAGGTTGTTAAACGGGCTATTAATATTGCCATGGAGACACCTTCATCTCAACCTCTTATCCTCAAGCTTTTGCATGAAGCTGCTGAATAAGGTCTAATCAGTTCTTGTCATATATAAAAAGGATTCTATCGTCTTGCTGAGAGAGTTGATGATTTGACTCTTGATATTCCTTCCACTAAAGCTACTTTCCAACAACTTGTCCCAAAAGCAATCTCTAAAGATTGGCTTAACCCATCCTTCAAGTTCTCCATTGCTATTATGGACTCCAGCAATATAGAAGATGAAAAAACAAAGAAAATTTAAGAAAGAATCTATAACTATCTTTCATGAGTATTTTCTATCAGATGATATACTTGAACTTATTAGAAGCCTTGAAGATCTTGCTACTCCATAGTACAATCTAATTTTCATCAAGAAACTAATCTCACTTGCAATGGACAGGAAGAACAGGGAGAAGGAGATGGCCTCTGTTCTACTGTTAGCTCTAGGGATGGAAATTCCTATAATCAACATTATGAATGGTTTTATATTTCTCCTCGAGTCAGTAGAAGGCACAACACTTGATGTTTTGGATGCCTCAAATGAACTAGCACTTTTTCTTGCTAGAGCTATCATTGATGATGTTTTGGCTCCACTAAACCTAGAAGAAATCAGGAGCAAACTTCCACCAAACTGTAGTGGCAGTAAAATAGTTCACATGGCTCATTCTCTTATTTCAGCCCATCATGTAAGTGAAAGACTTTTGAGGTCTTTGGGGTGGTGCTGGATGGGTTGTGGAGGATGCCAAGGATAAGATCACAAAGCTTTTGGAGGAGTTTGAGAGCGGAGGTGATTTGGGAGAGGCTTCTTTGGAGCATAAGAGTACACTTGCTTTTTAGCATTTTTTTCAACATTTCCACCAATTCTTTCATTCAAATTGGGAGTTTGAAGCTTCACATGTGTACTCTCTACTCAGAGTACACCCCTATTTTCCCATTATCTGTTAGATGTTTTGCCCTGTCCGTAGATAAAATATTTAGTAGATGCAAATACAATCTGTTTGGAGGTTCTTTTGCCAATTTTAGGGGCTGTTTAGCACATGTACTCCCTATACTCTCCAGAGAATACACCCCATTTTCCCCTTTTCTTCTAGTTATTTGGCCCTGTTTGCAGATAAAATAGTTAGTAGATGCAAATGCAAGATGTTTGGAGGTTCTTTTGCCGATTTAAGGGGCTATTTAGCACGTGTACTCTCTATACTCTCCAGAGAGTACAGAGAGTATTCTTTGTTATCCCCTTTTATGTCAAATGATCTATCCTATTTGCAGATAAAAAATATAGAAGATGCAAATACAAGGTGTTGGGAGGTTGTTTCGCATGTTTGGAGATAAAATGTTAAATAAAATTTGGTTATGGAATGCAGAATCCGTTGATGGAAATTTTCAGTGGTTTATATGACAGAATATCACCACCACATTAAAAACAAATCCAACAGATGTCGAAGTATAAAGAATAGTCACCAAGTACAACATACTATCTACTAACTGACACATTTTCAATCAAATCAACATTAAAGTATGTACAGTTGAAGAACACACAACTAAATGATATCATGCATTAAAATGTTTCCTTGTAATGATATCCATCATCAGCTTAGTGTACCCTTCAGCCGACTGATTAATTGTTAAGCTTGAGTTAAATTCCTAGAATAGAATATTATATTAGTTAATGATATGTAAGAGCATGATTGATGGGTTTTCCATGCATACCTCACGAAAAGCATTCTATCATAGTAAAAAGGTGTTGCAATGGGTGACCCTACATATTCTCCACCCCTCTACGGTTGTTCTTTGGTCTCTAACAACAAAAATAGAATGGTTTAAAGTTTAAAAGCGATATTTAAATACTATAACTTTAGAGGTGAATAGAGAATTACTCTTGGCTTTCTTAGTTCTCTCTCAATATCCTTTAAGCCTTGCATTTGAAACACCCTTTGGCTACTTAACCTTATTCTTTAAAATGTCATTTCCTTTATTTGTTGTGGTTGACTTATTCTTCTTAGTTGTTCTGTCAGTTGGAGGTGAATTCTCACATAATATATAATCGATATTATCAGATAGTTTTTTAAGGATCCTAGCATATACTCCTCAGCTATCTTATTACCCTATGCCCTAGTGCTTATTTATATATGGAACCCATTTCATTCTTAATCTTTTATCATCAGAATTTGGACTTTGAGATAAGTTGATTTTCAAATGTCTAGGAATTGGTAATGCTCATTGAGATTTGCATTAATATATTTTATATATATTCAGTTTGAGATAAAAATAACTACCTATTCCTTCTATCTCTTGATATCTCTATGCTGAGAATTCTTTTAGCCTCTTCTAAAATTTTAATTTCAAATTCAGATTTCAGTAACTTCTTCAAGTTATCTATCTCATCAATGTTGTTACAAGCCAACAACATACCATGAACATTGAGAAGTAATAAGATCAAACATGTTGCACTAAACTTTCTATAATAGAAACACACATCATATTTACTTCTAATGAAGCCAATTTTGGTAACAAAAGTATTAAATCTCTTCTACTATTGCTGTGGAGATTGTTAATTCCATACAATGAATTTTTCAGCAAACAAACGAAATTCTCCTTTCTTGGTTGTTCAAAGTCTTCTGGTTGAGATATGTAGATGTTCTCTTCTAAATCCTCATGAAGGAATGTTGTTTTTGCATCTAATTATTTAATCTCCTAATCATTTTTAGCGACAAGGCTTAACACAAGTTTTATTGAAAAATGTTTCATTACAAGAGAAAATATTTTTGTGTAATAAATTCCTTCTTTCTGGATAGAAGAAAATTTTAAATTAGCCATAATTAATAACATAATTAGTTAATTAACCTGTTTAAAAAAATTTTAAAATAGCCCCAATCGCTCAGTTAGCGTCGCGTGGCTGTGGCTGCCGGTCAACGCCTCCCTGGCGACGATCCCTTGATTTAGGGCCGAAATGAACCCGAGAGCTTAACTCTAGGGTTTTGCCGTCGCGTCTCCTATCCCCGTTTCAGATCCGGCCTTTGTCCCCGTCGTCGGCTAGGGCTCATCTCGCCGCCAGCCAAGGAAGCTTGCCGCCGGCCAAGAAGTGTTTTCGTTGGATTTTTTCGCCGATTTAGGTATTTTTCACCCTAAATGAAAAAAACTTGTTAGATTTTTATTTTTATGCGTATAGTAGGTATGTTTAAGCTATTTAGTTTGATTTTCATGATAATTTGTGGTAGATCTCATTTTCTATGCGGTTTTTATATTTTTGTAGGGAAGGTTAATTTATGGTAGATCTCATTTTTGTAGGGAAGATTAATTTTTATGCGGTTTTTGTATTCTATGAGGTTGTATGTGGTGTTTAGGAACTTCATTGAATGAATATTGAATAATGATTGAATAATCTTCAATTATTATTGAACACAATTGAACATTATTGAAAATGGATCAAGTATAACTTAATTATTATGGTTATTTAAGCCATGGTTAAGGTCATATATGAATTGATCAATGCTCGATTCTCATTCGACCAATTTTTCATAATCATTGCAATTATGATAGTCGAAAATAATCAGTAATTATTAGATCATCATTCAGAGATGATTCATTGTTTTAAGATATTTTCAAGACATTTGATTATTTTTTAACTTGAGTTAATCATTAATTGATGATTATTCAATTATTGTTATAACATTATTTGAGCATGAATCGATCTTTGTTCAATCATGATAGAATATTTTAAGATGGTTCAATCATGTTTCAAGTATAGTTCGAATATTATTTGATCATATTTTAGCTCATCGCCTCTTCTAGAATTGAGTAATTTGTGTTGTCTTATTACATATTTTAATTTATGATATAATTAGACACATTAAAAGGCATTACAATGGTTGTATTTCGTATAGGGTTAGTGGTGTAATGCAAAAATTAATTAAGTTGTTTAAGGTTAATTATTTCATTGATAATGCTTAAAATCCCCATTTGATCAATATTTAAAACTCCTCAAATACAATTTTTTTGTGACGTGATTCATCAATGATTATTGAAGATAGTTAACAATATCAAGAATAAAGTGGGAAAAGGATGAGAAAAAAATAATAAGTTGCTTAATAGCTATTTGAATGAAATAAAAACTTTAAGAAAAATGTATTTAAGAGCTGTTTGTTTTGTTTATTTTTAGAGTAAAGTAATGTAAATACAAGAAAATGAGGTTGTATAATTGTCACTGTTTGTTATTCTAAGTTGTGACTTGTTAGTTTTCGTGTGTCACATTCAATCTTTGTGGTTTAAAATGATTTATGTAAGTTGTTACGTAGTGGATACTTGATGTATCGATGAATGAGCTATGCGATTTAGCACTTATTATATGGATATATGATAAATGAGAAGTATAACATTTATGATATAAAATGTTAATATTCTTTTGTAGTCTTCTATATCATATATGAATCCAATTATTTTTGTGCGTAATATGTAGCATTTTATTTCATCCCCTCATTGTATTTCTCCTTAATTAAATTATTTGCATTTATGCGGCAAAAGATTATTGTTGTTCATTATTAGTACTTAGTGATGAGTTCTACGTCTTCCATATAGTTCTTTATTATGGCGGTGAACTGAGAGTAAACGACAATTTCATTTCAACATATATTGGTGGGAAAAATCGTTCAGTCCAAATCCCATGTCGGATTAGATTAGAAGAATTACAGAAATGAATCATGAGGTCGTTGAAGATAGATCCAATAAAATTCTTTGTGAATCTGGTGGGTCATTTTTCTATTGGTACTGAATTTATTGCAACTCTCATTGATGATGAAGAAGTTAGTGAAGCTATACTTATTGTAGCATGTGTGCAACCTATTGTGGTTTATGTCGAAGTTATGGAACTGTCATGTAGAAATAGGGAGGTTAACAATATAGAGGAATGTGAGAAAGCTCGAGCCGAGTATATATCACCTCTTCTCACTAAGTACTCAGTGGAATGTTATAAGCAAGAAACATGATTTCTTTCGGGACAAGTTCTTATGGGTGACTTAGAAGATAATGACATGAATGTACTACCCACCGAAGATGTTGGATATGAAACTATGCCTAGTGAAGCTAGCAGTGATGATGATGATGAGGAGGAAGATAACTACGCAGAATGGGCTAACTTACTGGCCACAAAATCATCCCTTAGTGTTAGGGACTTAATTGTTAATTACTCAATTAGAATAAGTCATAAAGAGCACACGAATAACGATTATTTGTGTAAAGAATAGGATGAGGGACCTTTGATGGCCCATCATCATTCGGTCTTTGAGGAGGATAACCGGATTCCATGAATTGTTTGAAGATATGTGTTTTCAATTCAAGAAGCGCAATTTGCTATTCGTGGTTGGTCTTTCATCATGCTTCATGTCATTTATGCTTCAAAAATTCACAAAGACGGTGCACATCATTCTAACCCAAATAGACCATGTTTGTGGAGCTTACATGCAAGATCAATTAAGAAGTTGGTAAGTGTATATTAGTTCATTAAGCTCACCATACCGCAGTTTCAATGCTTTAATACGTGCAATGCACGTCACAGTTCATCAGTTATTTCATCCAACCCGTAATCAAACGTCAACTAGATTTGAAGCCCAAGGAAATTGTAGGCCGTATTGAGTCGAAGTTCAATATAAGAGTGTCTTACATGAAAGCCTGGGATGCACGTCAAAAGGCTGTTAAGGTTATTTTTGGAAGTTGAGAGAAATCTTGTAGAATTAAAATGTTTGTCGCTTGTGCATCTATGCCGTGATATCGATACACTCAACAAAATCAATTTCACCGTATTTTGGTCATTTGAGCCTTCAATAAGAGGTTGTGATTGTCGCTTCTATGCCTTGATGGAACTTTTCTCCGGTAAGGTAATAGGAACACCGCTCGGGGATCGACGCAAATAATGGCTTGTTCCCACTAGCCTTCGCAGTTGTGGAATCAGAGTGCATCGAGTCATGGGTTTGGTTTTTGTACACATTATAAGACTTGATTTCATCAATTTCTATACAGGGTGATCTCGCCATCTCGTGATAGACGTGCAGTTCGTGGTTGCAGAGAGATCTTTCCGGGCAAAGACATCGCTTCTGCTTATACCATTTAAGGGAGAACTTCAAATGGGTAATAAATACCCGGCATAGTGATGTTGATTTCATATGTCGAAGATGTACGCTAAAGAAACATGACATTCTGAATTTTAAGTATATGCGCATATCAAGAATATCAAGCAGGAGGCATATGACTGGCTTGTTTCAAGGGACGTTCAACAATGGTCTCTTACTCATGATGATGAGTATAGGTACGGTACAATGACTACAAACACAGCTGAGTGCTTCAGTGGTGTGCTTAAAAGAGCATGTGATTTATCAATTCAAGCTTTGATTACAGTAGTATATTACAACATAGTATCCCTTTTCATGAAACGTCTTGAATCAGCTACAACTCTCAAAAGACAACAGGAAACCTTGTTCTCTCCATGCATTAAGGTAACTTTGCAAGCTAATGAACGAGAGGCAAGAAGATTTTTTGAACCAGTGCGAATAAGCATGTCTGAGTACTAGGTGTTTGATATCACTAGCAGGACCTTCAAGGTTGAATTAGGTGTAAATAACGAGTGTATGTGTACATGTAGACAACCCTAAGCTTACCATCTACCATGTGCGCACGTGATTGCTATTTCAAGTCAACAACACATAAACCACGTCCATTATATCTCAGCATACTATAATTTGCAAAACTATATCAACACCAACCAGGGAAAATTCCACGTAATGCCTGATCGGGAAGAGTGGGGTGAACACATCACTGGTGGCACATGCCCAGATTATAATCCACCAAATTTCAAAAGAAAGATAGGTCGAATAAGGACAATAAGATTTAAAAATACTATGGACTAGAACACTACAAGAAGTTCTAGGGTTTGTAGTGTGTGTAAGGCGCGGACACACAAATTCGTGTCCTTAATCGATAAATTGTGATACATCATTGGTTGTTAATTATAACAGAATCTTATTCAGATATGTCATACATTGATTGTTGTTGTTCCATTTGGATTAGTACTCATGTAGTACCCTATTATCTTGTGTCTTCAACGCTATTGGTTAGTGTTGTGTTCAGTGTTGTTTGTTACACTAGCTCTATTGAGTGTAATTGAATTATTGTGTTCAGTATTGTTTGTTATACTATCTCTGTTGAGTGTAATTGAATTGTTATGTTCAGTGTTGTTTGTTACACTAGCTCTGTTGAGTGTAATTGAATTATTGTGTTCAGTGTTGTTTGTTACACTAGCTCTGTTGAGTGTAATTGAATTGTGGTGTTCAGTGTTGTTTGTTACACTAGCTCTATTCAGTCTGATTGTATTGTTATACTTACTATAGTTGTTACATTGATACGCTTGTTACACTTGTTATAGTTGTTACACTTGGTGCGCTTATTACACTTGTTACTTTTGTTACGCTTATTACAGTTGCTACACTTGTTAAATGTTATGCTTCTTCATAGCTTGTCTTATTAATGTTTAACTAATTGCACATTGTTGTTTGCCTCAATTGTAATAGGAAAGATGTCCGGCAATGACGCTCCACGCCCCCCATATAGGAGGAGGCGATGAGCAGATGAGACAATTGTTGACTACGGCCCACCACCGGCTGAAGTGCACCCAAGTATAGTTGCGTTACGTGGTAGGCACAGAGCAGCGCATCCTAATTTGGTAAAATTTCTTTAACAGTTTTTAAAAATATTTCTGTACATATACATTTGTTATGCTGACGCAACCCTACATATGAATGATTATGGTTGCAGGTTTCAGTGATTGAGACTCTGCGCCGATGTTTAGGAATGGTGCGTTAACTATCCCGGTTATGGATGCTTTTGCGCATCGATAAGTATCTCCCGATGCAAGATATTAAGGGATCACCACTTCGATAGCGTTGTGTAGCGGTGGTGTTGAGATGAATACCTTCCACTGCTACCGGTGAGATGCGATTACATTACGGATGTTGCGATGATTCTTGGTATTGGATAGATGGTCCACCTGATTGGCGGTGTTCTTTGTGGTGGTGAAACAAGGCTACATGGCGGTTGTTGCGATGAGTTGCTTGGAGCGCATCCAGATCCAGACATTGTATTCCATGATCTGGTTCTTCCATATATCACATCAGAGTTCCGAATGTGACAGGCTCATGCACGTACTTGCTTACCTTTATGATGGCTGCGATGGACTTACTACCGTGATTCACATTTAGATCTACCGGAGCTACAGTTCACTATGCATGTCAAAGCATACATACTGTTTTCCATTGGATCTTTTCTTTTGCCAAATACTTCAGGTTCTGAGGTTCATCTACAGTATCTGCCATTACTTTAGGATATTGACACGTTCACGGAGCTATCGTTGGGTTCAACTGTGCTCGCTCATCTATACAGGAAATTATATGAAGCAACAGTATCTGCCATTACTTTATATTAATGTCTATATATTTTGCACAAAATCATTCATATATGAAATCATTTTACCTTATGCACAAAATTATTTTATTAGTAGAGATTAAATCTCTTCATCACATACAATATTATCCAATAAGTAGAGATTAAATCTCTTCATCACATACAATATTATTGAGATGTATTGTCTTTCAAAGTCGAGGGATCGTAACAAATGTGACTACAATTGGAATTCTCACAAAATATTTACCAGAAACCCATGATAATTCTCCTTCTGAAACTTCACCATCTGGCATGGGAATGCTCTTATAGCTTAAGGAGATATTAAAACTCTGCTTTTCCCCTACTTTGTTGAAGTGAAGTGCTACTGGTGAAACCATAATATTCACACCCTTAGGGTCTTTAAAATCCACAGTATAAGTGGTACCAGCATCTCCAACATTCGTCACCGTCCTACTTACAATTTTTGGTACATCATTAATACCAATAGTCACTGCTATGGAAGGATGGTTTAGTTCTTCAACTTTGATACTGCGAATAGTAGAGCATGTTATATTCCCTTGAACTATGGCACTCACTTGCTTATCATTAAATAACTCAGAGCCACATAGGTAACGAATATAGTCATGGGGCTGAATGTCATATATGAGGCCGGGATTATTAGCTGCCACTGGGTCAATATGACCTGAGCCCATGGCAAAGACGTTGGCTTTTTTCCCATCATACTGATCTGAAATTGGTTTTCCATCTCGATCAGTCGTGTAGGCTGTAGTCATGATTGCTGATATGATTGCTGCAGCTGACCATGTAGGATGGTTGCTCTTGAGTAGGGCTGCAAGACCTGCCACATGAGGCGTGGCCATGGAACATCCACTTTGAAAACTGAATATTTTGTGTGTGCCACTGTGGTTTAGGCCAATCTCAAATGGCCATGCTGCAAGGATGTTGACGCCCGGTGCAATGACATTTGGTTTTATGATTCCTCCATTCCAATTGCTAGGGCCTCGACCTGAAAAACTGGCGACTGCTGGTGAGTGTTGGACACCAAATTGTGTACCTTTAAAGATAATTGCTGCTGTTGGACTAGGAGTAGAAGAATATTTTATAAGCTGTTGTCCAGCATAATAGGTGACATATGAGGCAGGTAGCACATGAGGCTGAGCAAATGTAGTGTTTCCTTCGTCGCCCATTATAATCATAGCTACTCCTCCGGCTTTGCTGACATGTTCACCAGTTGAGGTATTGTTACTTTGGCTTCTGCAAAGAACTATCTTTCCTTTCACATCATTATGGATAAGATTGTCTCCAAAGCATCTAAGTACATTTACTAGGGGCAGTTGTGGTGAGCCGTAACTACTTGGTTGATAAGCAGATTCTCCATCGAACTCCCGTCCATCGCCAAGCTTTACAGTGGCCATAATTCTTCTATCAGTGGAGGCGGCACCGACAGTCATAATCCAAGGGGCATCATTGTCCATGGTGCTATCACTTGGGCCAGTATTGGGCGCTGCTGCACATGAGACGATACCTTTTGTGACAGCTGCAAATGAGCCTTTTACAATCCCATTAGCGTAAAATTCTGGGATAAAATCTCCTTGAGAAATGGACAACACATCAACATGGTCACGAATGGCATCGTCTATAGACTTAAGCAAGTCGCTCGCCCCGGCTAACTTGTAGATGGCAAGGTGGGCCTTCGGCGCAATGCCAGAAGCTGTATCACTTGCTTGACCGAGTGCATTGGCATTATCAACAAAGTTGCCGGCTGCGATACTTGCACAGTGGGTGCCATGGCCTTCAGTGTCGAGTGGTGGGGCTGAGCCATGCCTCAAGCCCTGTGCTCCAATAAGTTTGTTGTTACATATCGGTGGGCCCCAGTAGCAAGTGCCGTTCCATTTAGTCGGAGGCGGAGGCATGGCATGGCCGCTGAATGAAGGGTGGGTGGGCTTCACCCCGGAGTCAATAACCGCAATGATTTGACCTTGGCCATATGCCGTCTCGTACCACAGGCCTTGCGCCGAAGTGAGTCCAAGGAATTCAGGGGTGTATGTTGTACGATGTTGGAGGACGGTATCTGGGCGGGCTAAGAGAAACCCATCCATCGATTCCATGGCCTTCAACTCGTCTTGTGTAAGCCATGCAGCAAATCCACTTATCACTTGACGGTAAGCATAGACCAGGCGTGGCTTGCCAGTGAAGAGGGTGTTGTTTGGCAAGAAAGACTGGTACCAGCCTTTTCTATGTTTGAAGTGATGGAACTTTTTGACAGCCGGTTTTTGAACATCAACGATATAGACCCGATGATGTTGATTTGAGATGGAGTGATCGGTAATAGGCAGCGGAAGCTGTCCATGAACTGGGAGAAAACAAACAATACTGAAGAAAAAGAAGAGTGGGAGAAAGCTTGAGAAAGAGGAGATACCCATCGAGGCAAGGGAAACTGGATTGGGGATATGAAATGAGGAAAGGAGAGGAATGCACTTGAAAATTTATAGGAGAAACAAGCTCTGAACTGCAGTGGTTTATTAATTTGAATGAGCAACTAAGGATGCCATTTTTCTATTAAAAAAATTCAACTAAAATCAGTACAGGGGGAAAATAAGATACTGTACAAAGAAAGAAGTTTTCTAGTTTTTCACATGTAGGAGGGCATAACATATTGCTGGTGTTATACGATGCCCTTTAACATTGTATAAGTATCTTTACAGTGGCATTCTAGGTTGGAAATTATTTATTTTGCAGTTAATAACAAAGAAATAATTTTGCACTTTGCTGACATACAGTAAAATAAAAATGACGAACAACGTTATTTAGGGAAAGAGGAACGTAGAGGTAGAAAGAGAAAGAGAGAGAGAGAGAGAGAGAGTGCGTGTGTATTGTAAACATAAAGGAAATGCTTTTATCTCCTGGTCAATTCAACATATTTTTAACGTTTGATATAAACCTTAAGGATATGGGTGCTCTTTAAAGCAGTTTTGCCAAAGGTATTGATAGTCAGAATTAAATCAATAAATTTTAAATTTTAACGATTGAAAAAGCAAAGCGATAAATGCCAAAGAAAATTAATTGATCCATCATTTAATTTTGTAAAAATAATTTGATGTTATTTTTTTATGAAATTGATTTTTTTTTTTAATTTATTAAAACTAATGCTCAGTTGGCAACGCATACGCATTATAGCCTGAAGGTTGAAGGATTGTTTTATTTTTTTTCGTATAGACTTTTGTTAAGTTTTGAATTGGTTATTACTTCGTAATTGGTTTCTTCTATTTCTTTCTCATTTATTAATACTTTATTTTTCACTAAGTTTTTATTATAGACGATAAAATGCAATAAAAATATTATTTCTAATCTTAATGCTCGTTCCTTTTATCTATAATTATCTATATATGAAATCATTTTCTCCTGCATACAAAATTATTTTATTTAGCCTTCACCTTTATATTAAGACTAAAATGTTCACCATATCTATATTGATGAGGTGAACTATCTTCCAGACTTAAGGTTTCATAATGGATATGATAGCAATACTATTCCTTGAGATATATTTACTAAAAATTCATGACAACTATACTACTGAAACTTCACTAAGGCATGAGAATGTTTATAAAGCTTAGTCTGAAACTAAAACTCTTTTTATTCCCTACTTCATTGAATGAAGAACTATTAGTAAAAACGCATATTCACACCTTTAGACTCTTCAGAATTATTTTTATACTAATATTTATACATTTTGCATAGAATTATTCATATATGGAATCATTTTTTCTTGAGTACAAAATTATTTTATTTAGTTATAATTTTATGATTTTTTTCTATGAATAAATCTTAAAGGTCTTCATTATATAAAGTATTATTGGGATGCACCATCTTTCGTATTCGAGGGATCGTAACGAATGTGACAACAATTGGAATCTTCATAATATATTTATCAAAAATCCATGACAACTGCCCTCTGAAACTTCACCATCAGGCATGGGAATACTCCTAAAGCTTAGTGAGATATTAAAACTCTACTTTTCCTCTACTTTGTTGAAGTGAAGGACAACTGGTGAAACCACAATATTCACACCCTCTGGCTCTTTAAGATCAACAGTGTAGGATAGTTCAGTTCTTCAACTTTGATGCTGTGAATAATAGAGTATGTTATATTCATATTAACTATGACATTCACTTTCTTATCATTAAACAACCCAAAGCCACAAATATATTGAATGTAATCATGTGGTTGAATGTTATATATGAGGCCTGGATTATTAACTGTCATTGGGTAACCTGGGTCTATGGTAAAGTCATTGGCTTTCTTCCCATCATTTTGATCTGAAATTGGTTTCCCATCTCGATTAGTAGCATATGTTGTAGTCATGATTGTTGATTTGATTGTATCAACTGACCATGTAGGATAGTTTTTCTTGAGTAAAGCAGCAAGACCGACCACATGAGGTGTGGCCATGGAGTATCCACTTTCAAAACTGAATACTAAGTGTGTGCCACTGTGATTTAGGCCAATCTCAAATGGCCATGCTGCAAGGATGTTGAGTCCTGGGGTGATAACATTTGGTTTTATAAAACCTCCATTCCAAGGGCTAGGGCCTCAATCCGAGAACGTGGCAACTGCTGGAGAGGGTCGGACACCAAATTGTGTACCTTTAAAGATAATTGATACTATTGGATAAGGAGTAAAAGAGTAGTGTATAAGCTGTTGTCTTGCATATTGGGTGATATATGAGGTAGGGAGTACATGAGGCTCAACAAATGTAGTGTTCCTTGGTTTCCAATTATAATCATAGCAGCCCCTCAGCTTTGCTAACATATTCTCCAGTTAATGTATTGTTGGGTTGGTGTTTGCAAAGAACTATCTTTCCAGTTAATGTATTGTTGGCTTCATTCCACTGTCAATAACTGCAATGATTTGACCTTGTCCATAGGCGGATTTATACCACACGCTTTGTTGCTTATAGAGTCCAAGGAATTCAGGGGTGTATGTTGTACGATATTGGTGGGTGGTATCTGGGCAAGCTAGAGAAACCCATCCATTGATTCCATGGCCTTCAATTCATCTTGACTAAGCCACGCCGCAAATCCAGTGATCACTTGGCAAGAAGCCTAGACCAAGCGTGGCTCTCCAAAGAAGAGTGTCATTTGGCAAGAAAGACTGATACTGACTTTTTCTATGTTTGAAGGGATGAAACTTCTTGGCAGTTGGTTTTTGAACATAAACGATATAGACCCGATGATGTTGATTGGCGAAGCAGTGATCATTAACAGGCAGCAAAAGCTGTCCGTGAACTTGGAGCAAACAAGCAGCACTGAGGAAGAAGAATAGTAGGAGAAAGCTTACTAAAGGGGGATACATCCATCGCGGGCAAGAAACCTGGATTGGGGATATGTAATGTGGAAAATAGGAGAAAGCTGTCGAAAATTTATAGGAGAAATAAGCTGGGAATTGCAGTGGTTTGGTAATTGAATGAACAGCGAGGGACGTCATTTTTCTGTTCATGAATTTCAACTAATATCTGTACAGGAGATGATAAATAAAATAGTATACTAGGAAAAAAGTACTTATTTTTCACATGTTGGTGAGAATAAAATATTGCTGATGCTATACGTTGTCCTTTTACATTCTAAGTTTCAAATAATTTGTTTTGCAGTTAATATTAAAAATAAATAATTTTGCACTTTGCTGAAATGCATTAAAATAAAAAGGCGAACAACTTTATTCAGGTGACGAGTATCGTAGGAGAGCGAGAGTGAGGGAGAGAGAGAGAGAGAGAGAGAGAGAGAGAGTTCGATCTGATTAGGTCTAAAAAATATTGGGGGATTTACATACATATCACACAATTCTAATGTATTTATATATATATATCTAATACCTAAAATTAGATATTTACTTATCTAATATTTTTTTTATGCTTAAAAAAGTGTATTTCATTTTTAAAAATTGAATAAAGTGATATTTTTGATGTGATATTGAAGATTAAAATGTTATATATATATATAAATTAAAAATTAGATATTAAATATATAAGTACATAACAATTGTATGATATATATGTAAATCACTCAAAAATATTTTGTCATCAATAAGTGAAACTAATTTGATCACTAAACTGATTCTGATTATATAGAAACAAATTGCATAAATGAAGTTTTTTTAATCACATTTAATTCTTAATACAATTGTTAAAAATCTTCTTATAAAAAGTAAACCTATAAATTATATTGAGTTAAATGTATAATCAAGAATTTAAAAATTAAATCTGACAATCTAAATAAATCGGTTGTATGGCCAGCCCAACTAATATTTAAATATAATACTTTAATTTAGTTTTTTTAAAAAATTAATTTTATAAATCTTATAATATAAAAAAAAATCTAATTAACATTAGCTTAGCCAAGCAATATAGCTTACCCAAAACTCCAATGGGTATATTATAGCGCATTTTTCATATAAATAATACATTACAAACTCTCTTCTATGATATTAGATTAAAAAAAATTATAAATACATGAAATTTGAGTTGGAGAACAGAACAAAGATATTAAATGAGCGTGAGATGTAGAAATATAAGAATACTATTTTAATATTTAAAAAAATATTTTATAAATTTTATTTTCTTATTATAAATAATATTCATATTATAAATTATATTCTTAATATAAATAATATTTATCTTTAAATATCTATATTATAAATTTTTTTATTTTAAAATATATTTAATATCTATATATCTAGATTTATAATATATATGGAGTTATATCTTAATGAGCTTTATATTGAACATTAAATTATTGAAGATATTATTTGTGTATAAAGTCTCTTTATTGTTTTTACTATGTATTAATATTTTTTGGTTCAACTCTTAGTTTAACTTTAGTTCTTGAAGTCTTTTCTCCTTTATAGCTTCTTATTCAATCTAATTTTCATAACCTTAAAAGCCTAAGAATATGGCCAGTCATTAATAGAGTATTGCTAAAGATATTGACAAGCGAAATTAAATCAACAAGTCTTTAAATTTTAAGAGATAAATTAAATTTGGCACATGTTAAAGAAATCAATTGATTGACCATATAATTATGTCAAAATAATTTTTTGATGTTATTATTATTATTATTATCATTTTTTATGGAATTGATATTTTTAAGAAGTTAAAGTTTAGAGACTAAGAGTCTGTTTCATATAGCTGTAGTTTTTCGAAAAATCGGTTGTAAAATTACTATAGAGAAAGTAATTTTTTGAAAAATTTTTTGTATGTGTTACAAATATTTTTTTTAAAAGAAAATTTAAAAAATAGTTTTCTAACAGCCACTATACTCTATCATCTCTGGTTCTCAAAACAATTTTTTCACCACAAATTTTCTAAAAAATAGCTAAAAAGCTGGTAGCCAAACAAACCTACTTTGTTTTCTGATTGTTTATGATCAAAAATATCATCAACACTTGAAGTATTAGATAAGTAAATATCTAACTTTAGATATTAGATATATAAATACATAAGAATTGTGTTATATATATGTAAATCTATGGGTGTAAATGAGCCGAGCTTGAGCAAGCCGAACTTTTATTTGTGTTCTACTCATTTGAAAATTGCTTTATTCGTGTTTGGCTTGTGTTCAAAATAGATCGAAATTTCAGTGTTCGTGTTCTGTTTGAATTGTTTGAAATGACTCGAAATATAATAATCCGAAAAATCGAACGAAGGATTGTTCGCGTTCAGCTCGTTTATAAATCGAGCTTGAAATATTTATTCGTGTTAGATGCAGTTATAATGAGCGAGCAGTTATTCATGGATAATGATTTTTTGACATCCCCATGTAAATCTTCATTTAAGTTATTGGGTATGATTTATTCTGTTTAAGAAAAAATCGGCATCGAATGTACATCGCACAATTATTATTCAGCTAATGTAAGAGAGAGAAAGCGAGGGGAGAGAGATAGAGCTGATTCTAAGTATAAAGTAGCCATTTTACCTTCTGTTCAATTCAACATATTTTTAACATTATCTCAAACAGATTTAGACTAAAAATATGTGACATTCGCTCAGCACTTTCTACTACGTAAATTAATTTTTTTTTATGCGTGAATAGGCAGATTATTTTTTTAATCTATCAACTATACATTTTATTTACCAAAATCTATTTATCTAATGTATATAAAATATAAAACATTAATTTAATTTTAAAACTTTTAATGAATTTATTATAGAAAGGCTGAGTTAAAGGAATCAATCACTTATCAATTACATTCCTAACTCTTCTGCTGAGTCTAATTATATTCTAAAATACTTAAAAAATTTGTCTTGAGGTTGTCTTCAGGTTTTTTTTTCTACTTTCTTGTCCCTTGGATTGTTCCTCAACAGAACTTGAATCTTACACATTAATTATGCATTCTTCTATTCTTGAAATCTGTTAAAATATAATATTAGTATATCTAATTGTATATTATTGTTGTTAAAATGAGCTCACAAAGGTCAACAATCTCCCCATTTTGATGGTGATAAACTTATATTGATTAGTAATAATGATAGTGGTGATCTCAAATAGCAAATATTAGTGTAAGAACATTAGTGATTACATGCATTAATTGATGGCAGACGATGGATACAAATACCAATTGATGTAGGACATTATATAACGAGTGGTGAGAGTTATTGAGGGTACAATGAATTATTTTATCGATTGATTTAGGGCTTCATAAGATGTGCGGTGAGAAGTATCGATGTCAATTATTCATGTAAAGGCGATGATGGCCATTAATGTTAGTCAATGCTTGTGATGGTGTTGATATCAGTTTATGATGGCAATAAATGTCAAGATCAGTTACAAAATAATGAAAATGGAAGCCAACATCTAATGTTATTTGATGATAACAATAGATGCCGATATTAGTTATAAAATGATGACAATGAAAGCCACCATTAGATTTTAAGTATTTAAATTTATATGGCATTGCCGTCAACCTTCTATTTAAAGGGAAGATTGAGCTAAGAAGAGACATTTGAGAAGTTCTGATGTAAAAGACCTCGATTTTTTATGAAATTTTTTGATTAGAAGTGGTCTATTAATAAATGAACTCGATCATAAATATAAAGATAGACATATAAGAGGGTCAAAAATTTATCAATATTAGGAGAAGATCATGATATTGAGAGTATAAATTCAAAGAGGTTTAAATGAGAATAACCCATTCAAATAAATAAATTTTCTAAAAGAAATAGTCTACAAATAAATGAGTTGGAATTTGAATGATGATTAGAGCTCTAAAATTTTTCAAATTTGAGAATTCTCTCCACTAAAAGACCCCTTAAATATGTTGGAACATGAATTATTTATAAATTTCTAAAGAAAACATACGAATAGTTTCTATAAAAAAATCCTAATGCTCAATTGGATAATAAAAAAAAATTAGGTTCGATCATTTTATATTCTAGGTATCTCAACATTCTAATAAACACATAATTGAGCAATTTTGGGTAGTCAAATTGCTCTCATCATAATGCTATTTTTGTTTGTAAATACATAAATTTAGAGAAAATTTAGTGTCCATATGGTAGCCTCAAGAGAATTTTATTTATATTTCTTAAATATTTGATTTGAAATCATTTGGACTTCAATCCAAATATTTTCTATATTCAGGTGATAGGATTCATCAAGTCAAGCTGTGCAACGCCTTATATTATAAACTTTCTATTTATCATTCATTAATTCATGCTACTGTCAATAGTTCAAATTGAATATATGACACCTTTACCCTTGCTGGTGAGCAATCGAATGACTAAACGGCTACCATGCGGTGAACTTATCCAAGTTCACAAATGGCAATATCGCCACTTCAAACATCTTCATTAACGCCGCTCTCTGTATTGAAGAATGCGGTCGGAGCCCCGTGGCCCAAGATCTTGCTCATCAATATGGCGACGCCTTCGCTGACGCCGAGGACGACGACGACGACGACACCGAGATACCTCTCATCGTGGATTCCCAGCACCAACGTTTCCCTCGCCTCGTAAAATTTGGCACTACTTTTCTGGTGCGTACCATCTCTTCTAAATTCTCTGCCGCACCTCTCGCTTGATCCCGCCGCTCGCACCAAGCGGCGGCCTCGCTTCTGGCTGTTCTCTGTGGAGCATGGTACTGCAGTTGAAGAAAAGGAAAAAGAGGAATCTGGGGATAATAACCTATGCGAGGACGTTAATCGGAGAAAACTCTACGTGGCGAATTTACCGTGGGACTATTCGACCCTGATCTCCAGAGGCTATTTGGCCGTCAAATTTTTAAATTAAGCATGATTAGTAATTTAATTAGATAATTAAGTATCATAAAAAAAATTTACAAAATAAAATGTCGCCCGTAAGGACATTGGCGGCGATTCATCCTAATTTAGAGCTGAAAACAGAGGCTGCGTCGCGCTCTTCGGGTTTTCTCTTCGATCCCGCCGTTGCCGCTCGACGTCAGACCGTCTTGTCGGAAGCCGCGCCATCCGTGAAAGTCGCCGTAGGTGAAGAAGGAGCTTGTAAGAATTTTTTGCGCCGATTTAGGTATTTCTAACCCTAAACAAAAAAATAAAATTTATAATGTCGAATTGTATGAGTTTTTTTGGTTTGTTTAAGCTAATTATTATGATATTCATAGGAAATTTGTGATGGATTTCATTTTGTGCCCAATTTTTTTTAGGAAAGCTTCAATTTTTGCGCAATTTTTTTTTGATTGATTAAGTGTATATAATTTTAATTTGTTATGAAGATCTTTAATTGTATTAAGCGCATATGTGGTGATTCATGTTCGTTAAAAAAGTTAAATCTGTGCTTGATCTGTTTTGTTGAATATCTTCATGTGTGATGTTTTTTTTGGCAAAGGAGGTACGTGGTTGTTATAAAATATTGCTACAATATGGTTGAGATATCGATCTGATAAATGCAAAAGAGAATGATTGGCTTTTATAAGTGTGGCATTGCATAAATTGGTTATTGTCACATTACAGTATTTGTATTTTATTTGTCACATTGCAGTAGTTGGATTTTATTTGTTATGCTGAAATATTAGGATCGAGTGATTGCTTGAATGTAAGTATTTGTCATATCATATATGCAAGATTGTTTGAGCGTAATAGCCGGTTGAATACCGGTGTTCCGTTATTCTAGTGATGAGTTCGAATCGTATGTATTATTCTTTATTATGATGGTGAACTCAGAGTAAGTGATTAGTTCATTCCAACATATATTGGTGGGAGAAATCGTTTTCATTAAATTTGAGGAATTACGAAAAGAGTTATGAGGTCGTTGAAGCTAGATCTATCAAAATTCTATTAATCGGTGGGTCATTTTCCTATTAGGCTGGATTTATTGCAACACATTAACGTGCGATGATGAAGTTTGTGAGGCTATTATTAATGCAGCATGTTCGCAATCTATTGTGGTGTATGTCGAATTTGAGGAACCTATGTGGAGATAGGGAGGTTAGCAACATAGTCGACCGTCAAAGAGGTGGAATCACCACTGATTACATAACACCACCTCCTCAAATACTCGAGGGAAATATGAGGTGCGCAAGGGAAAATGATTATTTTACAAGCTGGCTCATATGGGTGACCCAGGTGACCCTCAAGGTAATGATGCACCCACCACCATCGATGTAAATGTTGAATATGAAACTATGTCTAGTGGAGATAGTAGTGATGAGGATGACGACAATTATATTGACTTGGAGCGGGCTGATTTAAGAGCAGCAGAACCATCCCATAGGGTCAGAGATTTGATTGTCGATTACTCAATGAGAACGAGTCATACTGAGGAGCATTTGATACATAATAATGATTATATGCGAAACCACTTGAGAATGGGATGAAGACTTGCATTTGATGGCCCCATCGATGATTCAACCTTGAAGGGAGCATCCTATAGATGAATTAGTGGAAGGTATGTGCTTTCATGATAAGAAGGAGTTGCAATTCTTTGTTGAGTGGTCGATTATAAACAAAGTTGAATATGTCATATATGCCTCAAGCCAATCAAAATTTTGTCTTTGTGCCATTTTTGATTAGACCATGTTTGTGGCGTTTACATGCCTTCTCAGTTAAGAGGTTGGGTGGAACTTGGAGAATTGGTTGAGCTCTCCCATGGTTGTAGTCACTTTCTTAATCTTTGGACAAAGGCGATACATCATAATTTATAAGTTATTTCATCCACCCTACAAGCAGTTGGATCTCAAGATTATAGGTATAGAGTTGAAGTTCAATATAAGAGTGTCTTATATGAAGGCTTGAGATGCACGAAAGCGATTAAAATTTTTGGCGGTTGGGAGGAATCTTATAGATCATTGGAAAAATTTATGGTTCTTTGTTTGCCCATGCGGTTCAATTATACCGAATTGTCCAATCAAATAGATTGCTTTTGTCGCTTGAGTCGTCAATAGGTTGGCGATATTATTGGCGGTCTTGATGGACTTTTCTCACGGGTAAATCTGAGGCACTCTACTTAATGTTGTTGGGATCGATGCAAACAATGGGTTATTCCAACTAACCTTTACAGTTGTTGAATCAGAGTGCATAGAGTCTTGGATTTGGTTTTTGCGCACTCTTCAGGACTTGATCCCATTAGTGTCTACGAGGGGTGATCTATGCCTCATCTCAGATAGACATGCGTCTTGTTAGGTTGAGAAATCTTCCCATGGGCTGCACATCACTTCTGCCTGCGCCATTTGAGGGAGAACTTCAAAAGAACAGTACGACAACTCGACATAGCTGATGTAGACTTCATATGTCAGAAAATGTATGTTGTAGGAAACGACATCCAATTTTCAAAAGGCATATGTCATACATTAAGAATATTAAGCGGGAGGCTGGCTAGTTTCAAGGGATGTTCAGCGGTGGACTCAAACTCATGATGCAGTGCAGTGCAGTGCTATGATGACAAATGCGAGATTGCTTTAACGAGTGCTTAAAGCGTGCACTTACTATTCAAGCCATGATTACTATACTATAATAGTTTTCCTTCTTATGAAACATCTTGAAGCACGCTAGAAAGACAATAAGAAAACTTGTTTTCTCCTCGCATTAAAGCTACCGATTGCTAATGAATGCACGAGATTACTGAACACTTAGGATTAGCATGTATATTAAGTATTTGATGTTAGCAATCGAACCTACAAAGTAGAAGTTTCTGAGAACTATGACTGCAAGTGTATGTGTAGACAACCACAGTCTTATCACCTACCTTGTCCACACGTGGTTGCAATTTTGAGCCATCGCCACCTAAACCACGTGCAACATGTCTCTGTGTACTATAGCTTGCAGAATTATATTAGCACTTACCAGGGAGAGTTCCATGTAATACCTGATCGGGAAGAGTGGGCAGATCACATCACAGAAGGCAGTTATGAAACTTATAACCCACCTTATATTAAGCGAAAGTCTGGAAGACCAAGGACAAGAAGATTTAAAAATACCATGGATGAGAACACTCTTAAAAGTTCAGTATGCTTGTTTGTAAGGCATTATGGGTCTGTCCTCGAAGCGAGTGTGTGATATTTTCTAAGTTAGTTGTTTGATGTCATGTTGTGTACTTGTGCTATTGTTGTAGTAGTCCTACTGTGTACTTGTGTTTCATCTGTTTTGACTAGTATTTTATGTCATATTGTCTACTTGTAGTAGTCCTATGTTTTATGTCATATTGTCTACTTTCAAGCAGTGCATGTTTTGATTAGTTTTTCTCTGTTATACTTTTTCGAAAGTGTATATTTCTTTGCGTTCATAGTACACATGGTGGAAAATAAAATTATAAATCTAGAATCTCTCAATTAATAGCGGTTATTTTTATAATTATTTTATGCCTTGCTATTTTATGTATGTCTTTCTCTACGGGTATTTCTTTTAGTCCTCGAGCTACTAGTATTCTAAAATTATAATCAATGTAATACTTTTTTTGAAATCGCGACTATTGTTTGCTTCAATGGTACCGGTGAAGATGTCTCGATGAAGCCCCCCACCCCAAGGAGGAGCGGCACCGGAGGACCTTGAGGACTACGGTCCACCACCTAGGGTGCACCCTAGCATAGCTATATGTTAGTAGACATAGGCGATCTCGATTTGGTACATTATTTTTGAAGTCATTTCTGCCAATGTATGTATTTGTTATACTAACGTAGTCTATGTATGCTCCATTCGATTGCGGTTTGATGCGGTCGCACTGCGATGTTCAAGGAATGGCCAATTGTCCTAGATTCATGGGTGCATTGTGAGAGATGTCGGACTGTCTCTGATGCGACATTAACTGGATCATCACTTACTAACATCATTAGTGGAGCCCGTGCCCGCACACATTCCACTTTGCCACGAGATGGATCACACTACGTGATGTTGTGATGATCCCGGCATTCGATAGATGGCCCTCCTCTTATTGGCGGTGTTCGTTGGTGGAGGGAGGCGGTGGGCTACGTGTAGCTGGCACGACGAGTTGATCGGAGCGCATCCCGAGCCACACATCGTGTATCGTGATCAGATCCATCCACATATCACATCAGAGTTTCAGATGGGTCAGGCGCATGCATGCATGTGCTTACCATTACGATGGTTGAGGTGGACTTTTTACAGAGATTCATACTTAGATCTACCGAGCTTTATTATGCATATCGAGCATACATCGCTGCCATTGGGTCTTTTCTTCTTCCTGACACTTCGTGCTCGTGAGGTCCACCCGATATCTACTATTACTAGAGGATATTCATTCTTTTAGGGGTTTCTCAGTGGGCTCAGCTGTGCTTGTGTATCTATATAGAGAGTTGCATGAGGCAACCAAGCCGAAGCGCACCAACATAGAAGGATGTATTCATTTACTGTAGGTATGGGCTTGGGAGAACACTCATGTTGGCAGACCTACATTACGTGTTCCCTATCCTGCAGACATCGATGGTCTTAGCATTGGATGTAGCTAGAATGAATGATTTATTCAAGAAATGCCAGCATCCAACATCAGAGTATACAGGGATGAGTTGGATGGACTTCTGCAGAGTCAGGTATGCTGAATAGCTATCATTTTTACTTGTTTACTCGTCATGTGATTAAAATTTTCAGAATAACTTATGATACATGTGCGTCATCCGGAGCCATATGGACATCGATCATGCGCGCATCGCGATATATGTTTGCAGGGAGAGGAGATATGGCTAGCCAGAGTACCGCTGATTTGTTGGAAGAGGGTAGAGTGGTACCGCACGATGTGATCGTCAGATTGCATGCCTCCCATGATTGATGTTGACATAGATCCATCATTTGTTCGTGTTGATGGACAAGGAAAGGCCGACGTTGATTGGGTCGAGTATCACCACTCATACATTGCACAGTGGGAGCGGCGACATGAGTTGGTTGTGACTGTGGATTCAGTGCAGGATGATCGGAGCCAGCGATCAACCGTTACATGAGGTGGTACCGATCTTGGGCTTCACTTTATATGCTGAAGGCACCGACAGTTCCTCCTAACACATACTACCCTCATGCGCCTGGAGATCGTCTGATGGTAAGTCTATGTAGAATTACAATTTGCTTTCCTTGTTACAATGAAACCTTGATATAAATTTACTTTCTTTGCAGCGTGAGCACATCCAGAATACTGAGGATATATTTCAACGCTATTTCGGCAGAGATGATGACACAGAATTTCAAAAATCCATCGACGATTATGAGCAACTGTGCGTGGAGCTGAGGCAAAATATGCATATCTCTGACAGCAGATACAAGGATATAGACATTCCAGACACTTCTGCATCAGCGTAGATAGATGCATCGTCGATGGATGTGGGTCCATCATATGCGCCAGTGGTGGGACAGTCTACCTATACATTCACACAACCACCCCAGTATTTATATCAGGATGCAATGTGGTCTCAGATGAACCCATGACATGCGATCCACCCACATATGGTCCGTCATTCCACATGACACCGCCATATGCGGTACCACGAGTACTTCGTTGCCATCTCGAGCTTCTACCACAGTTACGGACTTGGGATGTTCATAACAACCCGGTGAGCAGGTGGACGAGGAGGAGGACCGTCAGCAGCATCATTTGCGTGATCAACCACATTGACCACCATCCCATTATACCCCTGGTAGCGATGCGATTCTACCGCACAGACATCGACGATGATAGTTGTATTTTTTTTAACAGTTTATGGCATGTAGTAGCTATTTTTTATTTATTATGTTCACTTATTTAGTTTTGGTGATTGTAAAATTATAGTGTTGTTTGTTATCAATTTAGTTTTATTTGGTTAACTCACAACTATTTAGACTCATACAAAAAATTTAATACACTTAGAATGTTTAATATTATAAAAAAAATATGTGTATTCAACAAACATTATGTTAAGATCACACAAACGAGTGTTGTCGTAATATTTTTAATTTTTGTAACGTCAAATTTTTTACATTTGCAAAAACTGTGACTAAGAGGATGAGATTCATCAAAAGTTGTCAATATAAAAGTTGTATAATTTTTCATTATCTTTCCAATGATACTAACCACGTCAAAATCCGATACTTGATGAGATAGATATAGCCAAAATAAAGTGGCTGTCTACCTTTTTTTTTTTTAAAAAATACATTTGCAAAAATCGGGCGAGATTCGTCAAAAGTTATCAACATAAAAGTTGTAGAATTTGTTATTATTTTTCCAACATGCCAAGCACGCCAAAATACGACACCTGATGAGCCTGATATGACCAAAAAATGAGGGCTGCATCAATATTGTTATATTTTGCAACTTTAGAAGTCACACATTTGCAAAAACTGTGGCTCATTGGGCTAGATTCATCGAAAGTTATTAACATGAAAGTTGTAGAATTTTTTATTATCCTTCCAACGATACTAAGTACGCAAAATTTCAACACCAAATGAGCATGATATGGTCAAAAATGGAAATCAATTTAATTTTTTTTAAAATCGAGCGATCGCTGGTCGGCGTGGCGGGCATCCTCGGCGCCACTCACGGGTGACTAGCCTATTTTAAATTTTTTTATGCTGCCTAATTACTTAATTAAATCACTAATCATGCTTAATTTGAAAATTTGGCCTTTGGCCTTTACGCGGAATGATGTGGAGGTTAGCTATTTGGCGGTTCCGGCCCGCACGTGAATGATTTTCTATAAGTTGAGTCGATTGGTCATACCCTTGATATAACACGTATGCATTTGATTAAGTGAAATTACATTTGAGAGGGTGATGTATATGTTGATGTGGTGTTTTAATTTGGATGTCGTGTGAATACCATGCAGATCTTAGATGGCACTTATTGAAGTGATCGGGTACGATATTAAGGTAAGATGTACTATCTTGAAAAATAGAGACACCACCATATAATGAATCTAACCACTTAATAAGGAGTCTTAAGGCATGATAGGTCTTCGAATATACCAGTGATCTTTCTCCTACTTTACATGAAAAAAATAAAATAAGATTTATTTTAAGCCGGCTTCTTTAGTTCCTTATGGAGTCAAGCCTCTATAATTAATTACATCCTAGGAAATAAGATTTTCTAAGAATACTCTTGATGAAAATAGCCAATTATTATTTCCAAATATTTCAAGGTTAAGACTATCAAAGGATTGATTATTTTGGAAAATCAAATAAGATCGTTGAATTGAAAGACTTATTTTAGAATACGAAGAGAAATAATTAGGAAGTAATCATGTTACTAGGAAACCTAGAGAGCATTCCAACCTATCTTATGGCTAGGCTTTATGTATTTGAAAAAGAAGAGATTTATTTGTTTGAGTTGAAATTTTATTAGATTGCTTGAGCTTATAATCTATTAATACAAGATTGTGGAAATCATTAATAGGTGAGGATTTATGCTCATAACTCGAAGAAAACAAGCAACCTTGGATACTAAATCTAGAGAGCTTTAACACAAGTTAAAAGCACGACATAAATATAAATAGAAAGATGACATAAGGGTTTATCTCCACAAGAGAGAATAAACCCGTCCGACTTCTGGACTTACAACTGCCTGGAGTGGCCGACAGCTAACACCTCATACGATTCAAAATCATGTAGTTTGGTTTTATGAAATTACAAGATGACTTGGCTTGTTATTTAATTTGGAAAGAAATTAAAGTCTTAAACTCATTCCCTAAGAGATTAGAGCATGAGTGGTATGAACATACCACTTAGTATAAAATACTAATCTTTACAATTTTTATTTCATTTTGACACAACATTTTGGACAAAAGCTTTGAGATTTTTATACCTAAATACATAATGAAATTTGATTGTTGGCTAAATCAAAAGATAAAGAGGGTTATTCTCCACTATAAGGGGTTGCTCTCATAGGTCAAGCGGTCCCTAAAGTGCAAGAATGAAGTCCCTCATTTTGCAAGAGTGATTCAATATAATATGCATGATGCTAAACATACAACATATAGATAATGGGTTGCTAAATCTTTTGATTATCTTGTTTAGAGCCTAAGCTTTATGATGAAGTTGTAAGTTATTTTAAAATTCAGTAATAAGTTATTAATTGGGATAAAAAAATAATTTTATCCTAAGAGCCTACCGCATCCAGGCCACACATACAATCATCAATCATTAAGAAATTATGAAAATTATGCAATTCTATTATGCAATCTAAACATAACATCAAACATTCTATAGACTATCACAAAATAATAAAAGGCCGGTGCAATTGGGTATCGCCATACACCGTGGAAAAGAGAAAAGATAAGCCGAGTTTTACCCTTATATTTCCCAGAATATGAAAGAATAATTACAATTAGAAATAAATACATATTATAGAGATTTCATTTCTTCATTTCTTTATATCTTCATTCTCTTTCTTTTGATTTGCTCCAAGGCATCACAGGGCACCTTAGGATTAAGCCTTCTAGTCACTGCTTATCCTAATCCTTATAGCACTAATCATATTTTATAAAAAGTAAATCTAACTACACATATAAAATAGATGTTACCTAAATATACATACAATCTCAAATAATAATTTGGACTTAGTGTCCTGCATGAGTAATCAAGCCCACATATCCTAATATGGATTATGCTCGGGGTTTAAGCAATCGCATAGACTATATACTTGCTATCTTAAAGCTTCATATTCTGGATGTTTAGACTATATATTTGCTATCTTAAATACATATAAATATATATATGATTATAAGAATGAAATTCATGCAAGAGATTGTATTTTATTTAATTGAATTATTTATATATATATGTAAATTAAAGCTCTATCCAAATTCTAATACAAATATATATAGAATGAAATTAAATAAGTGTCTTTTATTAACCAAGAAAGTGAAATAATTAAAAGACCTCCTTGGGTCTACTTAAAGCTTGGTATTCTCTGGATGTTCGACTATATATATTTATTAGTATTCAAAACATGTAGATTTATATACATGAACATAGGAAAGAAAGCTTTACATCCATTATATATTTTGGTGGTTAAAGTAATTATGGATACATGCATTTTTAATATAAAAGAGAATTTTCATTCTTTAATCACATACACATGCACATGTATGAAAGATGTAAGCAAATACATGCTATTATTATCCAGAGAAGTGAGATAATCAAATGATCTCCTTGGGGCTACTTAAAGTCTCATATTTCCGGGATGTTTAGACTATACACTTGCTATCTTAAATATATATAAATGTATACATAATTGGGTGAATGAAAATCATGCAAGATTGTATTTTCTTTAGTTAAATTATTTATGCATAAGAATTAGCTTTATGCAAAGTCTAATACCAAAATACATAGGAAGTAAATTAAATAAGTACGTGCCTTTGTTAATCAAAGAAGTGAGATAATTAAATGACCTCGAGGCTACTTAAAATCTCGTATTCTTAGGATATCCAGGACTATATACTTATTATCATTCAAACATATGTAGATTTATATATATGAACATATGAAAGAAAGCTTTACATCCACATACTATACATTTTGGTGGTTAAAGTAATTATAGATGCATGTATTTTTAATAGAAAAGAGGATTTTCATTCTTTAATCACATACACATGAACATGTATGAAAGATGTAAGCACGCGCATTAACTGTGGGGAAGTGAGATAATCAAATGATCTCCTTGGGGCCACTTAAAGCCTCATATTTTTGGGATGTCTAGACTATATGCTTGCTACCTGAAATACATTTAAATGTATACATAATTGGATGAATGAAAATCATGCAAAGATTGTCTTTTTTTTTAGTTGAATTATTTATGCATATGAATTAAAGCTCTATCCAAATTATAATATCAAAATACATAGGAAGTAAATTAAATAAGTACGTGCTTTTGTTAACCAAGGAAGTGAGATAATCAAATGACCTCCTTGGGGCTACTTAAAGTCTCGTATTTCCATGATGTTAAGATTATATACTTATTAGCATTCAAACATATGTAAATCTATATATGAACCTAAGAAAGAGAGCTTCATATTCATATGACTAAGCTATAAACACATACAAATCTTATATGTATTCATAACTATTATCATTCCAAGCATTGCTATAAATTTATAATTTTGGAAAAAATTTAGATTTATTAGTAATAATAATAATTAAATTAAAGTAACACATGCATGCTTACATAAATAAACTTGATTTGATTCATTTAAATTTGAAAAGATGAATGCATGGAACCATATGACATACAACAACAACAACAACAAGCCTTAATCCCACTAGGTGGGGTTTGCTACATGAATCCTTCGTCTCCATTGTGTCCTATTATGTGTCAAATTCTCATTTAAATCAAGTATACTAAGATCATTTTTTATACATCTTAACCAAGTCTTTTTAGGTCTACCTCTACCTTTCTTAACATAAGACAAATCTAATGCATATACTCTTCTAATCGGGTCATCGGACGGCCGACGCTTTATGTGGCCAAACCATCTAAGGTGACTCTCCCTAATCTTATCTACCACTGGAGCTACTCCAACTTTTTCTCGAATATACTAATTTTGTATTCTATCTCTAAGAGTAAAGCCACTCATCCACCTAAGCATCCTCATCTCTGTAACACTTAACTTAGTCTATGCTTCTCTTTTATTGGCCAACATTCTGCACCATAAGTCATTGCAAGTCTTATCACAATCTTATAAAATTTTCCCTTAAGTTTAAGCGAACATTTCTATTACATAATAGGCCGATGCATTCCTCCACTTCAACCATCCAACTTGAATTCTACTAATAACATCTCCATCTATTTCACCATCATTTTGAATAATATAGCCTAAATATCTGAATTGCTCAGTCGTATTAATGACTTATTTATCTAATGTCACAACAGTACCACTAGAACTTCTACAACAAAATTTACACTCCATATATTCAATTTTAGATCTACTTAAATGAAAACCTTTAGACTCTAGAGTTGACCTCCATAATTCAAGTTTCTGTTGGACTCCTCTCTAGTCTTATCAACAAGAAGAATGTCATCAGCAAAAAGCATACACCAAGGTACATCTTCTTGTAAATGCCTAGTAAGAACATCCATAACTAAAGTAAAAAGATAAGGGCTTAAAGCTGATCCTTGATGTAATCCAACTAAAATAAGAAAATATTTTGTCAATCCTCCTTGTGTTTGGACACAAGTAACAGCTCTAATATAGATATCCTTAATGACTTGAATATAACCAATATTAACTCATTTCTATTCTAGAACTCTCCAAAGAACATCTCTTGAAACTTTATCATAAGCTTTCTCTAAATCAATAAATATTATATTAAGATCCTCCTTACTTTCTCTATACTTCTCCATCAAACCCCTTAACAAATGTATAACATCCATAGTAGATCTACTTGGCATGAAACCAAACTGATTGTAAGAAACCTCTGTATCACAGCACAACCTATGCTCAATTACTCTCTTCCATAATTTTAATGTATGACACATTAACTTAATTCCTCTATAATTTGCACACTCTTGTGCATCACCTTTATTCTTAAATATAAGAACTAACAAACTCTTTCTCCACTCATCTGACATCTTTTTAGTCTTTAAAATGACATTAAAAATATTTGTAAGCCAAGAGATTCCTTGATCTCCTAAACATTTCCACACTTCTATTGGAATATTGTCCGGTCCTACTGCTTTTCCACATTTCATTTTTCTTTAAAGCTTCACTAACTTCAGATTTACTAATACAACGATAAAAATGAAATTCTCTATTTTTGTTTAGGGTATTAAGGTTGCTAAAATCAATCGTACTTTCAGATCCTTCATTGAAAAGTTTATCAAAATACCTAATCCACTTATTTTCAATATCCTTTTCTAAAAAAATATTTTATTATTTTCATCCTTAATACACCTCACTTGAACTATGTCTTTACTTCTCCTATCTCTTTGGTTGGCTAACTTATACATACATCTTTCACCTTCTTTGGTATCTAATCTATTGTATAAATCACTAAAAGCTAAATTTTTCATCATATACTGCTTTCTTAGAATCTCTACAGGCCACTTTATATCTTTCCCAATTCTCCGAGTTTTTACATCTAAATCAAGTTTTATAACAATACTTTTTATTTTTTATCTTTTCTTGCACACTCTGACTCCACCACCAACTATTCTTATTAAAAGAAGCTTTTCCTTTTGATTCTCCAAGCACATCTTTAGCAACTTGCTTAATTTCACTTGCTATTTTTTCTCACATAATGTTAGCTTCCTCATGAACATCCCAAATTCTAATCTCTTGTAGCTTGCTCTTAAAAATATTTTATTTATATCTTTAAGTGTCTCCATCTAATTCTAGGACAATAATTTGGTTTATTTTTCTCTTACAACCTTTCATCTTAAAATCTAAAACTAACAATCGATGTTGGGTACTTAGATTTTCACTTGAATGACCTTACAATCTTTACAATCTAAATGATCTATTTTTTGATTAGAAAATAATCAATCTGTATTTTACTAGATCCATTTTTATAAGTAATAATATGTTCATCTCTTTTCTTAAATAAAGTGTTAGCTACTACAAAATCATAAGCTAAAGCAAAATCTAATATAGTCCTACCTTTTTTATTAGTCACTCCAAATCCATAACCACCATGAATACTTTTAAAATCTTTTACCACTCTACCAACATGTCCATTTAAATCTCCTCCAATAAATATTTTTTCTTCAAGATGTATCTTTTGTATTAATCCCTCTAATTCTTTCCAAAATTTTTCTTTTGCGCTTACCTCCAAACCTACTTGAGGAGCATATACACTTATAATATTGATAATCTTAGTATCAACAATAATCTTTAAAGCTATAATTCTATCTCCACATCTATTAATATTTATAACATTATCCTTCAAACTTTTATCTATAATCACACCTACACCATTTCTAGTTTGACTTTTACCTGAATACCAAAGTTTAAAACCTAAACTATCAATCTCCTTGGCTTTCTTCCCAACCCATTTAGTTTCTTGAACACATAAAATATTTATCTTTCTATAAACCATAATATCTATTAATTCCATTAATTTACCTGTAAGTGTACTTATATTCCAAGATCCTAACCTAATTCTAGTTTTAACATTTAAAATGATTGGAAAGGAATAGCTAAACATAAACATATGATTCATTCAACAACACTAATTCCTAAGGACAATCATATCAAATAAAATTATTTAAAGAAAATCAAAGCTTCTTATTAATTTGTATTTTGGATTTGGATTAGACTTAAAGAGGAGAGAAGTTATTTATTATTTTAATCTCTTTTTTATGTTGGTGAACTTGATTTGTTTAAGGAAAGGTAATTAGATAAATTTTATGAATTAATTAAGTTGGATCATTCATCAAATCATTTAATTACCCTTTTCTATGCTTATTTAATTTGATTAATCATTTAATCATGAGTCACAAATGATATGAACATAGATGAAAATAAAATTGTAATGTTCTTAAATGATCTGATGCAATTGGCCCATGATTAAAAATTAATTAAGTTAAAGAACCTAATTACTTTTATGATTTTCTCCAACTTATGGGTTAATCATAATTTTCTTAGGGGTCTTTATGTTATTAAATACATAAAGAGGAACCCTTAGTTGATTATTAATTATTTGAAATAATTAATATCTTAATTTGATTTATTTTAGCCATTAATTGATTAATTAAGCACTAATTAAGTCTCACATTAATTCCCTTTAATGAAATGAATTTGAAAAGTAATTAGGAAGGAGGTCCAAATCACTCTCCCTCATCACCTCACTGTTAATTAGTGATTAATGGAGCTAAATTAATTAATTTTTGTTATTTAAAATCTTAATTAATCATTAAGTTGATTAAAAGGATAATTAAGGTTTGAATTATGCATTCCCCTAATTACCTAGGCAATAAATTCCAAGTAAATCATGAGAGGTAGAAGTTATCCCATGAAATCATCACACCAAGTTTGAGATTAATTGCCTAAGTAATTAGAATTAATTAAGCTAATTATAAAATATTCAAACCATACTTAAGCCTTACTCACTATTCAAAATTAAATATAAATATTCCTAATAAAATCTCCTCTATTTTACCTTTCCAATAAGCATTTATTTGTATTTTTAAAATTTTTCTACAACTACTTATGAATTTATAAATTTTAATGATTTAAAAAATTATTAAGCCTAATTAATCCCATCCCATCACGCAGATCGCCGATGTGCCGCGCTTTCCACATGCGTGATTGGCAACTTAAATCTTCGACACGACATTAATGTCAACACACTTTCATCCCCGCCGTTCGATGAGATCGACCATGGGGATTAATCCCACGGTTCCTAAGTGAATAAATCGGATTAAATCTATCTAATGATCACGACCGTCCATTCCAATCAAGCGGAATGGACGACGGATGATCCATCATCCCCCGAACGATGAAAGACAGATACTGTCTGCATTCCTCCACTTGATTTGAGCTCATCAGAGCTCGTGAAAGCTCAGGATCGATCCTAAAACTTTTATAGAGAAGATCTAAAGGGATCCTACGATGAGATTCACTCGAAATCAAACTTTCCTTCACAAAGGCCCAAAATAAGTTGAGAAAAATATTGATTTGCCGGAATTTATCTCGTTTGGGAGCTCAAGACCAGTGGCTAACTGGCTGAGGTAGCTTCATCTTGATGGTGAAGCCTTCCTGAGAAGATGACACCTTGACTCCTCACTACTGGACACCAAGCCGTGTAATCCTTGCAGAGTTGGTCTATGATGGACTTACGGTGCTCGAATTGCTCCAGAGAAGATTCATTTTGCCTCGTTAGAGCTTGGTGAACATGTTGTAAGAGTTAATTAGAGAATGGTAGAGTTTGGAGGAGGTTGGATGAAATTAGGCCTCACTTTGGCTTAGTTTCATCGTCATCGGTGATGGGGAGGCTTAGGTAGCTGGAGGATACACCTTGAGGTGCTCGAGCTCGAGGAAGTGCAATCTATTAATTGAATGAGAATGAGGGAGTACCCCCCTTGTCGGACGGTGGGGATCTCGCCATTTGCGCATCCAAGGTGGCTCGATTTGAATGGGTGAGTGCAGTTGGGCCATGGCTTGTCCCTATCTCCATTATGTGAGCCAATGAGGAGAGGTGGGTTAACTTCGCCTCCCTTGACCTATGTGAGACTTGGGTCAAGCTAGCCATAGAGCCAAGGGTCCAAATTGAGCTTTGGGTGGCTGGCAAGTACAAAGGAGGGGACTTGATCAACCAAAATTAGATTTTATCTTATGTGGAGGGTTTTATCCAATGGATAATGGGTTAATTCAAGTTAAATTTGGGTTGGGTTGGATTTGGGCTGACCCAAGGATGGGTCATGCCAAGTTTCAATGGGTTTGACCTTGGTTTGAATGGGTTTGGCTCAATTTGACTCATGTAGGTCAAATTTGGCTAGGTTGGGTCAAGTTGATTAATTGGTCAAATTGGGTCAAACCAATGGTTGTGTCAAGTTCAAATGAGTATTTGAAATGTTTTGGTCCAATTAGTTTAGTTTAATTTGGCTTGGATTTGATTTTGACTTATTTGGATTCATATAGGTCAAATGAGCTAAGTTGACCAATTTGGCTAAATTGGCCAAATTTGAGTTAGGCATTGGTTTATATTTAATTGATCATTTGAAGATGATTGTAGGCTTTGATTTCAATCAATTTGAATTTATGAATGATTTAAGCCAAATTGACCCTTTAAGTCAATTTGGGCTAAATGGGTCAATTGGATTCAATTGGTCAAGTTGGATTCAATCAAGGCTTGACCAAGTTCAATAATCAATGTTGGTTTGAATCAATTTGTATTGGATTTTGATTTGACATAATTTGGCTTTTTTTAGGTCAAATTGGGTCAACTTGGGTCAAAGGCCAATTCGGTTTGGCTTGGCTCAATTGGTGATCAAGATATGTTCAAGGATTGATTTAGAGTTAGTATGAATCATTGGTTTCAATTGATTTGGTTTAAGATGAGATTTGGTTCATTTGGCTCACGTAGGTTAATTGGGTTAATTTTGTCAAATGATCAAATTGACTTGGTTTGACCCAATTGATTGCAATTGATTAATCAAGGAAGATCAACAATCATCATAGGAGGTTTTGAGTGGTTTGGTTCAATCCAATTTGGGTTGGATTGAGATTTGGTTCAAAAGGGTCATTTAGATCACTTTGGGTCAAGTGAGCCTAATGGGTCAATTGAGTTGATTTTGGGTTGAATTGAGTTGAGTTGAGTTTGATTTTTGATTTGGGATTCATTAATAGCTTTAATTGCAATTGATTTGAGTTTAATTAGATTTTGGCTCATTTGAATATTTTAGGTCAAATGAGTTAGGTTAGGTTGATTGAATTGATTTTGGCTTGATTGGTTTTTATCGCAGTTTTTGGTAGAGCTTGGAATGATGATTGAAGGATTGATTTGCTTTTGAGAAAATCAATTGAGTTAGGTTTGGATTGAAGGGATTTTGGCTAAGTCCATAGGGTTGAATCATGGGTTTAGGTTTAGATTATTGTGGATTTGATTTTGGCTTGGGGATTTCAATTGGGATTTGTTATATTGATTTGAAGTTGAATTTTGGCTAAGGAGGTAGGCAAGAGTTTGGTTTAGGCCATAGGCTAGGTGGGTTTCCCTAGGTCCTAAGGCATAACATAACCTAAGACTAATCCTTCTAAATCTCTAAGTTTTAGTTAACTGTTCACTTAGTTACTAGAAGTGTCTTATGACTAAGGAGCTCTTAGTGTCTAAAAGACTCCTAGATCTATGATTGAAAGATTGAATCCTCACTCCAAAAGTGAGGTCAATAGTTGGCATACCTTTTTGATGGTAAAGGTAACGTCTGTGGTCTAGTGATAGTGAAATATTAAGGAGATCTAGCAAAGTGGTGATAGGGTTTAGGACCAGAAAAAAATGAGTTGGATGCTTCATTGAAAACAAGTTTGAATGGTTTTAGATTGATGACAGGTTTACAATCAAGCATACTTGATTTGTTAAGTATTTCATTAATGTATTTTGATTGATAGAGAGTGACACTGATAGTGGTGGGAATAACTTGAATAACAAGAAAGTAAGAAATGTTGTCCAGATTTTTTATATGAAACTAGCCATGGAGATTGTGAAGGCATGAATTATTTGTTGTAGGATGGTACCAGTAAAAAGTACATCATTAATGTAGACGAGTAACTAAATTTTGGTTTGTTGGGGATTGCATATTAGGAAAAATGGATCAATAGTTTTGAAGATGAAACATTATTGTTGGAGTTGCTTTGATGGAGTTGCAACTATAAATGGAATTCTTTAAAGACAAACATAATGAAAACTTGTGGATCTTTGAAGCTTTTAAGTTGAGTCATATGAATTGTCTTGTTAAACTTACCATGAGGAAAAGTATTAGAGACATCTACTTGTGTGATTGGCCAACTATGGTGTAGAACAACAATCAACGACAATTAGATGGCTAGTTTCTTTTCAATAGGATTAAGTGTTTTTGTGTAATCAATGTTATACTTTTAATTGTGGCCTAAAGCAACTAGTTGAGCATTATTTTATGCAATTGTTCTATCAGTGATGTTTATTTTGAAGATTGATTTGATACCAAGAACATTTTATTGTGAAGATTGTGGAATAAGAAGGTAGGTACTTTGAGCTTGGAGAACATGATATTTTTATTACATGGTAGATTTTCATTGAGGTATTTTAATTGCCATAGTATAGTAGCATGCGGTGGTTGGAGAGTGAATGATATGGCTATGATTAAAAATTTATTTTGATTTTAGAGAACTTAGCATCTGGTAGGCATAGGATGTGTAGAAGAGATAGAATTACAGATCGATCGTAATGGAGAGGATACCAGTGGTGAGACAAAAGTGGAAATGGTTGAGATAGCACTGTAAAAAGTAGGATGATTTAATAGACAGATGTAAAGGGAGAACCTATAATGAAAATAAGAAGAAGTGCAAGTGGCATAAGAGCTATGGGTTGTAGAGAAGAATTGTGAGGAGATTGTGTCATACCTTCATTCTAGAAGCTAGTATATCTGAGCAACACACATGTGATGAAGGGGATTGACCTTAATTTTTAAAATAAATTTTAAAAGTCAAGTTCAATTTAAACCTATTTTATACTCATATGAGAATGGTTTATATATAAGAAATTATAAATAATAGAAGTTATCAAATAAAATTCAATGTTATTTTATGTTTATTAATACATTTTATAGTAATAGTACAACAAAGGAGCAAAGCACTAACTAATGGAAGGGCTGAGCAAAAGCTACACAAGAAAAAATGCCTAACCCAACAAAAGTACAAATAGAGCTACTATATAAACTTAAAAATAAAAAATGAACTTCAATTGCTAAAAAACTTGCTTTTGTGGTGATGGTTCTCCAAGCACCTTAAAAGAACTAGGTATAAGAAAATTTTATGAATGAGTTTGATGATTTAATCTTAGCAAGCAACTACTATTTATTAAAATATAAAAGGCAACGCACTAGTGCATGCAGCATGAAAAAGTAAAAGCATGATTTCTATTTAATAAAAGTATAATAGATGTCATCAATTATCAGGTTAGAATAATATTATATTTGTAAAAGGGAAAAATGTCATCAATTCTAAGATGATTTTCAATATGATGTTCATTATTTTTTGTGCGATGAATTATAAGCAATGTGAATCTATCCTAACATTTTCATATGCAAGTATATCAATATAATTATGCATCCCTAAATATGATTTTATCAATCATTTATCTTTTCATTGTACATTTATATACATATCTATAATTGAGTTTATCAAAACATCTTGAAATTGGGATGGTAAACACCAACATATAGAAATTCAATGATTTTCAATAGAGTTATCACTCAACCCAACTAGCCAATATCCCCAAGTGTTCTATTAATTTATACATTATTGCAAATAATTTTATAATTTCTATATATTATAAGCATGTGTTTAACTTGTGTTTTACAAATGATATGACTGGTGTTATTACCTAGCTAAACGTGATTTGCAAGAGTAAAATTTATTGCATTGATGGAGATGACATGCATGTAAAATAGATCTTTCCACTACTAGAATAAATTCAACAAACAAATATTTATGTAACAAGAAATCAAAGCAAAACTATCTATGCAACTTGTTATTTCATTACAGACATAAAAAGAGATCTACAAATATATTTATAACAAGTAATTGAATATCAAATTTAGGATTGATAACCTATAATTAGTTTAAAATCTATTACAAATATTAATGATAATCTTTCCAACGAAGAAGGTTTGATAACCTATAATTAGTTATCTTTTAATAAATAGAAGTAACTTGTCTCTAATCAGTTAATATGAAATTCAAATTTATTTAAAATCAAATCAATGTCACCGAGTGAAACTTAATCAATATTAATCCTAAATTATTATTTGAACTGTAATAAGTAGTCAAACATGTGATAATATAAGGCTTAATCTTTTCAACCTTAATTACATTAAACCTTAAATGCTACATTGAGAGTCATTATTCAAACCTATTCAATATTAGTTACTTAAAATTGACCTAGTCTAATTATTGTTGCTCACGAGATATGACATACAACATTAACCTACTATCATAAATAAATTCATTATCTTTTCTAAACCCAACATATCAAAATGCAAAAGAAAGTTTTATAATTTGTGACAAGAAATCAATAATAGTCAAATTTTAACGTTATTTTTTGAGACAAAACATATTAATATTTAATGAATTAAAATAGTGAATCTCCTCTCAATAACTTTAGTGGAGGAGATAGAGAAAAAAAAAAAGAAAGCAAAGAAGGAGGGGAGGAAAGGTTGTAGCTATCTTATTATCAAATGAAGAAAATGAAGATTAGTGCATCAAATTGGTGGTTGTGAGGAAGGAAGACATGAGAGGGAGAGAGCACTAGAGGGGTTTGACGTCTTAGGAGGGAGGAAACATTGTGAGATTAGATGCCTTAACTTTTTTATATTATGAATAGAGATGGTTGAGGAGCATGAGATTTTATTTTGATTAGGGAGAGGCTGCATCACAAGAAGAAAAGGAGTGAAGGGTTTTGTGGCTTAATTTTGTGTGTCATTGCAAGTGATTCGAGTGGCTACGAGATCGAGGGTTTGTCGTAGCTTAATGGAGGGATTCAACTAGTTTGACCTAGGACTTGGTTCGATTTATTACAATTTGGAATAAGTTGAGAGAATGCTAATTTCATCAAATTTAGAATGGCATGAAATGATAATCTTTCATGTGATAGGATTGTAGCATTTATAACCTTTTGTAAGAAGTATAGTTAATGAAAATACAACAATGATTTTAGGGCTAGTTTATGTGTGAACAAGGTTGTAGCCATAGGTAGCATTTGCAACCAAATACTCATAAATGAGAATATTAAGGTTGTTTATTATATAGTAGATGGTAAGTAGAATATATTTCAATTTTTTTGAAGCGTAATTGATTAATTAAATTGATAGGAATGAGCAAGAGTATCAAAGTGAAGATAATGAGAAAGATTATTTTCAAGTATCAAGGTGTGAATTGTTTCAATTAGATGACAATGTTTTCATTCAATGACATCATTTTGTTCAAGGGTGTGGAGATAGCTGAGTTGATACTAAGTACTCATCGAGAAAATAAATTTAAAAAATTAGTGTTGTTATATTCTTTATCACCATATTTTTACGGAATAATTTTGTTATTTTCAACCATATTTTCAAATGAATAAGTTTTGTGAATGATTGTGATTTTGTATAATGGGAAACACCTAGCAAAATCTAGAGAAGACATTAAAGAAAGAGAGATATCATTTGTTAACTTGAGTATAAATAGTTGGGGAAGGTTCCCAAATATCATAATGGATAATTTTAGATGGTTTGTATGCAATTGCATTGATTTTAAAAAGCGATGTCTATATATGTTTGCAAGATTATAGGAAGTACATGTAAAAAGTGAAGTGGGAACGCATAAAGACAAGTGTTGCTTGCCTAAAAAGATAAAATCAAAGTGTTGTGATGCCTAAGTCAGCAGCACCACAGTGCCTTTGCCAAAGGTTATGATAGTGAAGCAAAATGTCTTAAGGAAGATGAAGATCATGCAGAGGGGTGTTGTCAATACAGTCTTTTTTGATATGGTCTTGTGAGCATGCTTCACTTGGTTTTCAAGTCTTGGTATGGTATCCAATGACATCAAAGAAAATAGAACATGCATTATCATATGTGAGCTTATGAATAAAGAAAAGATTATGCAAAGATGAGATGAGAGAGGTTGTAGTAAGGTTGGTCTGTATGGAAGCAGTGTGCAGTTGAGTGATTATTTTTTTTCATTGATTTAACATTTGAGATGTGAAGAATAAGATTTGCCTCTTGGTGAAATTGATAAAATGTCTACCTTTAGATGATATATATTTTTATTGTGGTCGTGATTGCGAGGAGAATGAGAGAACCAACCTTAGCACTTCCTCTAGACAATCGTGGGATTGACATGTGGAATATGTTGAAATTCACAAGTAGCTTTATTGGCTAGATTGATTTCTTCACTAGAAAGAGAAAAAAGACCATCTAAGCTAGTAAGGGTGAGCTTGGTATGAATATCTATAGTCTTGATAATTTTGAGATAGGTGATTGTGTATATATAAGGTAATATCTTTATAATCAATGTGAGAACAGACAATAGCAATATTGTCAACTTGGTTTTTACTTTCAACTGATATTAGGTCATGGATTGATTTTCTATCGAGAGATTGTGGTGTTTGTTACTTAATTGATCAACTCATGATTGATTCTTTAGCGAACCATATATCCACACATGAATCCAGATTAGACACATTGGGTAGAATAAAGGTGGCTATTGTAGAGTATAAAGTAGTATTTGTATTCTAATAAATAAGCGTCTAGGTGTTGTAGTGGATATTTGGTGAAATTTGGCCAGTATTTTTTGAGAATTTGTTTTGTTGGACCAATGGTTGATCCATTAAGATAGCTGTCAAAGTCATTAGTCTAAAAATTGAGTTGAAGAGGAATGATTATCTCAACCATTTTGAGAAAGGAAGACAATAGCTGAAGGGTTCATAATATAAGTGATTGATTGATCCATATAGGAAAAAAATAGAAGCTAGTGGAAAAGAGATGGTAGATAAATACTATCACCAGAACTTATAAAGAGTGGTTCCCTTGGGCATGTGTTTTTATTCCATGATAAAGTTTTGAACATAGAAAGAGAAATGTTGATGATCATCTTTCATCAAGTAATTCATTTATTTAGTGGATGTATGTGGCCTATTTAATACAACTTTTGATACAAGTATAAAAAGAATATCTTGTCTTGGATGACATTGCATCGCAGAAAGTTGTTATGCTTTGACGGTTGAGACTAATTGGGTTGGTTATAATGTTAGTGGATAATTATTGTTGTTGGATACCTACGCGTGCTTGTGCTTGGGACATGGTGGCAGCTTGGTTTTACTAGCTAGCCTGATACTGACATCATCAACCTCATTGTTCCCGAGCGAGCCTCGGTCTCTCCTCGTCTCTCCCTCCCTCGCTCAATCTCTGTCTCTTCCCTCACTTTGGCTCCCTCGGTTCATCTTTGATCGGCCTTCCCCTTCATTCTCACATTTCATTAAATAGTGAGACTGACTATTGTCGTCTCAATCGAATGGCAATAGTCAGCTCAAATTTTTCTTTTTTTTTTCCATGAGATATCACAACAAGCAAATTATTAATCCTACATCTTGATCATTATCATCTAGGCTCATCATCAAAATGGCTTCAATAATATCAGTTTCTACAATAAGTAGGCATTGTATATTGTTTAAATTCTAGTTTCAAGCTATTCAAAATTTTTGCATCTCTTATCATGACATTAGTACAAGGAAGTTTAGTTGTTGAAGAAGCATAGTTTATATGTGGAAGATATGTGGCAAACATAAAACATTCCTTTTGGAAGATTATTTTTTTTCAATAATTTAGATTTAGCTAGCATTGATCAGAATAAATATTATTTGAAAACTCTATATGATGCAATTGATGAGTCATTGAATTATCTCTAAACCTATGTTGTTTTTATTATCCTAGATTTTATCAAGCTTCATATTCTGCATCATATTCCAGTCCACTTGAAAATATTGTTGAAAGTTATGAAAAGTAGAACGACATTACATTTATTACATACAAAACTTGTTATATTCATTTCACATCTCTATCCAACCACTCTAGTCTATCATGCTCCTCCAAATTCAATGGTTTTACTCTTTTTTTTCTCCTTGTGTTCATACTGGAACATGGTGATATGATTAAACCTAGGTATGATTTTAAGCTTAATAATTCTATGCTTAAAAATGAACTTGAGCTAGAGATGAATAAAACATCTTGCTAGAGGCCATTACTACTTCTCTTGAGGAGTCTTTAAACATATTTATTACTTCCCAAACTCTACAAATAGATATATAAATTGTGCCTTAGCTTCTTACGCTATTGCTTAGTCCATCATAGATTTATGTTTATTTTGTCATTAATGAAATTGCTTTGTGGCTAAGAGATATTCTATGATACTATTTTAGATATTTTATGACAAAGGATTTTGTTGGTATCCAAAGCCTTCATACTTTATTTTTTATGTTTTGATTACATATGTTGATAGTAATAAAGATGTTCATGAACCTATCCTATGATTTCTCTGTCTAGATTTCTTAAGGAAGGACTTTTGTATAACTCCTTAGAAGAAGTGTTTTATCGAACTCAAAAGGAATTAATGTAAAACAAGAAATTAGATATGCTATTTTAAAATTTATTTAACTTTTTTTAAAATTAAAATTCTAAATTTATTTTATTTGGAAGTAGCTCTAATTATTATTTTTTTGGATAGTTCTAGATTTGAATTTAAATTATTTAGGATTAAATTTAGTTTAGATAGGATTAGAAGTGAATTTGAATAATTGATTTTATCTTTGAGCTCTATTTTTAATCTTATTTTTTTGGGATTCAAGCCTTATATCTGATCATTTAAGAACAAACTTAATCAAGATATTTTTCATATATATATATATATATATATATATATATATATAGTCCTTTTCTTGAGTCTCTTTTTTCTGGTGCTTGATTCTATTCTATTGTATTCTTAATTTTCATCGAAGAGTCTTGGCCTTTCAATTTTAGTTGATAGAAATATAAGGAGCTATTGAGGATCATTTTTTTTATTTTTTGATTGTATTTTTAATTTATTTATTTCTATTCTAATATAAAATAAAAATATCTTTGGTAGTTTAATATTTTTTATTTTTTTTAATTTATAATAAAAATGATGAGTAGGTGTGAGGTTTACTGTAAGTCCCTGATTTATAATTCTTGCTGATGCTGTAGAGCTTGAAAGAGACTTAAGGGGTGAGCTTGAATCGAGTCAAATAGATCTGGCGATATGGGTGATTGTGGAAGTGAAAGTGCTTGCCGATGTTGGCAGAGCTTGAAATAGAGAGGAGTGGTAATTTGGGATCCTCATATCAGGTGAGGTGGCAGATTGAAGGAAGCGACAGTTCTTACTTGTTTAAAAGAAGTGCCTCTAGTTAGGAGAGTGGAGATGTAGAGGTTATTGTAGGCATCGACAGATTTCAAAATAGAGAGGAGGGCGAGCTGAAATCAAGCAAATTGGCGAGATGGGTGACTTCATGATGAAAATCGAGCAGGGCCTATAGTTTTTCTGAGGAAGAAGTCTAACAAGTATTGGAGTTCTTTAATTTATTTATTTATTTTAATATAGAAAGAAAGAAGATGTGTCTAAGTTTCCTGAAACATGCTTTTAAAATTATCCATGTAGAAGTATTATTAAGATGGCAGTGTAATTTCTCAATTTTCATATGCATTCGTTAAATAAGATATGTTTTGATCAAATATGATGCATTTGTTGGACTACATTACCACTTTAATGATATTTATATGTAGATAAAACTGCAATCTTAGTAATGCTATTGTTTAGATAACACCGCTATGTAAATGACTGTGAACATAACTGGCCCTTAGTTCAAAGTAAGATCTAAAAACATTTTAATTATTTTTCCATCTTTTCTTTGAAATTCATCTGTTAAGGTGCAAAGGTTGTATTGACTATGCTCATTTGCTTACCATAATGACAAAGGTTTTGCTTATGCTTCTTTGTTTTGGGTTGAGAATGAATTTATTTATCTTGATAACTATATAACTTTTGTTGCTCAAGTTTTGTTACAGACGATATTATCTTTTGTAGGAATAGTTTGGAAGGATCATTAGAGTTGAACTAGCAAAGAGCTTTAAGAAACCTTATTCTACTCTAGCACCTACAAATGCTTCTAAGAAAGAAACAAGAAACTGGATCTATGTATCAATCTTACCTGGAAAGTAAGGTCTGTCTTAGGGAATTCTTCATGGACAAATTCAAACTAGTGTCTGCTAGAGTGGTTTTTACTAGCCCCTCTGGGAGGTCTGCTGGATATGGATTCATTTTTTTGCCACAAATGAAGAAGCAGTGGCTGCTATCTCTGACTTGGATGGGAAGGTAATCTCTTGATTCATTTGGTCGCTGACAAAGATCCTTCAATTAAGTTGGGTTGACTATCTCTTCTGATTGAGACTGGGGACCATGACAACCTGAGATGATGGAATTATGAGATCTTGATCGAGCACGTCATCATTCCCTCAACCAGCTGCTTTAAGTTAAATAATGATGAATTTCATAAACATAAATTCTATAGCTCTATATGATGCTACTATACGCTACGTGTTTAGCAATCTAACAACTAGCCTTAATTTAAAGTTCTCTCTCTGTATTGGGAGGGGTAATTAAATATATGTGCTTACGTCTATAAAAAACCTAGAACGAGATCTAAAGTCCTCACAAAATGAGAGCAAAATCTCTAGATAGTATCTTTCTACTATTTCATTGACCTTCTAAAAACTTGATTGACAAAATTCAAACTCTCTTTCTCGAGAGGTCGGTGGCTAATTTTCAGAGCCAACAAATACATCTTTTGCTTGCCACCTCTCTAATAAATTAGTTACCTAATTGCTAAGTATTTTATCAAGTATAAGAAAAATTAGGTAGACAATCACTCGTCCATTGACATGATTAAGTGCATTTTTATATACATAATGCAGCATTTCTTGTATAGTGTATTGCTTTTGAACATCTAATTAATTGGACAAATAATTTTGCATGTATTTTTATTTGTTATTCTCATATTCAATTTTAATATTAATAAAATATTACTTGGTTAATAAAAAATCAAAATCAATTATGATATAAAAAATTTCTCTAAAATATCTTATATAAAAATTCAACAAAAGTACATGTCATAATCAAAATAGTTTGACATTCTATGAAAAGTAGAAGGCAATCAAATATTATTTTAGAAAATAAAAATTATTAATATTTTGGTAGTGTGGAGTAATTTTTTTCTTCAATTATTATTAGTCTTAAAAAAGGTTATGATGTGAGCATTACTCTCCAGTTATTACCATTAGTGAATTGCACAAGAAAATCCAGCTAAATATGTGTTGACCTCACTTTTGAGTTCTCTCCATCCTAAACATGTGTTACTCTCCAGTTATTATCATGAGTGTATTCTAGACACTAAGGCTTTCCTAATCATAAGATACCTCTAGCAATTAGGTAAACACTTAACCTAGGCTTAGAGACTTAGAAGGGTTAATCATAGGATTAGATAATGCTTAAGGATAATCCACCTACCTTACAACTCAAATCCAATCCATGATTCACCTTCTCAAACCAAACCTCAAGTTCAATTCAAACAACAAATTCAAATTCAAATCCAAACCTAAATTCCAAAATCAAATGATTGAAGCCCATTATCAAATCCACTAGAAACCCTTCCAAAATCTTTTGAATCAATTTCATGAATTTAGCTAAAATTCTATCCTAATTAACCCAAACTCAATTGATTTTCTCATAATCAATTCATATCTTCAATCATCTTCATAAATATAAATAAAATGTACATTTAAATCATCAAAATTAAATCAAAATCGAAACCTAAGCCACATGACCTACCTTCATGGACTTAGCTAAATTTACCTTAAAATCAATCCAAAATTAATTGATTTTCTCATAATCAATTTATATCTTTAATCATCTTTCTAAATATAAATCAAATTTACATTCAAATGACCAAAACTAAATCAAATTAAATCAAATTAAACCAAAACCTTCCTAAGTCTTTTGAATCAATTTCATGAACTTAGCCAAAATCTTATCCAAATTAGGCCAAGTTTAATTGATTTTCTCATGAATCAATCATACCTTCAATCATGTTCATAAATATAAATGGAATTTACAATCATCAAATCAAATCAAAATCAACCAAAATCAAACCCAACTTAGCCATCTTGATTTGAAATATCCAAATGACCCAAAACTTATCCAGGCCCAAATCAATTGTAATTGAATTTATTTATTAATCTCAAATCCATATATAAACTCAGCTAAGCTGAACTCAACTCTAAATCAAGCCAAACAAGCCCAATTGATCCACTTGATCCAAAGTGGCTAATTTGATCAATTTGAGCTAAATTCCAATCCTACCAAAATTAGATTAAATTAAGTCAATCTAGACCTCTTATCATGATTGTTGGTCACCATAGGTTGATCAATTATCATAAATTGTGTCAAACCAATTTAACTTGGCCCTTTGACCAAGCAACTCTCTTAGCCCATATGAACCATAACTAGCCAAATTGCAACCTAAGCCAAATCCCTTGAAACTAATGATTCGTACCAACTCAAAATTAATGTTTGAACATGACTTCATCTTCAATTGAGCCAAATCAAACCAAATTGGCCCTCTTGACCCAAGTTAACCCAAATTGATCTAAAAGATTAAATTGGGTCAAATTAAAATATAAATAAAATTGATTGCAATCAATGACTCAAGTTTATTCCAAATTGATTGTTGAACTTGACCAAAACTATAATTGAACCTAATTGAACCCAATTAACCTACTATTGACCTCATTTTTAGAATGAGCTCTCAACCCCTCCATCTTAGACATAAGACTTCTCTTAGATTTTAAGAGTTTTTAGTGTTAAGACACATTTAGTAATTAGGTGGAAACTCAACCTAGCCCTAGAGACTTAGAAAAGTTAGCCATAGGAATAGGTCATGCCTTAAGGGTGTTAGGAAAATTTGCTTATCCTATAGCCCCAACCAAATCCTCACTTCCTTCTTTCAAGACAAATTCCAAACTCATATCAACTTCAACTCCAAATCAAACCTTGAACCAATTTCAATGAATTTTCTTAAATCATGAATCAATTCAAAATAATTGAAACCCATGATTGAAATCCAAATTCAAATTCCAAAAATCTTTCCTAAGCCCTTTGATTCTATCTTATAGACTTAACTCAAATAAAATCTAAATCAATTAAAATTCATGAAATTTTTTCACAACCCATTTATATTATCATTTATATTCACATAAATAAATGAAATATAAATTTAAATCAATCAAACTAAATCCAAATAAAAAATCTTTCCTAAATCACTTTGATTCTCTCTTAAGGACTTAGCCTAAATCAAGTTCAAATCACTTCAAATCCTTGAAATTTTCTCATAACTCATTTATATTTTCATTTATGTTCACATATATAAATGAAATATAAATTCAAACAACCAAAACGAACTCCAAAAATCAAACTCAAATTCAAATAAAATCCAACCTTAGCCTTTCAAGTCAAAATCTTGAACTTAGCCAAATCAAACTCAAATCAAGCCAAACTCTTGATTTTTCTCCATGATTTGATCAATTCTTCAATCATGAATCCAAATATAAATATAAACTTGAATCATCAGACCAAAACTAAATTCAAAAAGCTAACATAAGTCAAACCCATATTCACCATTTTGACTTGAAATTGTCAAATGAATCAAAATCAATTTGACTTCAAATCTCTTGCAAATAGATTTATATTTCAATCATAAATCCATATGTGAGTTCAACCAAACTTGAATCATGCCTTGATCAAGCTAACTAAACCCAATTGGCTCACTTGACCTAAAGAAGCCAATTTGACCTACATGAACCAAAATTCAATTCAATCCAAATCAAAGTGAATTAAGCCTATCCAAACTTCATGTCATATTTGTTGATCATCATAGGTTAATCAGTTGTCACGAATTAGGTCAAACCAAGTTAACCTAGCTCGTTGACCAAGTCAACCCTTTAACCCATATGAATCTAAATTAGCCAAATTGTAACTTAAACTAAATTGATTGCAACCAATGGCTCAAGTTCACTATAGATTGATTATTGAACTTGACCAAAGGCTCAATTAAATCCAATTTGACCAATTGGTCAACTAGACTCAACCTAGCCTAATTAACCATGAACCCAACTTGACCTAAAAGGTCAAATCAACTTGAAATTAAACCAAGCCAAAATTAATTGAAACTAAAGCCTACAATATATTTCAAATGATCAACCAAACCCAAACCAAGTCATGATTCAAGCCAATTTGGTCAATTGGGTCAAATCGATCAACTTAGCTCAAATTGACCTAAAGGATCAAATTGGCCAAAATTCAAATTAAATCAAAATTAAACTAAATTAATTGAAATCAATTGAACCAATATACTCCAAATAGTTATTTGAACTTGACCCAACTCTTGGTTTGATCCAATTTGACCAATTAGTCAACCTAACCCATTTTGACCCAATTTGGCCCAAATGGGCCAAATTAACCCAAATTAAACTAAATGAACTTCAAATGACATGAAATTTGGTCCAACTTACTTTTGACCCATTTCAAATCTGCTCAAATCAAATTTAATGCCAAATGATGACTTTGCCCTTGGGTCAAGGGCATCCCATGAGAAAAGACACTTTCTCAATTCCTTGGCCACTTGGCACTCATCCATTGGTCCACATAGGCACCAAGGACACTAATTTTCTGACCCAAGGAGTGGTTGGGGTAGCCATGACTCACGGGCTCTCCCATTGGAACACTTGACATGAATGACACCCACCTCCCCTTGGCTAGGACATCCTTTTATCTTTCATGGCAGCCACTTTCCAAGCCTTAGCTAATTATAGGGAGCCACCTAAGATGATTCTCTTCCATTCTCAACCACCCCAAGCCAAATGAAATGAGTTTGGAGCTAAAATTTTAAATAAAAGTTTCATTTTCATTCACTTTTCATTCAAAGACATTAGAGGTTGAAGCATTCACCCGTTTCTCTCATTCTCCCTCTCCTAGAGCTCCCAAACCCATTGGCAATCACCCCCACTTTATTTTGGAGAGAAATACTTCAAAACTAAGTGAATTTCGGTGAGGAAATGACGATCATCGGAAACTTTGTTTCAACGTGAAGGAGAAGATCCAAGCTCATTCCAAGGCCTCTTCCCTCACTCAACAGTGTGCTCGAGTCATCATCGCCACCAGAAATCATCCCCGATGAGGTAACTTTCAAAAATTGTAGCCGGCCTTAGGATCCTTCATTTGTGACAGTTTTTCACTTGATTTTTAGGAATTTACTGTAGATAATTCTGTATTTTTTTTACTTTAAATCATTCCAATTAGAAAATAGAATTTTTCCAGTGTGAATTGATGCAAAAATGAGTCCATTTGGACAAGTTTTCATTAGAATTTATCATTTTTCCAAAATACCCCTTGATTTTACTATTCACTGCCAACGAGTAGTAACCGCTGTCCGATCACGCGGTTCGCAAGATCGGATGGCTCGGATTGTCATGAATTGTGCGATCCGGCCCTTTGGATCGCCTGATCTGATCTGGATCGTCTGATCCCACAGTTCATGCGATCCGTCGATTGTGCACCAATCGTGATCCATCGGACCGTCGATGGCGTCGGATGGTCCGATCAAACCACATCACGGTCGGCCCCGTTTTCCCGCTCAAAAGGCGGCGGCGCGCGCATGGCGGCGCCGCATGGCACGTGCATGCCAAGCTACATCGTGCGTCCAATCGAGCGACGCCACGTTGCCACATCAGCGCCACGCAGTGCACTGATTGTGCTTAAATAGGAAAATCTGATTTTCTGATTTAAAAAATTAATTTAAATCACCTAAAATTTTAAAAATTCATAGAAAATAAATACTTAACTAAAATTTACAAACAAGGGCTCGTTGGATTCATCTTTTCGAGAGGAATCTAACAAATCCAAAATCCCTAATATTTAAGATTTTAGTAAAAATCAAAGTTCATTAATTAAACTAAAAATACATGTGAGATTAAGTTGAAATTTTCAGATATTAAAATTGATGTTAGAATACACCTACTATAAAAATTTCAAGTCAAAAAGACCTTTGGATTAAAAGATACTGAATTTTGAGTGTCAAATAATTTATTTTAATAAAATAAATTAGCAGAATTTATAAAAATCACTTAAATCAATTGAAACTTTCTAAATTCATAACTAATTGTATAAAATTTTAAAAAATACAAACAAAGATTCATTTTAAAGATAATTTAGAGGAGAATCCAATAAAATTATTTTTAATTAAATTTGAACAATAGATTTTCCTTAATTAGGGTTTATTTAAAAACTTAATAACCTAATCTCTCCTTAATGACTTCATTAATTAATTCCAAAAGTTTCAGGCATGTTTAGTGGGATGACTTATGCCTCTCCTATTTTTCTTGAAATTTATTAATAAGTTAATCAGAGAAATTAATTAATAAATCTCTAATCACTCTCTTAATATAATTAAGCTTAATTAAGCATGTGAACAATAGTTTAATTTCTTGATTAAGTTAATTAAATTTTGTTTAAGTGATTAGGAGGTTTATGGAATGATTTTGGAATATTTTCCTTAAGCTATTCCCTAAACCTCCTTTCTTCCTTAATTCCAAATCTAATTAAGGGTTAATCCACTAATGATTTACTTAATTAATCAAATCAAATTCTCAAAACCAAAATTAATCCAGAAACTTAATCAATTCTTCTTGGGTAGATGCTTAGGTGTTCAATAACCTAAGTAACTTAAGAAAATCATACCTAACCCATTTGTGTGGGAAGGGTTATGAAAGTACTTAAATTAAATCCTTTAGCTTAATTAATTATTAATTGTGTGCCAATTGTATTAGGTAACTTTCTTTCCTAGGATGCATTGCTGATTTAAATTCCTTGTGGTTTTATGTTATACATGGACTCATAATTATTTGATTAAATATATTAAAGTGGTATAGGTAAGGGATAATTAATGAACTTAATCTACACTTTAACCTAACCAAAGCATAAAATTAATCTAATCACCTAAAAATTAAACTAAAATAATACACACATGTAGAAATGGGTAAGGACCAGGAAATCTTCTCACACTTTTCTAATTCAAATCAAACTCAAAGTAAAATGAAAGTCTCTTTAAACAACTTTTGATTCTCTTTAAATGATCTTACTTCATAAGATTGTCTTTAAGAATTAATTAGAGTGAATGAAATTACATGCTTACATCACTTTATTTCTTTCATAGCATGCGAAATATGTATGTCATATGAGTTTCATACATTCATGCTTTTTTAAAATCAAATTCAAAATGAAAATTTTTTTTGTCAAATTGCATATTTTGGCGAAAGTAAAAATATGAGTGACTATTATTACTTTTAAATTCAAAAATATTTTCAAAATCTATAAATCAAATACTTAAAATTGAAAGTGTGCTACTTATAATTATTTATAAGCTTGCATGTGGATATAAATATGAATATGTGCATAGTGTACTTTTCCTTCTATTTTCTTTTAGCATGGTTTTGAATATGATTTGACAAAGTATATAGTTCATTTGAAAAGAATATAATATTTGCCTAACTCCATTCCTATTCATTCCTATGCTATTACTTAAAGAAGGACATCCTTACACTTACACATATAAATTGCATAACCAAATCAAACAAATAAATACAAACTTTTGTATCTTTATTTTTCATTCATTTCATTTGTATATATGCCTATATTTAAGGAAAGTGTTATATTAGTCTGGACAATCCTGGGGTTGTGAGGCTTTAAATAGCCCTAAGTAGGTCTTGTATCTTACACCCCTAGTTAATAATGGCGTCATACTCACTTATGCCTTTCATACATACATGTGTGCATGTGAAAAGTGGATAAGAAAACCTCTTTTCTACTTAATGAAAATCATACATCATAAAGCATTCAAATTTTCTTAAGTAACTCACTTAACATTCTCTTTCCATGCATTTCTTTTTGTACATATGCTTGTATTTAAGAAAAGTGGTATGTTAGTCTGGACAACCCTAGGGTTGTGAGACTTTAAGTAGCCATAAGTAGGTCTTGTACCATACAACCCTGGTTAACAATGACACCATACTCACTTATACCTTTCATACATACATGTGTGCATGTGAAAAATGGATAAGAAAATCTTTTTTCTACTTAATGAAAATTATGCATCATAAAGTATTCAAATTTTCTTAAGTAACTCACTTAGCATTCATCATAAAGTATGCTAAATATTCCCATTTGTATGTATAAATATGTTTGAGGATCCATTCATATGCATGTTATACACATGTGAGAAAGAAATAAAATATTGTGTATTTTGTGATAGTAATTCACTTTACTTAATCTTAAAATGCCTTTCTTTTTGAATATATTTGTTTAGAGAAAATCTAAACTTAGGATTAATTCAAATACATAATAAAACATTAACTAAATAAAAATCCTTAATGAATCTACCTTAGAAATAGCTTAAGGTAGGGAGGAAAAAGAAGTTATCTTCTCTTTTTCTCTCTTTACAACCTTTAAAAATTAAATAGGTTCATTCAAATCAAATCAAATCATCAAATAAAATTAACCCACATCAACTAAACAACTTAAGTGAGTCCACCCTTCTAAGTTGAACCTTATCACACTTAGAAAATTCTAACCTTAAAGCCTAGCTAAGCATACCACACAAACCTTATATGGCATACACATTAGGCTAAGTCACCACTTCTAGTCCTATGTTAGGGCGGTGCATGGTTTGATGTTTGCTTTTATTTTATGATGTGATATTTTAGTCTAGATGTTAGGGTGTATGTGCGTAAAATGAATGATAGGATGATTTAGTCTAATCGTTATCTTCTACAGGGGATTGTGCTTAAGGGGTGCTATAATAAAAATGTAACTACTTTTGCTATGTTGTTTGCTTATACCCTTAAGCATAATCCAAAATAGGCCAAGTGGACTTGGTTACCCATGTGTGGGGTGCTAAGTCCAATTTTTTAATATACATTTTTTGGATTTGTATGGTTTGTTTAACTAATCTTTATTTTGTAGGTGTTAGTTAGATTTACTTTTTCCTTTTCATGTAATTTTGCAATTAGGATTTTGGAATCATTATTATGGGGGATTATGATGAGCATTGGTTATAAGATCACATCTTATGTACCATGTGAAGCTTTTGGAGCATCCACATTCGAACCATCTAAAAGAAGGAACTAAAAGAAGAAAGAAGAAAAAAGAAATGAAGAATGAAGACCCCCATAACATGAATTCTTTGCTTAATTGTAATAAATTTATTTGTAATCCGGGTTGTATAAAGGTAGAGCTCGGCTACCCAATTTGTTTTTGGGTTTGTACGGTGGTGCCCGACCACACTTGGCCTTTTATTCTTTTACGTTAGGTTTATAAAATGTTTGATGTTTTGTTTAGCTTGTGCATTAGAAATGACATATTTTCTTTGTTTCTTCCTTGCTTTGATATATGACCTGGATATCGATTAGGCTCTTAGGGAAAAATAAATCTTCTACCTAATTAAGAAACTCATTTAAAGCCTAAGTTAAAATCAAGATAAAAGAATTAACAACCCCTTAGTTGGATGAACACTTTTTTTCTAACATCATGCATAAAAAATATATTATTTCACTCTTGATTGGAGGGTTTCCACCTTTATCAGAGAACTTGGTTTGACCTTTGAGAGATATGGTGGAAACACACTTTCCCCTTCTTGCTGATTTTGGCCCATACTCTTATTTTTCATGTATTAGATATATGAATCCTATAAGCCTGAGCCAAATGATTGTCCAAAAATAAAAGTAAAATGTAATATATTTTGTATTAGATTTAAGTCATTTGAAAGCATATCCTCTTTAGGGAGTGTGTTTAAGGACTTAGTCTATTTCTAAATAAACAACGACCTAGTTATTTTGCATAAAGCATAAGACTTGCCTACATGTATTTAAAATTATAAGAGGAGTTAGTTGGCCACCCCCTGGCAGTTGTAAGTCTTAAGCAGTCGGGTGGTTTGTCCTCTCTTGTGGAGGTAAATCAAATACTCATTTTTCTCCTTAGATTTTGGTCGTGCTTTTGGCCCTCGCCAAAGCGCCCTAGATTTAGGTTCTGAGGTTGCTTCTCCCTTCTATGGGTCATAAGCATAAATCCTCATCTCTTAGGCATTTCCATAACCTTGTATTATGGAATTATAAGCCCTAATAAAAATCTAACTCAAATAAATAAATCCTTTTCAAATTTCAAAAATGTAAAGCTCAACCATAGGATAGTTTGAGATGCTCGTCTTCTACTTATCTTCCTTTGGCTTAATAAGAAGACCCATAGTCCTTAGGAGCCCTTATTCAGGTGATTAGGTCCATTGTTGGGTGGTGACTTCTACCTTTCGAGATAGTACACCTTAGGAGTCCATAACGGTTTAAAATAAACCTTACGTTACTTTTTCATGTAAAGTAGGGGAAGAATCTCTGGTACATATAAAGACCCATAGTCCTTAGGAGTCCTTATTCAGGTGATTAGGTCCATTGTAGGGTGGTGACTTCTATCTTTCGAGATAGTACACCTCTACTCAATGTCGTACCCGATCACCCTAATAAGAACATGCAGTTCTATGTGGTGTACCAACTAAATGCGTATATTTCTCTTTTCATTTATCCTGTTCAAAAGGATAGATGAAGGCAAAAATATTTTCATCACAGATTTTTCTGGCGACTCCGCTGGGGAGAGTTCCTCTCTTCATCTTTGGTAAATGATCATTGTCTTCAAGTATCGATAGTGGGTTTGTGTTTTACATGAATTTGAGACTATCCTTCTTTTTCGTTGGCACAATTTATTTCATCCTTAAGCTAAGCTAGCCAACATCTTTAGTTTTAGGACCTCATTCTATGTAGGTCTTAAAGCCCCTATTGGGTTCCCCAATAGGTGAAAATAAAAAATTTTAATAAAAAGAAATAACTAAAGACTTCCTCGTTACTATTTCTATGGTAAAGAAAGGTTCATTTCAAAAATAAAGAAAGAATACAACCTTTTATGAAAAATATCATATTTCTAACAAGCATTTTTTCAAAATGCACATAATAAAATATTTTCACAAAAATTTTGCAAACCAACCTCATCTAACAATCTTCATGATTGTTATATGTAGGACTTTTTTTTTAAAAAACTAAAAAATAAAAAATAAAATAAAATCCAAAATCATTCTTTTCAAAAAACACAAGTGAACTTCCTTATTCAATTTATTAAATGAGGACTTCAATTTTCAAAAATCAAAATTAATAATCATATTTTCTAAAAGCACAAATGAACACTTTCATTCAAGATACTCACGTTTGTTGAATGAAAGTTTTCATTTTTCAATCAAAAATCAAAAGTCAAAATTTTCAAGAGCACAAATGAATACTTTCATTCAATATACTCAAAATTATTGAATGAAGATTTTCATTTTTAATCAAAATCAACAATCACATTTTTCAAAAGCATAAATGAACACTTTCATTCAATATACTCAAATTTATTGAATGAAAGTTTTCATTTTCAATCAAAATCAATAATCACATTTTTTAAAAGCACAAATAAATAATTTCATTCAATATACTCAAATTTATTGAATGAAGGTTTTCATTTTCAATCAAAATCAACAATCACATTTTCCAAAAGTACAAATGAACACTTTCATTCAATATACTCAAATTTATTGAATGAAGGTTTTCATTTTCAATCAAAATCAACAATCACATTTTCCAAAAGCATAAATGAACACTTTCATTTAATATGCTCAAATTTATTGAATGAAAGTTTTCATTTTCAATCAAAATCAATAATCATATTTTCCAAAATTATAAATGAATATCTCCATTCAATATACTCAATTTACTGAATGAATATTTCATTTCAAAATAAGAAACAACAATCATCTTTTCAAAAATAAAATCAACAAATACTTTTTAAAAATCAAAATTAACAATCATCTTTCCAAAATTAAAATAACATTGTGATTCTTCATTTAGCATACCCAAATTTACTAAGTGAAGATCATCTTTTTAAAATAAAATCAATAAACATCTTTTCAAAACATAAAATAATATTTGGATCTTTTATTTAGCATATCCAAATTTGTTAAGTGAAAATCCTCTTTTTCAAAATCAAAATATATTTGGATTTTCTTAGCATACCTAAATTTGCTAAGGATCCTCTCTTCAAAATAATCAAAATGAAATGCATTTGGATTTTCTTAACATACCTAAATTTGTTAAGAATCATCTTTTCAACAAAATCAAAACAAAAGCACACTTGGATATCCTATTTGGCACACACAAATTTGCTAAGTAGAAATCCTCTTTCCAAAAAAAAATATATATATAAAAAAAAATAAGAAAAAAATCAAGAGAACAAAATCAATCACATTGGATCCTTTATTTAACATACCTAAATTTTCTAAGTAAAGATCCTCTTTTTCTGAAATAACAAAATATTTGGATTCTTCATTTAGCATACCTAAATTTGCTAAGTAAAGATTGTATTCTCAAAATTCGTATGATTCACAAAACAAGCAAACAACAAAAGAACAAAATTTTTTCAAACATATCACCTAGTATACCTAAATTTGCTAAGTGAGCAAAATCAAAAATAAAAAAAATTCACAAATCAACACAAAAATCAAATTCACCATTTTCTATAACATACTCAAATTTGTTAAATGAAGGGTCCCCAAACATAAATATCAAATTCAAATATGAACATATGGAAGCATCAAAAGTCTCTCCAAAATGCTTGAAATCCATTCAACATACCCAAATTTGTGAATGTGGGTTCTAAACTTAAGTCAAATTTGAGGTCTCTCATCCAGAAATTCAAAATCTCTCAAATATTTGGAACCCCATTTAGCATACCCAAATTTGTTAAATGAGGGTTCCAATCCAACAATCAAATCAAGTTAACAATTCAAATCAACAACATTCAAACAAAGGCCTATATAGTTCTCTTTCCAACAATGCAGAGATTCCAGTCCTCACGACCGTTAGTGGAGAGGAAGTGCCAGGCAAGAAGCCACTTCCCCAGCTTGACCTATAATCTGATTATGAATTTCCCTCACCAAAGAAGAAAGGCCATAAAAGTTCCTTCAAGAGCCAAGAATAGGATTAATAAGGATTTTTGAGTATATCTTATCCATTTGAGATAAGTATGACTCAAATAACTTGAATCCTAATTCCCAAAAAAAGATAACTCTCAAAATGATAATCACAATAATGATCGTGATCCATAAAATAACGATACCGATGGACTTGATGTCTTCAAGGGTTCCAACTTGAGTAGAAATACTCCCATTTTAAAACTTTGAGGTGTCATTATCAACAAAGAGTTAGAGTCATCAAATCCAATAGAAGAAATTTTGGGCACTATAAAAGAGTAGGTAGATATCAATTCTACCTCTCTTTCAGAAGATATTATAGAAGCTAATTATTGCAGTGGCATGGTCTTACCACTTTGATCAACACCATAGGAAAAGGTAAAGCACTTGTTGGAAATAATTAAATTCTAAATCCTCCATAAAATATACCTCACAATCCAAAATAAGAACACCAAACTATTATGAAGGTTAATATGAAGATCTCAAGCTATTTTGGAAGGTTTCCCACTACTCTAAATAATGAGCACACCTTCACCTTTTCTATGGCGAAAGAGAAGTGTTCGGTTAGAGCTTAACCTGATTCTTCTTTGCTGAGTTAGTGGCAACCTCCTCAAGTCATACTCAACATAAAACATCCTAGGAAAAAGAAAGACAAGCAATCTCCTCCAAAGAACACAATACAAACCAAGACTCAAAAGAGAAAGAAAAAGAAAAATAAAAAGAGAAAATAAAAAAAATAAAAAGAGAAAAGATAAAAGAAAAATGAATTGAAAAGAGAAAGGAAAGATGAAAAAAGGTAGAGCACCAATAATGCACATTGATTTGGAATCCAAAAGATGAATCATGTGTACGAGGTGTAAATAAAAAGAATATACAAAATAAGTTTTGAGTTTACTTTTGGCAAGTCTTTGGCGGAGATAACAATAAAACAAAAGGATCTAAAAGGATGATTCATGTATGATATGACTAGAAACTTAGTAGGTATGTGAGCACGTTGACTCCAATTCTATTATCTCATGATATTATTATAGGATTGGAAGTTAGGGGTTGCTCCTAACCTCTAACAAAAAAAAGACATGTGTATTATGAGATATCAAATTTCCACTTCATATCCCTTTCTTCAAATTCAAAAGAAAATTTAGTAGTTGTAGAAAAATATTCAAATAAAGCAATATGATCATCTTTCGCCTAGTCTACCTACTTTGCTTAAAGAATTTTGTAGACTCTCAAGTAGGGATGCACTCCCCGATGCTGATAAGAAAATTAAATCTTCAATTCATGAGTTTTAAGAGATTAACCTCAAAACATAAAGGTAGTCCACCCACCCTCCCAACATCCATATATGATAAATTAGAAAGAAAATACCAACAACTTGGTTAGGTTACTTTTATAATTTAAAGACTGCTTTACTTAAGATCATAATGAAGTGCCCAATACATCTCTAAAGGTAAGCAATATACAAACTCAATTAAACCTATTGCCCTTCCCACTTTGCAAACTTTTGAGGCCAACATTTGCATCAAGAAGAAGTTCAAAGTTTGAAGTCAACCTTATTAAAGAAAAAATATACTATCATTCCCAGTCAAAAATGAAGGATATTCAAATTCACACATGCACTAATTCAGAAAATTTTAGTTAGGCATCCACATTGCCTACTTCAAATTCGATAGTAGATATAATCTCCTTGCATGCGGCCTCCTCATTCAAGGATGGGTCGAATGATGCAGGGATGAGAAGTCATTTGCACTTATCATTTCCATTTGAGTTTATCATTATAAGGTCATGCCTTTCTCTAATCACCAGGAAAATGGAAGACCATCTTTACGATATGAGCAGTTGTCTTCAATTGGTTATGACGCTATAGTTTAAAGTTGAATCCCTTAGATCATACATTTAGGATGACTTTTGGGGGAGTCTTTAAGGCTTGTAGTCAAGCATCATGGGATAACAAAGACGAAAGCCAAATACATTGAAGTGACATCAAAGATGCAGCCTCCAAGGTTCAACCCAAGAGAAGAAAGACTTTAATCAACATTGAATATAGATGGTTTAAACTCTTTCAAAGTTAATCTACCTCAAAACTTTCCAAATCAAGATTTTACTTTCAATTGTTGAAAAGCCTACTTTAGTGCTTCGAATGATGGAAAATAGTTTAAACCACAATGGTAGGAGAGATGCTTCAGGGCGTAACAAAACCTCGAATGACTTAAGCTCACAACAAGCTGGTCTGCCCTAGGTCTTTCCAAGCAGGAGAACTTGTGTTAATCCTAAGGAGACCAATTGTTGCCCATCGAAAGATGGGAGGCAAGTTTGAACTCACTTGGGAATGCCCCTATGTCATAGAGAAGGCCTACCAAGGAGGATCTTATCAGCTTATTGATTATAAAGGAGAACACCCGATGCTTCTAATTAATGAGCTCTATTTGAAGAAATGTTATCCATAAAAATCATGTTTGAAAATAATTATATCAATCAACAAAAATTTCATTCCAGTTCATCAAAATCTTCTCTTCTTTTGAAGCGTTGTTTGCTTGCCTTGCGAATCCGCCATGGCGTGTTTAGAGTAGGTGTAAGAGTCCCCCAGCGGCATCCTATCCTTCTTTCACTACACAAACACAATCAAACACATTTCCCAGCGCTACTAGAATAGGTGTGAGAGAACCCAAGAGGCATCCTATTATGATTAACACAACTAAGTTAGGTGTGAGAGAACCCGAGCGACATCCTTTCATAGTGGGAATTCCCGGTTGTCATCCGTGGCACCATTTCATCAAAATCCCCAAGTGTGTTTAGGATAGGTGTGAGATAACCCAAGTGGCGTTCTATTCCCTTTAACACAAGCACAAAAATAAACACAAATCTTTTGTCTCAAGCTATTTTGATGTAGGAGCAAGCCCCTGTGGTACATAGTCAATAGCTGCTCTAGGTCAGGTTTACATGCTACCTCGCTAGCCTATCACCCTAGTGGTCACTTGTTTGGAAGATGTGAGTCCCCTCGCTTTCTTCCTGACTTGACCATTGCAAACCAACAAGCACTTTATTAGTTTGGTAGGCTTCACTACACAGCCAATAAGCTATCTCATGTTGACTTTGTTTAAGAAGATGTGAGTCCCCAAGCTTTCTTCTTGAACTAGCCATCATGCACCGACAAGGTTCAGTATATTTGATGTTTAGGATAAGTCCTCCCGAGGCTTCTTTCCTCTTGACTACTTTTGAGTTGACATAAGTACCCCATTGGCATTCAGTAGTGGCCTAAGTTGGATAGCACCTGTCGAGCTGAAGATAGACTATCTCAACAATCAGTTCCGCTATATGAGGATGTGAGTACCCGAGCTTTTTTCTTAGGCTGATTGTTGCAAGCTGACGAGCACCTTAGGTTGGTTGATGTTCGCTATGCTAACAGTGACTCACCCGGCAGATACACCAGTCTTAGTAAATGTGAGTCCCTGAGCTTTCTCCTTAAGTTGGCCATCGAATACCTATTTGATATATACTTAGCCATGTCATCTTCTCCAGGGTTTTGGATTAAGCATTTAGTGCCCCCTATCCCTGTGGGAATTCTATTTGGGTCACGTCCTTTGTGACCTCATTTAGACACTATCCAGGTTACTCTTGGATTGGATAGTCCTCCTTTCCTAGTAGCCACCCCTATGGTTGGAGAATTTTTTCAGCGGATATGCAGATTCTCCTTTGGTTCAGTAAATCTGAGATAGATCTAGGGTGATATAAGCTCCTTCTTAATTTGTTTCCTTGCAAACTAGCAGGGTCCATGATAAATAAATAAACTAAACAAACAAATTAATTTATTTGTGGATTAGGAATTCAAGCCCCCAAAGGGCCCCTTTGTCCAAGCAGACATCCTATCTTTAGGGCAGTATCAGCAGAACTCCCTATAAGAATTGCCTGACTACTTGAGTTGAGATAAATCCTTGGGTCGATAACCACTCTGTAGTCGCCCTTAGGTTGGGTTCAATCTATTTTGCCATAAGGAAGTTACCTCAGCAGTCATTCTGCTTTGGAAGATGTAAGATTTTAACACATTCTTTCTAGCATGACTGTCACAAATCGATGGGCAGCCCTAGGTCAGGTTCGATTTGTTGCCCAAAGCAACCGATCACCCCAGTGGTCTTTTCTAGTGGAAGATGTGAGTCCTCGAGCTTTCTTCCCTTGAATTGATCTTTGCAAATCGAAAGGCACTCTTTGGTTGGATAGTTCTCCCATCGACCGGGAAGCTACTCACTTTGGTTCAGTAAATCTGAGATAGGTCTAGGCTAATATATGCTCCTTCTGAGTGTGATCCATCGTAAACCAACGGAACCCATCAAAATAAATAAATTTAAAATAAAATTAATCTTGACTATCCTTGCTGGTCTAAGTCCCCCAATGGCATTCACTCAATAGTTAGCTTTAGGTCAGGTTTGATTTGTTGCCCAAAGCAACCGACCACCCCAGTGGTTTATTATTTTGGAAGATGTGAGTCCTCATGCTTTCTTCCTAACTTGACCATTGCACACCAAAAGATATTCCTTTAGTTGGATAGTCCTACCTTGTGGTTGGTAGACTACTCCCTATGGATTGGTGAATTTGAATTAGGTCTAGGCCACCACGGCCCCTACTCATTATAGTCCATGGCAAATCGATGGGACCCATCAAAACAAACTAAAAAATAAAATTAATTTTGACTATCTTTGAGCAGATTTAAATCCCCCCTAAGGCATTCATTCAATAGTCAGCCCTAGGTTGGGTTCAATCTGTTGTCTTGCCAATAGATCACCTCAGAAACTAGTCCTTACTTTAGAGGATGTAAGTCTACTACGCTTTCTTCCTAGTACAGCTGCTGCACATCGAAAGGCAACCCTTTGGTTGGCTAGTCCTACTATGTGTTTAGTAAACTACCACTTTGGATTGGTAAATCTGAGTTAGGTCTAGGCCTCCATGGCTCCTACTCGGTGCAATCCATCACATACAAATAGGGTCCATTTCAAAATCCAAAATTAAAAATTTGAAATAAAAAAATAATCAATCAATCCATTCAAATCTTTCGCTTCTCCTCAGTGAGATGCAAATCTATCTAATTCCCCAACAAATCCAGAATTTTAATCCCTTAGTGGATTTCACAACCTTTCCTCCCTTGTGGATGACTTGAACTTGCCTCCCTAGTGGAGAGTTTACTTGTCTATCAACGATGGAGTTAAAATAAACACAATTAAACAAATAACAAATTGAAACAAATTCAACCCTATTCCCTAGTGAAACTTAATTAAACAAATCAAATTTCTCCATAGTGAGACTAAAATCAAATCAAACCTCTCATCCCTTAGCGGATGACTTAAACCTTTTCCCTTAGTGGAAGGTTCACATACTCTATCCCTAGCCGATTCCTCCTTCTCTCTCTTATGTCCTTGACATAAGTAGAGTCACATTGCACTATGCTCTGGATTCCTTCCACAGCTCAGGTTAGGAGTAGATTATCTCTGTTAGTGCTTGTGATCATTCGGTGTTGTTGATCATTTTGGTTAACACCAATACGTGCAGTGTACCTTGTCAGTCACACCACACTTATTGGGCGCCCTTTGTTACCTCATTGTTGGAATGAGCTCTCAACCCCTCCATCTTAGACATAGGACTTATTTTAGACTTTAAGAGTTTCTTAGTCTTAAGACACATCTAGTGATTAGGTGGACACTTAACCTAGCCCTAGAGACTTAGAAGTGTTAGCCATAGGAATAGGTCATGCCTTAGGGGAAAATTTGCCTACCCTATAGCCTGAACCAAATCCTCACTTCCTTCTTTCAAGATAAATTCCAAACTCATATCAACTTCAACTCCAAATCAAACCTTGAACCAATTTTAATGGATTTTCTCAAATCATGAATCAATTCCAAATAATTGAAACCCATGATTGAAATCTAAATTCAAATTCCAAAAATCTTTCCTAAGCCCTTTGATTCTATCTTATGGACTTAGCTCTATTCAAATCTAAATAAATTCAAATTCATAAAATTTTCTCACAATCCATTTATATTCTCATTTATATTCACACACACACACACACACACACACACACACACACACACATATTATATATATATATATATATATATATATATATATATATATATATATATATATATATATATATATATAAATTCAAATCAATCAAACTAAATCTAAAATTCAAATTCAAATAAAAAATCTTTCCTCACTTTGATTCTCTCTTAAGGACTTAGCTTAAATCAAGTTCAAATCACTTCAAATTCTTGAAATTTTCTCATAACCCATATATATTTTCATTCATATTCACATATATAAATGAAATATAAATTCAAACAACCAAAATCAACTCCAAAAATCAAACTCAAATTCAATCAAAATCCAACCCATGCCTTTCAAGTCAAAATCTTGAACTTAGCCAAATCAAACTCAAATCAAGTCAAACTCTTGATTTTTCTTCATGATTTGATCAATCCTTCAATCATGAATCTAAATATAAACACAAACTTCAATCATCAGACTAAAACTAAATTTGAAAAGCTAACACAATTCAAACCCATATTCACCCTTTTGACTTGAAATTGTCAAATGAATCAAAACCAACTTGACTTCAAATATCTTACAAATGGATTTATATTTTAATCATAAATCCATATGTGAGTTCAACCAAACTTGAATCAAGCCTTGAGCAAGCCAACTAAACCAAATTGGCTCACTTGACCCAAAGCGATAAATTTGACCTACATGAACCAAAATTCAATTCAATCAAAATCAAAGTGAATTAAGCCAATCCAAACTTCATGTCATATTTTTTGATCATCATAGGTTAATCAATTGTTACAAATTGGGTCAAACTAAGTCAACCTAGCCCATTGACCAAGTCAACCCTTTAACCATATGAACCCAAACTAGCCAAATTGCAACTTAAACTAAATTGATTGTAACCAATGGCTCAAGTTCACTCTAAATTGATTATTGAACTTGATTAAAGCCTCATTTAAACTCAATTTGACCAATTGATCAACTAGACCCAACCTAGCCCAATTGACCATGAACCCAACTTGACTAAAAGGTCAAATGAACTTGAAATTAAAGCAAGCCAAAATTAATTGAAATCAAAGCCTACAATATATTTCAAATGATCAACCAAACCCAAATCAAGCCATGATTCAAGCCAATTTGGTCAATTGGGTCAAATCGATAACTTAGCCCAAATTGACCTAAAAGATCAAATTAGCCAAAATCCAAATTAAATCCAAATTAAACAAAATTAATTGAAACCAATTGAACCAATATACTCCAAATAGTCATTTGAACTTGACCCAACTCTTGGTTTGACCCAATTTAACCAATTGGTCAATTAACCTATTTGAATTTGACCCAAATGGGTCAAATTAACCCAAATTAAACCAAATGAACTTCAAATGACATGAAATTTGGTCAAACTTACTTTTGACCCATTTCAAATCTTCTCAAATCAAATTCAATGCCAAATGACCATTTTGCCCTTAGGTCAAGGGCATCCCATGAGAAAAGATACTTTTCCAAGTGGTCATTTCTCTTTCTTGGCCACTTGGCACTCATCCATTGGTCCATATAGGCACCAAGGACATTGATTTTCTGACCCAAGGAGTGGTTGGGGCAGCCATGACTCATGGGGAGGTGAAATCACCTCACCTCTCCCATTAGAATACTTGGCCTGAAGGACACTCACCTCCCCTTGGCTAGGACACCCATTTGTTCTTCATGACAGCCACTTTCCATGCCTTAGCCAACCATAGGGAGTCACCTAGGATGATTCTCTTCCATTCTCAACCACCCCAAGCCAAATGGCATGAGTTTGGAGCTAAAACTTTAAACAAAATGTTCATTTTCGTTCACTTTTCATTCAAAGGCCTTAGAGGTTGAAGCATTCACCCATTCCTCTCATTCTCCCTCTCCTAGAGCTCCCAAACTCATTGTCAATCACCCCCACTTCATTTTGGAGAGAAATACTTCAATATTAAGGGGATTTTGGTGAAAAAATGGCGATCACCAGAGGAAACTTCATTTTGACATGTAGGAGAAGATCCAAGCTCATTCTAAGGCCTCTTTCCTCACTCAACAACGTGCTCGAGTCATCACCATTGCCGAAAATCATCTCTAGTGAGGTAACCTTCAAAAACCTTAGCTGTCCTTAGGGTCCTTCATTTGTGACAATTTTTTGCATGATTTTTAGGAATTTATCCTAGATAGTCCCATATTTTTTACTTTAAGTCATCCCAATTAGAAAGTATAATTTTTTCGATGCGAATCGATGCAAAAATGAGTCCATTTGGACAAGTTTTCGCTTAAAATCTCTTTTTTTCCAAAAATACCCCCTAATTTTACTATTCACCGCCAGTGAGTAGTAGCCGCTATCCGATCCCGCAAACGGACGACTCAGGTTGCGCGATCCGGCCCTTTGGATCGCCTGATCTGATCTTGCGCTTCGCGTGATCGGATAGCTTAGATCACATGCCGATAGTGCGATCTTGGCCTCTGGATCGTGTGATCCTGGTCTCTGGATTGCGCGATCCTGGCCTCTCAATCGCGCGATCCGATCTGGACCGTTCGATCAGCGATTGGACAATCTGGATCAAATCACGCATCGCGGTCAACCCTCTCACTAAATTTTATTGCTCAAAAGGTTGACGCGGCACCACGCACCAATCACATGGGCCGATGGTGAGCGCGCCACGCGGATCATCATGCGTGTTATGCCGCCGCGCGCGCGCATCGCTTTAAATAGGAAAAATCTGATTTTCTGATTTAAAAAATTAATTTAAATCACTTGAAATTTCATAAATTCATAGAAAATAAAATACTTAACCAAAAATTGCAAACAAGGGCTCGTTGGATTTATTTTTTTGAGTGGAATCTAACAAATCCAAAATCTCTAAATTTCACTGAACATTTTGAGCTTAATTTGAATTTTAGAAAAAAATCAAAGTTCATTAATTAAATTAAAAATATATGTCAGATTAAGTTAAGATTTTTTGATATTAAAATTGAGGTTAAATTACAACTACCATAAAAATTTCACGTCAAAATGACCTTTAGATTAAAAAATATTGAATTTTGAGTGTCAAATGATTTATTTGAATAAAATAAATTAGCTGAATTTATAAAAATCACTTAAATCAATTGAAACTTTCTAAATTTATAACTAATTTTAGAAAAATTTAAAAAATACAAACTCAAATTCATTTTAAAGATAATTTAGAGGAGAATCCAATAAAATTATTTCTAACTGAATTTGTACCGTAGAATTTCTTTAATTAGGGTTTATTGGAAAACTTAATAATCCCAATCTCTCCCTAATGAATTTTTAAATTAATTTCAAACTTCTCAGGCATGTTTAATGGGATGACTTATGCCTCCCATATTTTTTTTGAAATTTATTAATGAGTTAATCAGAGAAATTAATTAATGAACCCCTAATCACTCTCTTAATATAATTAAGTTTAATTAAGCATGTGAACAATAGTTTAATTCTTTGATTAACTTAATTAAACTTTATTTAAGTCTTGGGAGGTTTATGAAATGATTTTGGAATATTTTCCTTAAGCTATTCCCTAAACCCCCTTTCTTCCTTAAATTCTAATCTAATTAATGGTTAATTCATTAATGATTTACTTAATTAATCAAATCAAATTCTCAAAACCAAAATTAATCCAGAAACTTAATCAATTCTTCTTGGGTAGATGCTTAGGTGTTTAATAACCTAAGTAACTTAAGAAAATCATACCTAACCCATTTGTGTGGGAAGGGTTATGAAAGTACTTAAATTAAATCTTTTAGCTTAATTAATCATTAATTATGAGCCAATTGCATTAGGCACCTTTCTTTCCTAGGATGCATTGCTGATTTAAATTTCTTGTGATTTTATGCCATACATTGGCTCATAATTATTTGATTAAATATGTTAAAGTGGTATAGGTGAGGGATAATTAATGAACTTAATCTATACCTTAACTTAACGAAAGCATAAAATTAATCTAATCACCTAAAAATTAAATTAAAATAATACACACATGTGAGAATGGGTAAGGACCAGCAAACCTTCACACACTTTTCTAATTCAAATCAAACTCAAAGCAAAATGAAAATCACTTTAAACAACTTTTGATTCTCATTAAATGATCTTACTTTATAAGATTATCTTTAAAGATTAATTAGAGTGAATGAAGTTACATGCTTACATTACTTTATTTCTTTCCTATCATGCTAGATGTGTATATCATATGAGTTTCATACATCATGCTTTTCCAAAATCAAATTCAAAATGAAATATTTTCTTTATGTCAAATTACATATTTTGGCTAAAGTAAATATGAGTGGCTATTATCACTATTAAATTCAAAACTATTTTCAAAATTTATAAATCAAATACCTAAAACTGAAAGTGTGCTACTTATAATTATTTATAAGCTTGCATGTGGATATAAATATGAAGATGTGCATAGTATACTTTTCCTTCTATTTTCTTTTAGCATAGTTTTGAATAGGATTTGGCAAAGTATATAGTTCATTTGAAAAGAATATAACACTTGCCTAACTCCATTCCTATTCATTCCTATGTTATTGCTTAAAGAAGAACATCCTTACACTTACACATATAAATTGCATAACCAAATCAAACAAACAAATACAAACTTTTGTATTTTTCTTTTCCATTCATTTATTTTGTACATATGCTTATATTTAAGGAAAATTGTATATTAGTCTAGACAACCTTGAGTTTACGAGGCTTTAAGTAGCCCTAAGTAGGTCTTGTACCTTACACCCCTGGTTAATAATGGCACGCCGCACTCACTTATGTCTTTTATACATTCATGTGTGCATGTGAAAAGTGGATAAGAAAATCACTTTTCTACTTAATGAAAATCATGCATCATAAAGCATTCAAATTTTCTTAAGTAACTCACTTAGAATTCTCTTTCCATGCATTTCTTTTTGTACATATGCTTGTATTTAAGGAAAGTGATATATTAGTTTGGGAAACCCCGGGGTTGCGAGACTTTAAATATCCCTAAGTAGGTCTTATATCTTACACCCCTGGTTAACAATGACATCGTACTCACTTATGCGTTCCATACATACATGTGTGCATGTAAAAAATGGATAAGAAAACTTCTTTTCTACTTAATGAAAATCATGTATCTTAAAGCATTCAAATTTTCTTAAGTAACTCACTTAGCATTCATCATAAAGTATACTAAACATTCCCATTTGTATGTTTAGATATGCTTAGGTTCTATTCATATGCATGTTATACACATGTGGGAAAGAAATAAAATGTTGTGTATTTATGATAGCAATTCACTTTACTTAATCTTAAAATGCCTTTCTTTTTGAATAGGTTTGTTTAGAGAAAATCTAAACTTAGGATTAATTAAAATACATAATAAAATATTCACTAAATAAAAATTCTTAATGAATCTATCTTAGAAATCGCTTAAGGTAGGGAGGAAAGAGAAGTTCTCTTCTCTTTTTCTCTCTTTACAACCTTTAGTAATTAAGTAGGTTCATTCAAACCAAATCAAATAATCAAATAAAATTAACCCATATCAACTAAACAACTTAAATGAGACCAACCTTCTAAGTTGAACCTTTTCACACTTAGAAAATCCTAACCTTAAAGCCTAGCTAAGCATACCACACAAACTTTACGTGACACATACATTAGGCTAAGTCACCACTTCTAGTCTTATGTTAGGGTAGTTCATGATTTGATATTTGCTTTTATTTTGTGATGTGATATTTTAATCAAGATGTTAAGGTGTATGTGCATAGAATGAATGGTATGATTTATTCTAATCATTGTCTTCTACAGGGGATTGTGCTTAAGGGGTACTGTAATAAAAATGTAACTATTTTTGCTGTGCATGTTGCTTTTTCCCTTAAGCATAATCCAAAATAGCTGGACTTGGTTACCCATGTGTGGGGTGTGAAGTCTAATTTGTTAATATACATGCTTAGGATTTGTATGGTTTGTTTAGCTAATCTCTGTTTTGCATGTGTTGGTTAGATTTACTTTTTTTTTATTTAATTTTGCAATTAGGATTTTGGAATGATTGATATGGGGGATTAGGATGAATATTGGTTATAAGATCACATCTTATGTACCATGTGAAGCTTTTGGAGCATCCACATTCCAACCATCCAAAAGAAGGAACTAAAAGAAGAAAGAAGAAAGAAGAAAGAAGAAAGAAGAAATGAAGAATGAAGACCCCTATAACATGAATTCCTTGCTTAATTGTAATTAATTCATTTATAATCTTTTGTATAAGGGTAGAGCTTGGCTACCCAATTTATTTTCAAGTTTGTGCGGTGGTGCCTGACCATACTTAGCCTTTTATTCTTTTGCGTTAACTTTATAAAATATTTGATGTTATGTTTAGCTTGTGCATTAGAAATGACATGTTTTCCTAGTTTCTTCCTTGCTTTGATGTATGGCCTAGATGGTGATTAGGCTCTTAGGAAAAAATAAATCTTCTACCAAATTAATCAACTCAAAATTAAAAAAAACCTCATAACCTCATTTAAAGCCTAAGTTAAAATCAAGATAAAAGAATTAACAACCCCTTAGCTGGATGAGCTTTTCTTTTCTAACATCATGCATAAAAAATATATTATTTCACTCTTGATTGGAGGGCTTCCACCTTTTTCAGAGGACTTGGCTTGACCTTTCAAAGCCATGGTGGAAATACCCCCCCCCTTCTTGCTTATTTTGGCCCATAATCTTATTTCTCATGCATTTGGCTTATGAATCTTATAAGCCTGAGTGAAATGATTGTCCAAAAATAAAAGTAAAATGTAATATGTTTTGCATTAGATTTAAGTCATTTGAAAGCATTTCCTTACATGATCTAGTCTCTTTTGGAAGTGTGTTTAAGAACTTAGTCGCTTTCTAAATAAACAACAGCATAACTATCTTACATAAAGCATAAGACTTGCCTACATGTATTTAAAAATTGTAGGAGTTAGTTGGCAGCCACCCCCAGGTGGTTGTAAGTCCAAGTTGTCGGGTGATTTTTCTTCTCTTGTGGAGGCAAATCGAATATCCAATTTTTGCCTTAAATTTAGGTCGTGCTTTTGGCCATCGCTAAAGCTCCATAGATTTAAGTTCTGATGTTGCTTCTCCCTTCTATGGGCCATAAGCATAAATCCTCACCTCTTAGGCATTTTCATAAACTTATATTGTGGAATTATAAGCCCTAAATTTCTAATACAAATCTAACTCAAACAAATAAATCCTTTTCAAATTTTAAAAATGTAAAGTTTAACTGTAGGATAGTTTGAGATGCTTGCTAGGTTTCCTAGCATCGTGAGCATCTCCTACTTATCTTCCTTTTGACAATAACTCTCTCCCTTTGATCAATCCCATTTAATCTTCCAAAATAAACCAATTTATTGATAGTCTAACCTTCAAAATCATTGGAGACAACGATCATTTACTTTAATCGAGAGTATTCTTAAGGAATCTCATTCCTTAAGATGTAATTAACTATGCGGGCTTGCCTCAATAGGGAACTTAACGAACCTGATTTAAAATAAACCCTACTTTACTTTCCCATATAAAGTAGGGGAAGAATCTTTAGTACATATGAAGTCCCATAGTCCTTAGGAGTCCTTATTCAAGTGATTAGGTCCATTGTAGGGTGGCGACTTCTACCTTTTGAGATAGTACACCTCTCCTCAATGTTGTACCACACCACCCTAATAAGAATATCCGCGGATCTACATGGTGTCCCAACAAAAGGCCTATATTTTTGTTTTCATTTATCCTCTTCAAAAGGATAGATGAAGGTGAACATATTTTCACCACACCTACTTAGCTAAAATTGACCTAAAGGGTACAAGTTGGCCTAAATCAAAATCAATTACAAATTAATTAAAACTAAAGCCTACAATCATCTTCAATTGGTCAACCAAACTCAAACCAACACCTAATCCAAGCCAATTTGGCCAATTTGGTTAAATTGGTCAACTTAACTCATTTGACCCATTTGTATTCAAATGAGTCAAAATCAAATCTAAGCCAAATCAAACCAAACCAATAACATCAAAACATCCTGAATTATCATATGAACTTGACCCAACCCTTAGTTTTACCAAATTTGATCAATTGGTCAACTTGACCCAACCTAATCTAATTTGACCCATTTTAGTTAAATTGATCCAAACCAAACTAAATCAAATCAACTCCAATTGACTTGAAATTTGAACTAACCCACTTTTGGCTCAGTTCAAATCTGCCCAAATCAAATTCAATGCCAAATGATCATTCTGCCCTTGGGTCAAGGGTATTACGTAAGACAAATCACCAATGTAAGTGGTCATTTCCATCCCTTAGCCACTTAACGCTCTCCCAATGGTCCACCTAGGCACCTAGGACACCGCTCAGCCTGACCCAAGAGGTGGTTGGGTTGGCCATGACCTATGAGAGGTAAAATCACCTCACCTTCCCCATTGGAGCATTTGAAACCCATAAGACACCCATAATTCCTCCTTGGCAGCCACCTCCACACCTCCAACCAACCAAGCCAAGCCAACTCATCCACTCCATGTCACCCACAAACCTCTGAGGTGGCCGGACAGCCACTAAAATCTAAATCAAGCTGAGCCGTCTGATCAAGGGATGGAAGGGGAATACACCCTCCAATTCATTCCAAACTGGGCACTAGACCTCAGTGAGAACCCTGGAACCCCAAGGCGAGCATCCCAAAGCCGTTCCCAAGTTCCCTAAGCTCCCCATTACCGATTTCATCCAAGCTGAATTAAGGCATCCCTTCTTCGATCCCAACTTGCTCAAACTTCTACAGAAATGAAATTAACTTTGCACACACCACCCCCAGAGCTCGTCAAGCATGAAAGAGTATTCTCTTGAGCTCCCAGACCACCGGAGATAGGACTTCGATTAACGCCAGCATCCCAAGCTTGGATGTTGGTCTTCTAAGCAAACTACACCAAATTAAGGCTCATGCTGATTAGTAGGGCTTTATCTCTACTAGACAAAGCTTCTTCAATCATTTGCACCACCAATCTTGAGCTTAGGTATGCTATTAAAACTGAGCTTTGGTGAAAATTTTTTGGAGCTTTTCGAAGGAAATGTGCATCATGTGTGATCTTGACTAGATCCCCTCCGATCGATGTCGTGAAGGTGTGAGATCCTTTTAGAGTTGATTCGAGCATGGGTAAGCTCGAATCAAGAGAGCGATGGTGGATGGACTCCATTTTCCCTTGTTTACATGATGATAGATCACGCACTGTCCATTCCATGTGATCAGAATGGACGGTCGTGATTAGATCCATTAAATTGATATGATTTAATCCTATTAAACCATGGGATTAATCGTAGTAGTCGCTTAGATCAGACGGTGGATGAGAAAGCGCATTTTTTGCCGCCATGTAGGCGCTGAGTTAGATAAGTTTTAAGTAGCCAATCTCGTAATGCTACGTGGAAAGCGCGCCGCGTGGCACTGATAAGATTAGGCTTTAATTAGGCTTAATTAATTATTTTTAATGGTTGAAACTTCTAAAAATCATAACAAATTATAGAAAAATAAAAAAATACAAATATATACTTGTTTTAAAAGTATTTCAGAGAAGAATTTATTAAAAATATTCTTAATTAATTTTGAACAGTAATTGAGGCTCAATTAGAGTTGAATTTCAAAATTAATTAGCTTAATTACTCCTTAATTACTTGAATAATTAATCCTAAATTTTGTGCGTAAATTTAATGGGATGACCTCTGCCTCTCATGATTTTCTTGGGATTTATTGCTCACTTAATTAGGAAAATTGACTAATTAAATCTTAATTACTCTTTTAAGTTAATTAATGATTAATTAATATCATGAACACTAACAAATTGGTTAATTAAGTTATTGATCATTGATCAATAGTAAATGCACTAAGGGATAGGGTTGGGACCTCTTTCTTAACCTGTTCCCCTAAGTTCATTTCACTTTTTCAAAAATGAAGTTAATTAAGATTTAACTAATTAATTACATCACTTAATTAATTAAATTAAAATCATAATCATATTAAAGCTTAATTAATCAATTCATGAGTAGATCTTTAGGTGTTTAATAACTTAAAGATATCTTAAAGAAATTATGGTTAACCCACATGTGTGGGGAGGCCATAAGAGTACTTAATTAAGTTCCTTAACCTAATTAACCATTAATTATGAGTCTATTACATTAGGCCCCTTATATTTCCTAAGATCATTGCTAATTTAATTTCCAATTCATGTGCATATTATGTTGGCTCATAATTATTTGGATAATGTTATTAGGGTAATAAAGGAAAGAATTAATTAATGCATACCACAATGTAATTAACTCATAAAATCAACTTAATTATTTTTCATTAAACCAAATTAATTAACAAACATGGGAATAGGTTAGGATCAATAAACCTCATCTCACATCCTCAAATCCAGTGAAAATATGAAATTAAAAATGGTCTTAAAGAAGCTTTGGTTTATTTTAAATGACTTTATTTGATATGATTGTCCTTAGAAATTAATTCAATTGAATGAAATCATGTGTTTATGTTTATTTATTCTTTTCCAATCATGTTAGATATTATGTGTCATTTTGCAATCATGCATTTATCTTTTCAAAACTAATTAAATCAAATGATTTTTCTTTATATAAGCTTGCATGTGTTGGATCAATTTATAATATGTGTGGCTATTATCACTAATAAATTAAAAACTATTTTCTAAAGCTTATGAATCAATTATAATATTTAGAGTGTTGATAGTTATGAATACACATAGGATTTGCATTTGTTTATAGATGAAGCATATTAGATAAAGCTTTATTTTTTATAATTTATATATGGATTTACATGAGTTTGAACAACAATGGGTATATAGTCTAAACATCCCGTGAATGTGAAACTTTAGTTTGCCCTAACGCGGTCATTTGAATACCTCACTTCCCTGGTTTAACAACGACACCCACTCATTTGGTTTCATTCTTATGTACCTCGATATTAGAATTTGGATAGAGCTTTAATTCATATGCTTAAATGATTTAATTAAAGAAAATGCAATCTTTTCACGATCTTCATCTTTATAGTTGTGTATACATTTATATGTATTTAAGATAGCAAGTGTTTAGTCTAGACATCCTTGGAATGTGAGGCTTTCGTTAGCCCCAAGGAGGTCATTTGATTACCTTACTTCTTTGGTTTAACAATAGCACGTACTTGCTCATCTTTTATACATGTGTATGTGTGCTTAATCAAAAGATGAAGATCTCCTTTGTTACTAAGAAGACATGCATTTATGATTGCTAAGTGATTGAATTGATTAATCATATGACTTAGAGTTTTCTTTCTTATGTTCATGTGTATAAGTTTACATATGTTTGAATGCAAATGGGTATATAGTCTAGACATCCTAGGAATACGAGGCTTTAGTTAGCCCTAAGAAGGTCATTTGATTACCTAACTTCCCTGATTTAACAATGGCACGTACCTATTTAACTTCATCCCTAAGTATTTTTGTATAAGAATTTGGATAGAACTTTAAATTAGTATGATTAAACAATTCAATCGAATGAAAGATATAAGCTTGAAATATATATCTATATCTATCATTTAAGTGTGCTAAAATATGTTGCATGTATAGTTATACTTAGGATAAAATCATATGCATGTCACATGTGATGGAAAGGAATGATTTGATATATCTCATGTATTAGTAATTTAATTAGATTAATTTTAAGGTGCCTTTCATGTTAAATAGAGTTATTTAAAGTGAACATAAACTTAGGATTAATTAAAAATGTGTAATAAGACATTCATTAAAGAGAAATAAATCAAATTAATATGTTTTTGAAAGTAGCTTAAGGTAGGGATGAGAGAAGAAATCCTCTTTTTTCTTTCTATAACACTTAGATTCTAAGTGTAAATCATGTGAAACAAAATAAAATATAAATTAAAATTCTCAAGTCAACTAAACAACTTAAAGTGAAATCAACATTTACTTCAAAACTTAGAAAATCATAACTCTAATGCCTAGTAAGACATACCACACAAAGTCTTAACACATGCATTAGAATTAATACACCACTTCTAGCTCTAAGTTAGGATGGTGCATGATGTGCTATATATTTTATTTTATGTTATTTTTTTTAGACTGGATGTTAGGGTGTATGCTTTGTAGATTGGATGATAAGTTGATATTAGCCTAATCATTATTTTATGTAGGGGATTATGCTTAAGAGATGCTTAAAAATAAAAGTGAATGCTCTCTTTGTAGGTTGCTTAAACCCTTAAGCACAATTCAAGTTAGGATAGGTGGGCTTGGTTACCCATATGTAGGGTGCTAAATCTAAATTATATATATAACTACTCAGGATTATATCTATATTTAGATAACATTTATTTTGTAGGTGTAGTTAGATTTACTTTACATAAATATAATTTTATAATTAGGAATTAGGATTAGTGCTATAGGGAATTAGGATGAGTAGTGGCCTTAAGGCTTTATCCAGAGATGCCCTGTGATGCCTTTGAAGTGGAGCAAATTAAACCAAATGAAGGAATGAAGACATGGATACATAAGGAATGAAGGAAAGAAGATGTCCATAGCATTTAATACAATTGTAATTACTATTTCATATACCGGTTGTATAAGGGTAGAGCTCGGCTACTCATCTTTTCTCTTTTCAAGTTGTACGGCGGATCCTGACCACACCTATTTTCTTTTAAGCTAGTTATAAAAATGATTGTTTTTATGTTTAGCTTGTGCATTAGAATGTCATGCTTTTTTAGAGTTTCTTATGATTGATGCTTTAATGTGTGACCTGGATGCGTTAGGCTCTTAGGATAAAATTAATTTTTCTACCCCAACTAATCACTCATAACTAAATTCTAAATAGCTCCTAACCTCACCATAAATCTTAGGTGTTAAAAAAGATAATTAAAATATTTAGCAACCCCTTAGCTGTATGGTTGTATGTCTCACATCATGCATATCATCTTGAGTCACTTTTGCAAAATGAGGGCCTCCGTGCTTACATATATAAGGACCTCTTGACCTATGAGAGCAACCCCTAACGATGAAGCTTCACCCTCTCTATTTTGATTTGGCCAATAATTTACTTCATCATGCATTTAGGCATATAAAATTCCTGCCATTTATTTTTAGTCTCAGTGAGTTTTATGATCTTTTCAATGCAATTCATGATTTTAAAGTAGGAGGGGTTAGTAAGCCAATGCCACGCAGCTTTATCCTCTCTTATGGAGGTAAACTTTATGCCCATCTTCGCTTAGATTTAGGTTATGCTTTAGATTGTACTAAATCTCCCTAGATTTAGGATCTGAGGTAGCTGTTTCCTTCGGGCTATAAACATAAATCCTCACCTAACCTTGTGTTGATGGATTATAAGTTCTATAAATCTAATAAATTCAACTCAAATAAATAAGTCTCTTCACTTTCACTTATATAAAACTTAATTATAGGATATATTGGAATGCTCACTAGGCTTCCTAGTACCATGAGTATTTTCTACTCATCTCCTTTGGCTTCTAAAATAAGTCTCTCCATTTGATCTATCTCGATTGATTTTTCAAGTATAACTAATCCTTTGATAGTCTAACCTTGAAATCTTTGGAGATAATAATTATCTTCTTTAATAGAGAATATTCTAAGGGAATTTTATTTCCTAAGATATAATTAACTATGGAGGCTTGCCTCCATCGAGATCTTTAGAACCCATTTTAATATAAACCCTGCTTTATTCATCTATGTAAAGCAAGGAAAAATTTTCTAATATATTTGAAGACCCATCATGCCTTAGATATCTTTATTAGGTGATTAGGTCTATTGAAGGATGATGCCTCTATCTTTCAAGATAATACATCATACCTCAATATCATACCCAATCACTTCAATAAGTATCCCCTACGATCTGCGTAGTGCCCCCCTCCTCCAATATATCCAAAAATAAACACCATAGATTTTTCTGGCGACTCCACTAGGGATGGTTCTTCTCTCCATCTTTAGTAGACAAATATTATCTCCAAGCATCGATAGTGGACTTATATTTTTTATAAGCCAACGATTATCTTTCTTTCCATTAACACTTAGCTTATTTTATCCTTAAGCAAAGCTAGCCAACATCTTTTAGGTTTTGGAACCTCACTCCATGTAGGTCTTAAAACTCATATTGGGTCCTCCAATAGGTAAAAATAAATTAACCAATAAAAGGAGATGACTAAATTTAGAACCTCTTTATCACTAGCTTGGTGAGGCGAGATTCATCCCATATTCAAGAAAGTTTCAATAAAAATTCAAACTAAAATAAGTAAAGTCTTTTCCAAAATTTTCCAAAAGCATTTTTTCTAAATAAAACTATTTTTTTAAATGCACTTTACATGACATAAAGTTTACAAAATATGAAACTCTCAAATCTATTTTCAAACAATAAATACAATCAAGCCTCATTTAACATACTTAAACTTGTTAAATGAGGATCTTTTTCAAAGATGAAAATGAAATATGCTACATCAAAATCCTTTTTAATGAATTTCTAAAAATACTATTTTTTAAAATAAAATCAATCAATCAACCAACCCCATTTAACATACCCAAATTCATTAAATGAGAGTTACTTCAAAACATTTCAAACAAAATTTTCAAAAATTTAATCAACTCCACTTAACATATCTAAATTTGTTAAGTAGTGTTACATCTTTAAAATCAAAACAAAATCAAAATCAACATATCATTGAACTTCACTTAACATACTCAAATTTTTTAAGTGAGAGTTCCCTCTTTTAAAAGCAACTTCACACATAAAATCAAAACATATTTGAACTCCATTCAACATACCCAAATTTGTCAAATTGAAGTTTCATTTTTCAAAATCAAAATAAATTGAATTCTATCTAACATACCTGCATTTGTTAAATAGAGTTCCCCTTTTCAAAACCATAAAAGGAATCAAAACACATTCGAACTCCATTTTGACATACCCAAATTTGTCAAATGAGAGTTACATTTTCAAAAATCAAAGCAAATTGAACTCTATTTAACATACCTAAATTTGTTAAATAGGATTCCATTTTCCAAAATCATGAAAATCAAAATACATTTGAATTCCATTTGTCATACTCAAATTTGTCAAATAAGAATTTCATCATCAAACAGCATAAATTAAACTCTATTTAACATGCTAAAATTTATTAAATAAGAATTTCCCTTTCACAAATCAAAACAAAATAAAAATATCAAACACACTTGAACCCTATTTAACATACATAAATTTGTTAAGTAAAAGTTTTCATTTTCAAATTAAAATAAAATATCAAACACACTTGAACCCTACTTAACATACCTAAATTTGTTAAGGGTTTCATTTCTAATGAAAAAAAAATATGAAAGACATTTGGAACCTACTTAACATACTTAAATTTGTTAAGTAAGGATCACATTTTCAAATTAAAATCATGTCAAACATATCAAACATATAACAACAACCCTTACAAACAAATTGTTTTCAAAGATTTTCAAACACACATTTGAGTCTCACTTAGCACACCCAAATTTGCTAAGTGAAGGTTTCGAAACCAAAATTCAAACAAAGGATAAACAACAAAGCCATCTCCAAAGTGTCTCCAAATGAATGAACCTCACTCAACATACATAAATTTGTTGAATGTGGGTTCCAAATTAAAATCAAATCCTATGAAAATTCTCTCCTTGTCCTTCATTAGGTTATACTCACCAACACCACCATGCATGTCATCTAGTTTGGGCGTGGCTTCGAGCCTGTTCGAGTCACCTGTGAGGGGCCAGCCCTCACGACCGTCAGCAGAGATGAGGTGGTAGGGTAGAAGCCACTCATTCATTTTGACATCTCGTCAGATTCTGAGTTTCCCTCACTAAAGAGGAAGGTTATTGTGGTTCCCACACCCTGATCAGTATCAGTGCTAGTGCTAGTTTCTTCAGTGCCTACTCAGTCAGCTACCCCTGCTACAGTCCCAACAAGGGTTAGCACCTCCTCATTGGTCTCTCTCATTCTGAAGGGGAAGGCCATCTTGGCCTCCGAGAGAGTCTCCCTTACCTTTGAGGTAGGTTCTAGCTCCCCGCCTTGCAGGACGCATTGCCGCAATAAGAACCAAAAGATTAAGCGGCACTATGAGCACGAGGCGAGGCAGGTTGACAATGCCTCTCACGTTGTTGACGAGGGTTCCCCTCGTGAGACCTATACACTCTTGAGTGGTAGTACATTTCACTCCCTTGATGCTTTATACAGAGAGGACTATAGGAGAATTACCACATCACCTCCACCACCAGCATAGTTTGAGGTACCAGCTAGGGAGAGTAAGAAGCCCTATGCTGGTTGTTGACCTCATTTTTAGGATGAGCTCTCAACCCCTCCATCTTAGACATAGGACTTCTCTTAGACTTTAAGAGTTCCTTAGTCTTATAACATATCTAGTGATTAGGTGGACACTCAACCTAGCCCTAGAGACTTATAGGAGTTAGCCATAAGAATAGGTCATGCCTTAGGGGTGTTAGGAAAACTCCCAACCCTTAGCTTAAACCATTCCTCACTTTCCTTCTCTCAAGTAGAACTCCAAATCAATCTTAATTGATTTTATCTAAACTCAAATCAATTCCATATGATTGAAATCCATGATTGAAATGTATGATTGAAACCCATGATCAAAATCCATCAAAAATTCTTAAGTCCAAATTTTGCCTAAGTCCTTAAGCCTCCCTTAAGAACTTAACCAAAATTATGATCAAGACCAATTCAAATCTTTAAGATTTTCTCATAATTCATTTATATTTTCATTTATATTCACATATATAAATAAAGTATAAATTCAAACCAATCAATCTAAACTAAAAATTTCAAATCAATTCATGAAATTTTCCTAAGTCCCTTAATTCTCCATTAATGGACTTAGCTTAAACCTTGATCAAATCAATTCAAAATCATGAGATTTTCTCAAAACTCATTTATATTTTTATTTATATTCACATATATAAATGAATTATAAATATAAATCAATCAAATCCAATCTAAAAATTAAATTACAATTTAAAATTTCCTTAAATCCTTTAAATTCCCTTTAATGGATTTAGCCTAAATCATCATCAAATCAATTCAAACACATGAGATTTTCTCAAAAACTCATTTATATTTTCAGTTATATTCACATATATAAATGAAATATAAATATAAATCAATCAAATCATGCCCTCAAATTAAATTTTCAATTTAAAATCTTCCTTAAGTCATTAATCTTCCATTAATGAGCTTAGCCTAAATCTTGATCAAACCATTTCAAAGTTATGGGATTTTCTCATAACTCATTTATATTCTCATTTATATTCACATATAAAAATAAAATATAAATATAAATCAATCAAATCTAATCAAAAAATTCAAATCCCTACTCCAAAATTTTCCCAAGTGCCTTAAATCCTTCTTAATGGACTTAGCTCAAATCATGATTAAACCACTTCAAATCCTTACAATTTTCTCATGATCAATTTATATTCTCATTTATATTCACATATATAAATGAAATATAAATTCAAACAATCAAAACCAATTCCAAAAGTTAAACTCAAATCCACTCAAACTCCAATCTAAGACTTTCAAGCCAAAATCTTGAACTTAGCCAAATCAATTGCAAATCAAGCCAAACTCTTGATTTTCTCTCATGGTTCAATCAACTCTACAATCATGAGCTCATATATAAATCTAAAATTCAATCAAACAATCAAAACCTAAGTCAAAAATCAAAGCCAAAACCCTTTCATATTCTTCCTTTGAATATGAAATTGTCAAATGGATCTAAACCCATTTGACTTCAAACCACTTATAAATGGATTTATAATTCAATCATGAGTCCATATATAAGATCAACCAACTTCAAATCAAGCTTTGACCAAGCCATTTGACCCACTTAAGCTCACTTAACCCAAAGTGGCCTAAAGTATCCTTATGAGCCAAATTCTAATCCTAACCAAATTAGATTAAACCAAACTCATCTATCTCTCTCATCATGATCAACAATCATCATGGGATGATCAATCAATCAAATTGGGTCAAATCAAGTCAAACCTAAGGGTTGACCAAGTCAATATTTAACCTAAAATGAAACCTAACATAACCAAATTCCACCATAGGCCAAATTGATTGAAACCATTGATCTAAGTTCACTCATGACCTATGTTTGAACTTGACCAAGCCAACATTTGAGCCTAACCTAGTCAATTGGCCACTTGACCCAAGTTGACCCATTTTGACCTAAAGGGTCAAAATGTGAAAACTTGATCTAAGACAAATTGATTGAAACTAATGGGTCAAGCCTATTCCAAATCACTTGTGGAACTTGACCAAAGCCTCAATTGGCCAACTAAACCCAACCTAACCCAATTGACCTTAGACCCAACATGACCTAAAGGGGTCATGTTGAGCCAAATTTGAACATAACTAAATTGATTGAAAATAAAGATACCAAATCCACTCCATATGACTAACCTTACCTAAACCTACCCTTGACCTATGTCAAATAGGTCAAATGGGTCAAATAGGTCAACTTGACCTATTTGACCTAAATGAAGTCATATGAGCCAAAATCAAAATTATACCAAATTGAATCAAACCAAAGCTGCCAAAATATGTCAAATGGTCATATGAACTTGACCAACCCTTGGTTTGACCCAATTTGACCAATTGGTCAACTTGACCCAAGTTAACCCATTTTGACCTAAATGGGTCAACATGAGCCAAACCCTATCAAATGAATTCCAAATCTCATGAAACTTGGAGAAACCTAGTTTCTCGACATACCTAAGATACCCAAAGTGGAAAAATAGAAAATTTACCATCCTACCCCTAGGCCATAGAATAAATTTTGGCTTAATCCATGGGTAATTTGGTGATACCCTCTTTACATTCACTTGAGGCTTTTCTAAAAGCTCAAGGGGGCCTAGGGGAGAGTGGTGCACCTAACCTAATGGGTTTGGGTCAGCCCAATTTGTCCCTAGACCAAACCCGACCCTATGGGTCAAAATGCAAAATTCAAACTCCCTCTCAAACTCAAATTCAAGCACATGGGAGGTTGGCAATCCACTCCTTGGCTTAAACCAACCATGTGCACAATTCTAACTGATCAAACAACCTACAACCTATGATCAATTGGATCAAAATGGCAAGTGCATTATCGGTCGTCCGTCAAGGGGGAAATATACTCTCCCAGAACAAACTTGAATTCATAATTCCCCAATTCAATTGAGTGTTGGTGAGACTTAGGAGCCATCAGAGAGTGACAACAAGCCTCCTTGAGCTTTTGCCATTTCTCCATTTCTCAATTTTTGAACAGTGAAAATAGGAGAGCTCAATCCATTCTCCAACTTCTTCCATACTATAATCCACAGCAATTCATTTTGTAAGCACTCTTAGGTGACCAAGTTGAGCTCACCTAAGTTCTTTCCCAAGCTCTAAAGGAAAGGAAGGATTAAATTGGTTCAAACGAGCTCAAGCTAAGGAGGAGTTGGTCCATATATCAATCCACTCATCCTCAAGTGCTCATACTCTCAACATAACTTTGTCTCAACCAGACGAAGTTTCTCTAAGGAATCGAGCGCCGGTGATCACCTCTGGTAAGGTATGGGATTTTCTGACCATTAAACTCAATGTGGTGTGGAGCTTTGTGAAACAAATTTTCACCCCATGGATTTTTGACCGTTTGATTTTCGCTCTTTAGCTTTAGATGGTGTGGGTTGAGTTTGATTTGAATCCATGCTAGATCGAGCTTGGATCTTTCCCTTGATCATGGATGGTCTCTGATCAATGGGAAGAACTTGAGAGATCTCAACCGTCCATCCATGTATTTTAGATGGATGGCTAAGATAATTCCCCATATTTAGAATTTCATTATCCATTTTAAAACCACGGGGAGATCCATGGCTGTTTGATCTTCGATCGGACGACAGGGATCAAACCGCATGCGCCGCCAACTGCCATCTGGGATTTGATGTTTAAGTAACACCCTCACGGTGCGACACATGTAAAATGCACTAACTGCCACTGCCATGCGTCACACCATGAGCCAGGGGATTAGTTAAATGCCTTAATTAATTCCTAAGTAACTTAAGGATCTTCTAAAATTCACAACTCTTTTTAGAAAATTTAAAAAAATGTGAAATAAAATCTATGGAAAGATAATTCAACATATAATATTTTAAAATTAATTTAAATGGGTTTTGAATTATATTTTTCTCTAAATTTGGGGTTTATTGGAAAGTTTATTTTACAAATTACTTTTTAATTAAGCCTCTGATTAATCCCAAATTTCTTGGGTATATTTTAGGAGACGACTTCTGCCTCCCCTTATTTTCTTGAGATTTATTGAAGGCTTGATTAGAAGAATTGCATATGAATTTCTTAATTACCCTCCTTGTGTAATTAAGGATAATTAAGTTGTAATTAGTGATTTTAATCCATGATTAGGGTTGATTAAGGTTAGATCTAAGAAGTAAAAGGTTTATGAAATATTTTTGGGATATTTCCCTAAGTTATTCCCTAAACCCCTCTTTTCTCACCTTAATCTCCTCTTAATTAAGGGTTAATTCATTAATTATCCCCTTAATTAATTTCTAAAAATTCTAAAAAGTTTCAGAACTTAATTAATATACTTTGGGTACATGCTTAGGTATTTAATAGCCTAAGTTCAAATTAAAGAAATCAAAACCCAATTCACATGTGTGAAAGGGTGTTTTGAAATTATTTAAGCTAAACTCCTTAGTTTAATTAACTTTTAATTATGAGCCAAATTGTATTAGGCCTCGTTCTTATTAGGTGCATTGCAAATTTAAATTCTTGTGAGTTTTTATGTCATCTCATTGGCTCATAATTATTTGGTTAATTCTTCTAAGGTGGTGTAGGTAAGGGTTAATTAAATTATTTAATTCATACCTTAACCTAATTAACACCTAAAAATAGATCTAATTATCTAAAAATTAAACAAAAATATAAAATACATGTGAGAATGGGTTAGGAAGAGCAAACTCATCTCACCTTTTTAAAATTAAATCAAACTTCAAATTAAACAAAAATCACTTTGAATTCACTTTGATTTATTTTAAACTTTCTTATTCCATAAGAATGTCTTTAGGATTTAAGTGAAGTGAACTTGTTTACATGCTTTCATTACTTTGAAACTTTCCCAACATGCTAAGTTGTATGTCATGTGATTTCATGCATTCATAATTTTAAAATTTAAAATTTAAAATGAAATTATTTACTTTATGTCAAATTTACATGTGTTGGTTAAAGTAGAAATACGAATGGTTATTATCACTACTAAATCAAATTATTTTCAAAATATATGAATCAAATACCAAATCTGAAAGTATGCTACTTATATTTTGATTATGAGTTTACATGTGAAAGAATATAAAGGTATACTTAGCATTGGTTTCTTTTCTTTCTTATGTTGGTATAGTTTTGAATAAGAATTTGGTGAGGTGTATGGTTCTTTTGAAATGAACATAAAACTCACCTAATTCCATATCTTATTCATCTCTATGCTACCACTTAAGGAGAGTTACCTATACTAGCATACATAAATTGCATAAATAAAAATGAATCCATTAAACAACTTTTGCATTCTCATTTTCTATTTCATTTCTTTTATACACATATTTGTATGTAAGGAAAGTGGTATATTAGTTTGGATAGCCCCAAGGTTGTGAGGCTTTAAGTAGCCCTAAGTAGGTATTATACATTATGCCTTTGGTTAATAATACGCTGTACTCACTTATGCCTTTCTTACTTTCATGTGTGTATGTGAAAACTTGGATAAGGAAAACCCGTTCTACTTAAGAAAAATCATGCATATTCAACTTCTAAATTTACTTAAATGAATTACTTAGCATGCATCATAAAGTGTATTAAATACTCTCATTTGTATGTATAGATATGCTTAGGGTCCATCCATATGCATGTTATATATGTTGGGAAAGAAATGAAGTAATGTGTGTTATGTGAATTTTGATTCATTTTATTTAATCCTAAAATGCCTTTCTTTTTGAATAGTTTGTTTAGAGTTTTTCTAAACTGAATCTACTTTAGAAATTACTTAGGTTAGGGAAGAAAGAGAAGTCTCCTTCTCTTTCCCTCTCTTCATAACTTAGTAATTAATTGTAGGATCCATTTAAACTAAATCAAAATATGAAATAAAATCAACCCAAAATAATTAAATAACTTAAATGAAATCCTCCTCTATGTTGAACATGTTCTTCACACTTAAAAAATCTGAACCTAAAGCCATAGCTAAGCATACCACACAAGCCTTCAAAGCACACACATTAGCCTAAGTTGCAACTTCTAGCCTTAGGTTTGGTCGGTGCATGGTTCGATGTCTATTTTGTTTTGTGATATATGTTTTAGACTAGATGTTAGGGTGTATGCTCATAGAATGAATGGTATGATGCTCTTAGTCTAACTATTCCTTTTTTGTAGGAGATTGTGCTTAAGGGGCACTATCATAAATGAAAATATAAATACTTTTACTTGCAGGTGCTTTATACCCTTAAGCATAATCCATAGGCTAGGTGGACTCAGTCACCCATGTGTGGGGTGATAAGTCCAATATACATGCTTGGGATTTTTGTGGTTTGCTTTAGCTAACCTTTATTTTACAGGTGTTCATTAGATTTTCACTTTTCCTTTTCATGTAAATTTGTGCAATTAGGATTTTGGAATGATTGTTATGGGGATTTAGATGAACATTGATCATAAGATCTTATCTTATGCACCATGTGAAGCCTTGGAGCATCTACCTTCCAACCATCTAAAAGAAGGAACCAAAGAAGAAGGAAGAAAAGAAGAAGAAAGAAGAAGTAAAGCTTAAAGACCCCCATAACAATGATTTCCTTGCTTAATTGTAATTTAATTCATTTGTAATCTGGGTTGTATAAGGGTAGAGCTTGGCTACCCACATTTGATATTTTTGGGTTTATGCGGTAGTGCCCGACCACAACGGCCTTATATTTTTTTTGCGATTAGCTTTATAAATTGGTTGATGATTGTCTAGCTTTTGCATTAAGTGGCATGTTTTTCTTAGTTTCTTTCTTGCTTTATGTATGGCCTAGATTTGGATTAGGCTCTTCAGAAAAAAATAAATCTTTTACCTAACTTAATAAACTCAAAATAAAATTAAACAACTCATAACCTCACCTAAAGCTTAGGTTTAAATTAGGATAAAAGAATTAGCAACCCCATAGCTGGATGAGCATTTTTTTTGTAATATCATGCACAAATGCAACTTATTTCACTCTTGATTGGAGGTCTTCAACCTTTGCTAGAGAAACTTAGCTTGACCTTTGAGAGCCATGGTGAAAACTCACCTCCTCCCTTCTCACTGATTTTAGCCAATAATATTTTTCTCATGCATTAGTCATATGAGTCCTATTAGTTTGAGTCAAAATAGTTGTCCAAAATAGAAATAAAATGAAATTTGAGTTGCATTAGATTTAGGTCATTTGAAGCATGTCCCTTTACCTAATCTAGTCTCTTTAGGGAGTGAGTTTAAGGACTTAGTCTCTTTCTAAATAAATAATAGCCTAGCTATCTTGCATAAGCATAAAGACTTGCATACATATATTTAAAATTAGGAGGAGTTAGTTAGTGGCCACCCCCAGGTGGTTGTAAGTCCAAGCTATTGGGTGGTTTGTCCTCTCATGTGGAGGCAAATTGATTACCCATTTTTCACCTTAGATTTAGGTTATGCTTTCGGCCCTCGCCGAAGCTCCCTAGATTTAGGTTCTGAGGTTGCTTTTTCCCTTTGAAGGCCATAAGCATAATTTCTCATCTCTTAGGCATTTTCTTAATCTTGTATTCAGGAATCTTAAGTCCTAAATTTCTAATGAAAATGCAACTCAAACAAACTAAATCAATTTCAAAAATGTAAAACCCAACTGTAGGATAGTTTTAGATGCTCACTTGGTTTCCTAGCATTGTGGGCATCTCCTACTTATCTTCTATTTTGGCTTCAATAATAGCTCCCTCTTTTGATCAATCCCATTTGATATTCAAAAATAAACCAATCGATTGATAGTCCTTCTTATTAAAATCTTCAAAGATAATGATTATTTACCTTAATCGAGACTTTTCCTAAGATTTCATCCCTTAGGATGTAATTAACTATGTCGGCTTACCCCTGTAGGAAACTTAATGAACCCGATTTAAAATAACCCTACTTTACTTTTCCATGTAAAGTAAAAAAAGAATCTTTGGTATATATGCAAACCCATCATCCTTAAGAGTCCTTATTGAGGTGATTAGGTCCATTAAAGGGTAGTGACTTCTATCTTTCGAGATAGTACACTATTTCCTTGATGATGTACTCAATCACCTGAATAACTACATCTACGGATCTGCATGGCATCCTAAAAAGAAATTTTTTTATAAGGGTCTTCTCCTCTTTCATTTCTCACCAACAGATTTGAAAATCGACTCCCACCACCCTTATAAGAATTTTTCTCCACATTGGTTTACGATCAGACCTTCTCCAAGTCGGTAGAGCCCATGGACACTCGAAGTCTGATACATTGTTTGATTTGAGGACTATGATCCCTAGGAGTGTTAGGGATCAGATACATAGAGAGAAAGCCTCAGATGCTAAAGTTGTTGCCCAAGCAGGCAAAAAGGAGAGGACGAGGTACACCAGATAGTATGGGGCCTCCGCTTTGATAGACTTCCTAAATCGGCTAGCCACTAGAGCCTATCACACTAATAGCATAGTTCTTATAAGCACCACCAGCTGCAGAAGAAGAGCTCTGGTGGAGAGGCTGTCGGTGTCCCCGCCATCACATCGCTCCACTCGCTGCCCACCATCACCTATCCAAGTTCCTCCTTCCATGGTCCCCACCAAGGTATAGAAGTCTGCATCTGGAGAGAGGACCTCTTCATTGGTGATTCGACTATGGACTAAGGACCTCACTCCATCTACGCCACCCATTGAGGTGGGGTCGAGCTCTCACATTTGACCTTCCACCTCAATAATGATGGAGTGGCGACCCAAAAGCTTCATAGGGACTCCACCACCACAGCCAATAGTAGAGGAGGGAGGGGATGTTAGTATGATCCCCATGGCGATTGATCCTCTTAGGGAGAATACTCCATTAATAGGCAGTGCATGTCACATAGGATGACCAGTCTACAACCACCATGGTCTATGTCCCGATGCAGGGGAAGCGGTGGCGTTCACTAGATGACATCCTAAACAGTTACTTTGTTGAAATCAAGTAGATGATTGGGGATGATCATTCTAATCAGGAAGAGGGTAGAGTGGATTTTGACCCCGATGAGTATGATCTATTAAAGGATTCAACAAAAGTCCATATGATCGATACTCAAGGATCCCTCCACAGAGACCATCAACGTCAGGAAGGTGTTGTTATTGAAGAAGATGATGCAGTTCATTCAACCTAACACCTCCTTCAGTAGCTCAGGTAGAAGGATGAGTAGATCAATAGGATGGAGAAGAGGGTTGAGGATTTGTTAGTAGCAGTTCTAGCACTCCATAACCAAGATCCAATTTTGCAACCTAGTTTCATGGAGGCTGATCGGCCTGAGCACTTACATATCTTAGATCATCCCAAGAGTATCTCTCATGTGGATCAGAATAGTGATAGTTTGCATAGGAAGGTCATGGATAGTACCTCCGTGCATGAGAAGGATATCAAGCAGATGGTGGAACAACAAGTGAAGGAAGCATTGGCACAAGCCCGAGGGAGCTCATCCATTCCAAAGGGTAGACCTTACCCGGAGGAATTCAATGTAGTCCAATTCCCCAAGGGGTTTTTGCCACCATCCTTCAAAAATTTTGATGGCAGTGGGAACCCACAAAACATATGGTCCATTTTAGTGCTAGCTATTGCAATGCCAGTGGTAGCGATACACTTCTCTTCTGCCTTTTCATTAGTAGTCTGTCAAGTGTTACATTTGACTGGTATGCTGAACTACCTAACGGTTCAATGAAGACTTTTGCTCAGTTGGAGCAACTCTTTATTAAGAGATTTGTTGGAGATCAGCAGGGGGTAACTATGGGCGACCTCGTTGTGGAGAAGCAAAAGCCCAACGAGTCCCTTGTTAATTACATTCTCAGGTGGCATAACTTGAGTATGAAATGCGAATCACAGCTGTCCGAACAACATGCCATTGAGATTCTTCCCAAGAATATCCATGGCTTGGTCACCTTCATGCTCAAGGGCTTTACAATTAAAATATTTGAGAAATTAATTAACAAGGCAACTAGTCTGTAAAAGGAAGCAAACAATTGCCCTTCCAAGATCAATCATCCAAACCCAAGCCGTAGAAGGTGTTTAAGAAGAAGCCAGGGATAATGGTGTTAGTAGATAAGAGAAAGCAGCTGGTCAGGGTTCAGTTTGAGAGACCACGAGCTTAACAGCCTCCACTTCCACCTTCTCAACCATCATACTAGTCATCACAGCTACCACGGTAGCCATCACCGCCTCCACACCAGTGCACTTAGCAGCGGTACTCATATCCATCGCCAGGTAGTTACTATCTACCTACTCCTTCGATAGATTGAATAAGCCATATTCTTTCAAGAGGAAGGTAGTTAGGAAAATCTTTAAGAATCTCTTAAATAAACCTGACTTTCAGTTATTAGAGCCTAAGAGGTTGGAGGAAGTGGGCAAAAGTAATGGTCCTATCTATTACCCCTACCACCACATGTTAGGTCATATCTTAGAGGATTGTATCACTTTTAAGGACTGGCTTGAGCACAGCTAGAAGTCGAGATCCATAGTTAACCCTAAGAAATACTTGTTAGAGCAACCATCCAGTTATGTTAGAGTAATCCTTGGGGATACTTACGATCCTCTTAAGACTAAAGAAGGTTAGGACATCTCCTTATCCCGTACCTCTAAAAAGATCATTATTAAGATCAAGAAACTTTTCTTGCAGGTGATTGAAGTAGCTTAAACCCCTAACACCAAGGAAGGTTGCAGCAGCAGTAGCTTAGCACATTTTCCTGGGATAATCTAGTAGTATAACCACCGTCCAAGTCTAACCTCCCTCCATCATTGCACCTACCACTTCTTCTGCTAGCTCCTCTTCTATAGGCAAGAGCATTGTCTCTGTGGATAAGGGCACTAAATCCCTTACTCCGCTTACTTTATTTAATTTCTATCATATAACTCCACCTAAAAAGAAATCAATGAAGAAAATAGATTCTACTTATATCTTGTCTACTTCTAATGCTCCTGATTTTATTCCTATTGAAAACTCTCCAAGTCTAAATAATAATAATAGCTCTAGTAGCTCCAATCTTTTGCTTTCAGATTCAGAGTCAAACTTTCCTTTTTTGAATCAATCGGGTTCACCTCTTGAGATTGACTTAGAGTCAACTGACTTCGATGATCCTATAGGAGAAGTTGTAGGTATACCTAATGAAAAGGTAGAACTTTCCACAAGTTCATCATTCCATGAAGTCACTGAAGTTAACCTGCGCAGTGAAAAAGTTCTATCTCCTAGGGTAGCACCTCTTGATAAGGGTAAACAAGTAATTAGTTCTAGTGAGCAGATAACCCCTCCATAGAATGCTCCGCCTATGGATATGCTTGTGGAGGACCAAGTCAAAGTTGATTACAATGTCCTAATGCATCTTAAAAAGTTTCCAGCTAAGTTAAGTATATATGACGCCCTTGTCTAATTCAAAGAGATGAGAGAATCTCTAGTCAAGGTTCTCCTTGATCTAGAGATATGCTTAGCTCAGTACTAAAGAGGAGGCACAAAGCTCAAAGGACATCTTAGGAGTTACATTCAGCGATGAAGATTTACTTCTAGGGATGACCGAACACAATCGTCTTCTTTACATTATAGTGGATGTTGGAAGATACAGGCTATCCAAAGTTCTGGTTGACCCAGGTGTATGAATGAATACTATGAGTCTAAGAACCCTTTCCTACTTGAGGATCGACATCTCCAAACTCCAAAAAGAAAGGATGATGTTGAGAGGATTCAATTAACAAGGCGAGAGGGCCTTAGGCTCTATAGTGTTGCCATTGGAGATAAATGATTGGAAGACTGAAGCCAAGTTTCACATTATAGACTCGGATACATCTTTTAATGCTTTACTTAGGAGATTGTGGATACAGGAGAACAACACAGTTTCATCCTCTCTACATCAGTGCATGAAGTTTGTGAGAGGTGGGATCGCCTGCTATGTCAAAAGAGACTTCAAGCCATTTACAGTTCACGAGGTCAAAATATATGAGGATGCGGCTTACTACCCTCTTCAAAATCAACAAGTCTATTCTCACGAACTTAGCCAAAATTCAAAAACAAAAGAAAATGAAAAAGAAAAAAAGAAAAAGAAAGAGAAATGGAAAACATAAAAGAAAATAAAAGGTAGCGAGAAATAGATTTGGAGGAGGAAGTGGAGCCTGATATTAGATTCCACCCACAGTTCGTTACTCCATTTGAACATATGGGTAGGACAACCCGACCTCCACTAGGTAGTGGAAGAGGCCAGTTCAGAGGTAGTCCCAGGAGTGGAAAACCTCCTTATTGGCCACCCAATAAGAGATATGTCTCAGCCACTAGGAGTACACCTGCTATCCATATAGACTTAGAATTTAGTTCAGGGGATGAGTCTTATATGGTTAGCAAACCAGCCAACTCTTTTCACCAGCAGATTTCTTTGGAGGTGACACTTGAGCCAAATAACGATGAAGATCGCTCCAAAGCAAAGTATAAGAGTATCTAAGTCCATATGTGAAACATTTAGGCATCATCTGGGAACCTTAGCTCTAACTCTACTTTTCTCATAAAAAGTTGAGGGTTAGTTAGTTAAGGAAGCTAATAAATCATCCACAGATGTGAAGACTCAAAGGTTCTTTCTGGGAGCATCATCCTTAAGTTAAGAAGTCGATGTTGAACTTGAGGATGATTCATATACAGATTTAATAGAATTACCTTTTGATTGGTACTTGCCTTATATTCAGAATCTAGCAAAGAAAGGGTTAATCCCACATACTTGGTCAAAGCATGAGTCAGATTACTTTGAAAGAATATGGAAGAACAAATGCAAAAGCTCTCAATCAAGACCAGGACTAGGATTTGGTACAATGGGTCCAGTCAATGATGATGATTAATACTTAGTCATCACCAATCAATTGGAATCTGATAGGTTCTTTTCAAATCACATTAACTCACATGAGGAGGTGTGCTTAAAAACTTTAGATAATATAGATGATTTTGAAGTCAAAGATGCACCGCCAGAGTTCAAAGAAGAGATCAGGTCAACCATCAATGAGCTCAAGGAAATCAACTTAGGGACAGAAGATAATCCACGACATACACCAGTTCTTTGTTGAATGAAATTGAAATCAATGACTTAGTTAGGCTATTTTCTGAGTTTAAGGACTGCTTCACATGGAGTTATGAAGAGATGCCCAGTTTGTCTCCTAACATAGCAGTCTACAAACTAGCAATAGAACCTAGTGCTAACCCTATCAAGCATGCTCCTAGATGTATGAAATTAAACATCAAACAACAGGTCATTTCTAAAGTCAAGAAACTGATCGATGTTGCCTTCATCCGGGAAGAAAAATACCCAACTTGGTTGGCCAGTGCCATCCCAATTAAGAAAAAGAATGACAAAATTCACATATGCGTCAATTTTAAGGATTTAAATAAGGCATTTCCAAAAGACAAATTATCACTACCGATACAAGAACTGATTATGGACATTGCCTCATCTCATGTAGTCTTCTCTTTCATGGATGGCTCATCTGGATATAACCAAATAAAGATGGCTCCTAAAGATGAAAGAAACACTACTTTTAGAATGCCAATTAGAATCTATTGTTATAAGGTCATGCAGTCCGGCCTTAAAAATACTGGTACTACATACCAGCAGGTCATGACTTGAATCTTCGACGGACTCATTCATCATCAAATTGAGTGCTATGTCGATGATCTCATGGTCAAAAGTAAAGAATAGGAAGACCACCTCTTTGACTTAAGAGTAGTTTTCAAATGGTTAAGATAATTTAACCTCAAAATGAACTGCCCAAAGTGTGCATTTAGAGTAACTTCTAGGAAATTTCTTGGGTTTGTTGTCTGACACCGGGGAATCAAAATTGATTCTGAAAAGATCAAGGCGATATTAGAAATGTCACCCCCTAAAAGTCTAACTCAACTCAGATTATTCAAAGGGAAGTTAACGTATCTAAGATGCTTTATATCCAACTTATCAGGCAGATGCCAACCATTCTTAGGACTTATCAAAAAAGATGCCAAGTTTAAGTGGGATGATAACTGTCAGCATGCCTTTGAAGAAATCAAGCATTACACACTACCAGTTCTAGCAGCTCCTATCTTGGGCAAGCCTTTAATACTATACATTGCTACATTAAATGACTCCCTTTGCGCTTTGTGGCTCAAACCAATAATGAAGGGAAAGAAAATACACTCTACTACCTCAGCCTTCATCAAATCCCTACTAAGGTAAATTATCTGCCCATTAAGAAGCATTGCCTAACTTTAATCTTTGCATCCCAATAGCTACGACATTACATGCTTTCTCATAAGGTGAGCTTGATCTATAGAATAAATCCACTATAATACCTCATGACACGGCCGACGCTATCCAGACGGTTAGCACATTAGTCCATGATTCTATCATAGTTTGATCTAATTTTCATACCCCTCCATGTGGTGAAAGGATAAGCACTCGTCGATTTCTTAGCAGCACACCCACTTCTTGCTGACTCTCTGCTTAGTGATGACCTCCCTGATGAACAAATCATGAACTTAGGGGATACTAGCATTCATCATTGGGAGATATATTTTGATGGTGCAGCTTCCTTTCAAAGAGGAAAAGAACCACAATATACTTTTCCAAGGAAGACAGGGGTATGAATAGTTCTCCTAACTCTGGACTACCATATGATGAGATTCTCATATCACCTGTCCAATCCTTGCACCAATAATGAAGCTGAATATGAGACTCTGATTGCCTATCTGGAGTTAGCCATTACTCTAAACATTCAAATATCAACATCTTCGGGGATTCTCAGTTTGTCATTAACCAAATCATCGGGTCCTACAAAGTCCTCAAGCCTAAACTCCATCACTATGAAAATGTACACCATGAAGTTATTGGCCCAAATCCCAGAGGTTACCATTTATAAGATTTTTTGGGGAGAAAATGACATAGCGGATGCCTTAGCCAAGCTTGCCAAGGAGTTGCCATGTCCAGAAGATGAGTTCATATTAATAAAAGTCCAAAATAGACAAGTCTTATCCCTTATTCATATTGAACTCATCAAAAGTACTCTCTTGAAGGGGAGGTTGCTGTTCCCAAGAAGGACAATGAGCTAGATTGGAGGCAACCATTCATGGATTACCTAAATAAAGGCAAACTACCTTAGGAGAAGTCACAAGCTCATCAGATGAAGCAAAGGGCACTTTCCTACACCCTTGTGGATGGTGTTTTATATCGGCAGTCTTTCGATCATATGTGGTTACATTGTTTAGACAAACATGAAGCCTGTAAAATCATGATCGAGGTGCACTCAGGATTATGTGGAGCTCACCAATCTGGTTCAAAGATGAAAGCCAAGATCAAGAGGCTAGGATACTATTAGCCATCGATGATCATAGATTGCATGGATGTGGCTAGGCGATGTCACAAGTGCCAGGTACACGGTGTGGTCCTACACCAACCACCCAACATTGGCCTTATGGCCATTCGAGTGTTATGGTACTAGTGGGTTCGATCGACCCTCCTTCTTTTAAGGGTCATCGGTTCATCCTAGTGTCACTGACTACTTTTCCAAGTGGGCGGAGGCAATCTTGCTCAGAGAGGTCACAACTCAGAATGTGCTCCAGTTCTTTAGGAACCATATCTTATATATATTCATGGTGCCTCATCGAATTATATCTGATAATGGCACTGCATTCAAGAGCACTAAAATCAACAGCTTTGCTCGGAGACACAATATAGATTGGAGATATTCTACCATCTACTACCTAAGGGAAAATGGTTTGGCAAAAGCTTTCAGCAAAACTCTCATCCAAATATTCCAAAAGACACTCGACGATAACAAATGACAGTGACATGAGTAGTTAGTTGAAGCCTTGTGGGCTTACAGCACCACATATTGAACTCCGACTCAATATACTCATTTATCCTTAGTGTATGGGTCCGATGTCATTCTACCATTAGAAGTCCAACTCCCATCACTAAGGATAGTCGTGGGTAGCAAGATCACAATGGAGCAGAATGCCAAGTTGTAGTTAGAAGAGATCAAATATTTGGAGGAGACGCCTACGGCATGTCAAAACCTCGAGTTGTATAAAGACAAAATGATTCAAGCTCATAATAAGTTGGTCTGTCGTAGAGCTTTTCAAGTAGGAGAGCTTATTTTAGTTCTAACGAGACTGATTGTTTCCCATCGCAAGATGGAAGAAAAGTTTGAACCCACTTGGGAAGGCCATTTTGCTATAGGGAAGGCCTACCAAGGAGGATCTTATCAGCTTATTAATCATAAGAGAGAGGGCCTGATGCTTCCAATCAACGGGCTCTACTTAAAGAAATATTTTCCTTAAATCATGTTTTAAAATAATTAACATCGATAAAAATTCCATTTCTAATTCAATCTCTTCCATGTTGAAAGTATTCTTATTTGAAAATCTACCACGATGTGTTTTGGTTAGGTGTAAGGAACCTGAGCAGTGCCCTACCCTTCATCGAGAAAACACACAAACACAAACACAAACTACACACAAACATATAAAATAAACACATATCTTTTATCTCAGGCTACTTTGAGTTGGGATAATGCCCCCAACGGTACCCACTCAGTAGCTGTTCTAGGTCAGGCTGAGGTGCCCCCTAATGTGTGTCAACCTAGTGATCCTTTTGCCTTGGATGATGTAAGTATGCTACGCTTCCCTCCTAGCTTAGCTACTGCACACTAATGAGTGTCTTGTTAGTTTGGTAGTTGTTGCCCTCATTTTTAGGATGAGCTCTCAACCCCTCCATCTTAGACATAGGACTTTTCTTAGGCTTTAAGAGTTCCTTAGTCTTAAGACACATCTAGTGATTAGGTGGACACTCAACCTAGCCCTAGAGAATTAGAAGAGTTAGCCATAGGAATAGGTCATGCCTTAGGGGTGTTAGAGGATTTGCCTACCCTATAGCTTGAACCAAATCCTCACTTCCTTCTTCCAAGTCAAAACTCCAAACTCATATCAACTCCAACTCTAACTCAAACCTTGAACCAATTCATTGAATGTTCTCAAATCATGAATCAATTCTAAATAATTGAAAATTATGATTGAAGCCCATGATTGGATTCCAAACTACAAAATATTTCCTATGTCCTTTGATTTCCTCTCATGGACTTAGCCTAAATCAAATCCAAATCAATTCAAACTCAAGAAATTTTCTCATAATTCATTTATATTCTCATTTATATTCACATATATAAATGAAATATAAAGTCAAATCAATCAAACAAAATTCAAAATTCAAATCTAAATAAAAAAATCTTTCCTAAGTCCTTTGATTCCCGCTCATGGACTTAGCCTAAATCAAATCCAAATCAATTTAAATTCAAGAAATTTTCTCATAACCCATTTATATTCTCATTTATATTCACATATATAAATGAAATATAAACTCAAATCAATCAAACCAATTTCAAAATTCAAATCCAAATAAAAAAATCTTTCCTAAGTCATTTTTCTCTCTTATGGACTTTAGCCTAAATCAAATCTAAATCAATCAAATTCAAGAAATTTTCTCATAACCCATTTATATTCACAATTATAAATGAAATATAAATTCAAATATCCAAAACTAAACTCAAAAACCAAATCCAAATTCAATCAAAATTCAACCTAATTCTTTCAAGTCAAAATCTTGAACATAGCCAAAATAAATTCAAATCAAGTCAAACCCTTGATTTTTCTTTATGATTTAATCAATCCTTCAATCATGAGTCCAAATATAAACATAAACTCCAACCATCAAACCAAAACTAAAATAAAAAATCAAACCCAAGGCAAACTCATTTTCACCCTTTGAACTTGAAATTTTCAAGTGGGTCAAAATCCATTTGACTTCAAATCACTTGCAAATAGATTTATATTTCAATCATAAGTCCATATGTGAGTTCAATCAAATTGAAATCAAGCTTTGACCAAGCCATTTGACCTACTTAGGCTCACTTGACCCAAAGTGACCTAAAGTACCCTTTTGAGCTGATTTCTAATCCTAACCAAATTAGATTGAACTAAGCCCACCTAAGCTTCAGATTGTGAGCAACAATCATCATAAAATGATCAATCACTCAAATTGGGTCAAACCTAAGGGTTGACTAAGTCAACACTTAGCCAAAATGGAGCTTAAACTAGCCAAAATTCACCATAGGCCAAATTGATTGAAACCATTGATCAAAACTCATTCATGATCAATATTTGAACTTGACCAAGTCATCATTTGAACCGAGCCCAATTGGCCACTCAACCCAAGTTGACCCAACTTGACCTAAAAAGTCAAATGTGTCAAAACTTGATCTAAGCTAAATTGATTGAATCCAATGGGCCAAGTTCATTCCAAATCACATGTTGAGCTTGACCAAAGCTCTAATTGGCCAACTAGACATAACTAGCCCAATTGACCTTGAACCTAACTTGACCTAAAGGGTCAAATTGGGCCAAATCCAAATATAAACCAAATTGATTCGAGACAAAGATACCAATCCATTTCAAATGATCAACCAAACATAAACTAACCTATGACCTAACCCAAATAGGTCAAATGGGTCAAATTGATCAACTTGACCCATTTGACCTAAATGAAATCAAATGAACCAAATTTAAATATAAATCAAATTAAACCAAATCAATGAAGCCAAAACATTTCAAATGGTGAACTTGATAATTTGACCCAATCTATCAATTGGTCAACTTGAAGTTTGACCCATTTTGACCTAAATGGATCAACATGAGATAAATCATATCAAACCAACTCCAAATTCAATGAAACTTGACCTAACACATTTTTCAATCATACCTAACATATTCAAACTGAAATCAAGGTCAAATGATCATTTTACCCATAGGCCATAGGGTAACCTAAAATCAAAACCATTTGGAATTTGGTTAATTCCTTTTCATGGACACTTGACATCCTCTTAGTGGACCAAATGGTCACTAATGGACATGGTGCACATGACCCAATGGGTTTGGGTCAGCCAAACTCAACCCAAGGTCGAAATCGACCACCCCCATGGACATGAGCACATGAGAATCCTTCCTCCACTTGAATTAAGCACATGGGACCTTCACTACTCCACTCCTCTGGCCAAACTAACCCATGTGCAAGTTCTAACAGCTCTAACAACCCATTGTATAAGGTCAATTTGATCAAAATGGAAGGAGGAAGCTCGACCATCCGTTCCTCTAAAGGGACATATACTCCCCATAATTTCACTTGAATTTCATTCTCCTCTATTCGATTGAAGCATAGGAACTCAAAGGAAGTGATCCCAAGATCCCCCAAGGTTTCCTAACCATCTTCCATTTTCCCATTTCTTGATTTTATTAGATTGAAAATAGGGGAGCTCATGTGAAAATCCAACTTAGTTAATACTCCATATCAAGCTAATTCCTCTTGTAAGCTTCATCAGAGGACTCAATTGAACTTGCCTAAACCTTCTCCCAAGTTCTCAAGGTAAGGGAGGAGTGCGCTTGATCAAGATTGAGCCCAATTGAAGGAGAGTTCGGTCCATAGGAAGATCCACTCGACCAAACCAATTCAAATATTTAACAGGGCTTCGTCTCCACTAGACGATGCTACCTCATCAAACTCGAGTGCCAGTGATAGCCTCCGGTGAGGTATGCCATTAACCTGAGCTTAAATTAGCCATTGTGTGGTCCTTTGTGTAACAAATTCTCACCTTATGAGAGTTTGATCATTGGATGTATTCTCCTTTACTCCTAGATGGTGTGGGTAAGATTTGAGTTTCAATCCGAGCTCGGATCTTGCCATGGAAGGTGGATGGCTCCCCTTTCCCGTAGGAGAACTTAGGGATGGATCATGGGCTATCCATTCACGCGCTTTGGATGGATGGCCATTATCTAGATGCATAGGATATTTGATTTAATGCTTTAATACCACGGGCTTAATCTCAGTTGTCTGATCTTTAATCAGACGGATGGGGAGAAAGCGCGTAGCACCGCCACTGACGCGGTGCTATGATGTGACAACTTAAGTGACCTCTCCAATCGCACCACATGGAAAGCACGTGCCACATCAGCCTCCACATGGCGTAGACGAGATTAACCTATTAATTAGGCTATTTAATTAATCAAAAATCATGGAAACATCAAATATTCATAACTAAATGAGGAAAAATCATAAAAATATGAGGTAAAATACATATGAAAGATATTTCAATGTAGAATAATATAAAATTATTTTCAATGGATTTTGAACATTAATAGTTTCTAAATGTGGGTTTTATTAGGAATGTGATTGTGCTAATTACTCTCTAATTATCCCACTGCTTAATCCCAAACTTCTCATGCGTATTTAGTGGGATGACTTCCACCTCCCCTAATTTTCTTGAGATTTATTAATGGTTTAATTAGGAGAATTACTTGGTTCATCCTTAATTACCCTCTTAACTTAATTAAGCCTAATTAAATGTGTGAATAATGGTTTAATCCCTTGATTGAGTTAATTAATCTTTGTTTGAATGATCAGGAGGTTTAAGAATAATTTTGGGATATTTTCCCTAAGCTATTCCTTAAACCCCCTTTCTCTTCCTTAATCTAAATTCAATTAAGGGTTAATCTACTAATTACTTAATTAACTTGATAAAAATTTTAAAAATTCTAGAATTTAATCAATTCATCTTGGGTAGATGCTTAGGTGTTCAAAACCTAAGTAGCTTAAGGAAATCAAAATCCAACACATATGTGTGGGAAGGATTATAAAAGTACTTAAATTAAACCGTTTAATTTAATTAATCACTAATTATGAGCCAATTGCATTAGGCTCTTTCTTTCCAAGGCGCATTGTTGATTTAAATTCCTTGTGTGGTTCTATGTCATATCATTGGCTCATAATTATGTGATTAAATATGTTAAAGTGGTGTAGGTAAGGGATAATTAACATACTTAATTCACACCTTAACCTAACTAAGGTATAAAATTGATCTAATCACTTAAAAATTGAACTTAAATAATTCACATATGGGAGAATGGGTTAGGACCAGCAAACTCATCTCACATTTCTTCAAATTAAAATCAAACTAAAACTAAATTCAAACTCTTTTTAAAAACAAATTTGATTTGCTTTAAATAATTCTATTCCATAGGATTGTCTTTAGGAATTAATTAGGGTGAATAAATTTACATTGCTTTCATCACTTTATTTCTTTCCTAGCTGTATGCCATATTAAAATCATTCATTCATTCCTTTTAAAAATCAAAATTAAAATGAAATATTTTCTTTATGTCAAGTTGTATGTTTTGGCTAAAGTAAAAATATGAATGATGATTATCACTATTAAATTTAAAATTATTTTCAAAATTTATAAATCGAACATCAAAACTGAAAGGTATGATACTTATAATTATTTATAAGCTTGCATGTGAGAAATATAAAGATATGTATTATGTGGCTTTGATCCTCCCTCTCTTTCTTAACATAGAATTATATATGATTGGCATAGTGTATAGTCCATTTGAAAAGGACATAACACTTGCTCAAATCCATTCCTATACTCTCCTATGTCATGACTTAAGAAAGAATTTCATATCACACATATAAATTAAACAAGCAAACCAAAAATCAAATAAATATAAACTTTTGCATCTTTCCTTTTCCATTTATCTCTTTTGTACATGCATATGTATTTAAGGAAAGTGATATATTAGTTTGGACAACCTCGGGTTAGGCTTTAAGTAGCCCTAAGTAGGTCTTATACCTTACACCCCTAGTGTTAATAATGGCGCCATACTCACTTATGCCTTCCATACATATAAATGTGCATATGAATAAAGGATAAAAGAATACCCCCTTTTCTACTTAATGAAAATCATGCATCATAAAGCATCCAAATTTTCTTAAGTAACACTACTTAGCATTCATCATTAAGGTGTGCTAAACATTCTCATTTGCATGTATAGATATGCTTAGGATTCATCCATATGCATGTTATATATGTTAGGAAAGAAATAAAGTGGTGTGTGCTTTGTGATATTATTTCACTTTACTTAATCTTAAAATATCTTTCCTTTTGAATAAGCTTGTTTAGAGTTATTCTAAACTTAGGATTAATTAAAACACAAAAGAATACATTCACTAAACAAAATCAAACATGAATCTACTTTAGAAATTACTTAAGGTAGGGAAGGAAAGAGAAATTTCTCTTTTCTTTTCTCTCTCTTTACAACTTAGTAATTAATTGTAGGTTCATTCAAACTTAAACAAATTACTAAATAAAAATCAACTAAATCAACTAAATAACTTGAATAAAACCACCCATCTAAGTTGAACATTTTTCATACTCAGAAAGCTTAAACCTTAAAGCTTAGCTAAGCATACCACCCAAACCTTTTAAAGCGCACACATTAGACTAAGTCACCATTTCTAGCTTCAGGTTAGGATGATGCATGGTTTGATGTTTTCTTTTATTTTGTGATATTTTGTTTTAGTCTGGATGTTAAGGTGTATGTGCGTAGACTGAATGGTAGGATGATTTAGTCTAATCATTATCTTCTGTAGGGGATTGTGCTTAAGGGGCGCTGTAATAAAAATATAACTGCTTTTATTGTGCTGGTGCTTATACCCCTAGGCATAATCCAATAGGCCAAGTGGACTTGGTTACCCATGTGTGGGGTGTTAAGTCCAATATGTGCTCATACATGCTTGGGATTTGTATGGTTTGTTTAACTAATCTCTATTTTGTAGGTGTTAGTTAAATTTACTTTTTCTTTTTCATGTAATTTTGCAATTAGGATCTTAGAATGATTATTATGGGAGATTAGGATGAGCATCGGTCATAATATTTCATCTTATGTACCATGTGAAGTCTTTGAAGCAACCACATTCCAACCATCCAAAAGAAGGAACTAAAAGAAGAAAGAAGAAAAGAAGAAAGAAGAAGTGAAGAATGAAGACCCCCCATAACATGAATTCCTTGCTTAATTGTAATTAATTCATTTATAATTGGTTGTATAAGGGTAAAGCCCAGCTACCCAATTTATTTTTGTTTTTGTGCAGTGGAGCCCAACCACAAATGGCCTTTTATTCTTTTGCGCTAGCTTTATAAAATGTTTGATATTTTATTTAGCTTGTGCACTAGAAATGACATATTTTTTTTAGTTTCTTCCTTGCTTGATGTATGGCTTGGATGACGATTAGGCTCTTAGGAAAAAATAAATCTTCTACCTAATTAAGCAACTCAAAATTTAAAATAAACAACTCATAACCTCACCTAAAGCTTAGGCTAAAATCTAGATAAAAGAATTAGTAACCCCTTAGCTGGATGAGTATTACTTTTCTCACATCATGCATAAAAGCATATTATTTCACTCTTGATTTGGAGAGCTTCCACCCATGCTAGAGAACTTGGCTTGACCTTTGAGAGCCATGGTTGAAATACACCTCCCATCTTGTTGATTTTGGCTCATAATCTTATTTCTCATGCATTAGAATATAAATCTTATAGGCTGAGTCAAATGATTGTCCTAAATGAAAAATAAAACATATGAAAGTTTTGCATTAGATTTAAGTCATTGAATCATGCCCTATGATCTAGTCTCTTAGGGAGTGTGCTTAAGGACTTAGTCTCTTTATAAATAAATAACAACCTTACTATCTTGCATAAACATATGACTTTCCTACATGAATTTCAAATAGTATGAGGAGTTAGTTGGCGGCCACCCTCAATCAGTTGTAAGTCCAATAATCAGATGGTTTATCTCCTCTTATGGAGGTAAACCAAATACTCATTTTTGTTTTAGATTTAGGTCATGCTTTTTGGCCCTCGCCAAAGCTCCCTAGATTTAGGTTTAGAGTTTGCTACTTCCCTTTGGGGGCTATGAGTATAAATCCTTACCTCTTAGGCATTTTTGTGACCTTGCATCATGGAATTATAAGCCCTACCATTCTAATAAAAATTCAACACAAACACATTAATTCAATTTCAAAAATATAAAGCTCGACTATAGGGTAGTTTTGGATGCTTACTAAGCTTTCTAGTATCTTAAGCATCCCCTACTTGTTTCCATTTGGCTTAGATAAAAACTCTCTCCTCTTGATCGATCCCACTTGTCTTTCTAAAAATAAATCAATCAATTGATTATCTTACCTTTCAAAATCTTTGTAGACAACGATTATATACCTTAATCGAGAGTATTTCTAAGGAATCATGTTCTTTAGGATGTAATTAACTATTGGGGCTTACCCCTGTAAGGAACTTAATGAACCCAGTTAAAAATAAACTCTGCTTTACTTTTCCATGTAAAGTAGGGGAAGAATCTCTGGTACATTCCGAAGACCCATAGTTCTTAGGAGTCCTTATTAAGGTGATTAGGTCCATTGTAGGGTGGTGACTTCTATCTCTTAAGATAGTACACTTTCCTCAATATCGTACCCGATCACCCTAAGCGTGGCATCCCAACAAGGCGTATTATATATATATTTTTATTTTAATTTGTCCTTCTTTTTGAAGGGAAGGGGATAGATGAAGGCAGAGAAATATCTAAAATTTTTTCACCACATTAGTCCTTACTACGCGATTGGTAAGCTACCTCATATTAGCTTCGTTTAAGGGGATGTAAGTCTACTATGCTTTCTTCTTGGATTAGTCTTCGTGCATTGACTAGGTCGAGTATATTTAAGATTTAGGATAAGTTCCCTAGCGGCTCCTTTCCTCTTGATTACTTCAAGTATGGGTCCAATCCTTCTGCGGGACTCCTTGTTTAGTAGCCACCCTAGGTTGGATAGCATCTATCTCGCTGATGATAGGGTGTCCAGGTGATCAATTCCATCTGTGAAGATGTAAGTCTGTTATTCCTTCTTCATTAGATTGATCATCGCACATCGAAGGACACCTTTAGTTGGTTAGTTTTTTTTATGCTGATAGAGACCCACCTAGTGGATACATCACTCAAGGCCGATGTAAGTCTGCTATGCTTTCTCCTTGAGTTGGCCACCATACACCTATAAACTTTCCTATTTTTAGGGATCAGGATAACACCCTTAGCGGCACCTCTCCTGTGGGCACTCTATTTGGATCACGTCCTTTACGACCCCATTTAGACACTACCCGGGTTACTATCATATTGGACAATTCCCCTTTCCTGATGTGAAGATTCTCCTTTGGTCCAGTAAATTTGAGATATGTCAAGGCCAACATAGCTCCTTCTCAGTGTGGTCCCTTGCACACCAATAGGGTTTACACAAACATATAAATAAAAAAATATATATTTTGCTTGTGGATCTGGAGGACACCCACAGTGGCATATTTTCCTAAGTAGGCATCCTATCTTTAGGGCAGTGTCAGCAAAACTCCTTATAAGAATCGCCTGACTACTCTTGAATTAGCATAAGTCCCCAGGGGTACTCACTCAGTAGTCTCCCTAGGTTGGGTTTGATTTATTGTGCTACCAACAAATCACCCCAACGGTTGTTCCTCACATTAGAAGATGTAAGTCTGCTATGCTTTCTTCTTAGCACAATCGTTGCACACCGAAAGGAAACCCTTAGGTTAGTTAGCCCTACCCTGTGGCCGGTGGACTACCCCTTTAGATTTGTAAATCTGAGATAGGCCAAGACCGCTATAGCCCCTACTCGGTGGATCCATCGCACACCAATATGGTCCATGAATTGAACCAAATTAAACTAATTCAACCATAATCAAAATAAAATGAAATTAACTCTGACTACTATTGAGTTGACATAAGTCCCCAGCGGCACTCACTCAGTAGTCTCCTTAAGTCGAGCTTGATTTATTGTGCTACCAATAGGTCACCCTAGCGGTTGTTCCTCACTCTGGAAGATGTAAGTTTGCTATGCTTTCTTTCTAGCACAATCGTTGTGCACCGAAAGGCAACTCTTAGGTTGGTTAGTTCTACCTCGTGGCAGGTAGACCACCCTTTTAGATTTATAAATTTGAGATAGGTTGAGGTCCCCGTGGCCCCTTCTCAGTGGATCCATGGCACACTAACAGGGTCCATGAAATTAAAATGAAATTAACTTTGATGACTCTTGAGTCAACATAAGTTCCCAGTAGCACTCACTCAGTAATCGCCCTAGGTCGGGTTCGATTTGTTGTGCTACCAACAGGTCACCCCAACGGTTGTTACCTGCTTTGGAAGATGTAAGTCTCCTACGCTTTCTTCCTAGCACAACCATTGCACACTGAAAGGCAACATTTAGGTTGGATAGTCCTACCATGAAGTTGGTAGACTACTCCTTTAGATTTATAAATCTAAGATAGGCCAAAGCCACCGTGGCTCCTTCTCAGTGTATCCATCACACACTGACATGGTCCATACATTAAATCAAATTAAATTAAACCCAATATGATTCTCCCTAGTGGAGTTATATCACACTCTCCCTAGTGGAGTCTAAATTGAAACAATCCAAACTCTTATCCCTAGCAGATACATCCCCAAAAAAATCTATGAAATCAAACCCTTACCCCCAGTGGATAGCTCGAACCTGCTTCCCTTGTGGAAGGTTCATATTCCCAATCCCTAGCAGATTCGAGCTCATATCCCTAGCGAATATGCCTCCGCATTAATTAAGAAAAAATTAAATCAAATTAAATCAAATTAATTCAATCCTGATTCCCATCGGATTATAAATTCTCATCCCCAGTGGATCTTCTTCCTGCGAATCTCCATTCAAATCAAATAGGTTCAATTTTATACCTAGTAGATTTTCTTCTCTTATGCCCTTGGCATGAGTTCACCTGCATTGTACTAAGATCATGATTCTATCTACCTTTTTGGGTATAAGTTTAAATCATTTCATTAGCGCTTGAAATCGTTTGGACAGTGTTGATCATCTTAGTCAATACCAATATGTGCGGTGTGCCTTGTTAGTTATACCATAGCTATTGAGGGTTCTTTTGTTGACCTCATTTTTGGAGTGAGTTCTCAATCTCCCCATCCTAAACTTACGAGTCTTTCAGACACTAAGACTTCCTTAATCTTAAGACATCTCAGCAATTAGGTAAACACTTAACCTAAGCCTAAAAACTTATAAGGGTTAACCATAGGATTAAGTCATGCCTTAGGGATTAGGATAATCCACCTACCCTACAAGCCAAATCCAATCCATGATTCACCTTCTCAAACCAAACCTCAAGTTCAATTCAAACATCAAATTCAAATCCAAACCCAAATTCCTAAACCAAATGATTGAAGCCCATGGTCAAATCCAAACTTGAAACCCTTCCTAAGTCTTTTGAATCAATTTCATGAATTTAGCCAAAGTCTCATCCAAATCAATCCAAACTCAATTGATTTTCTCATAATCAATTCATATCTTTAATCATCTTCACAAATACAAATGAAATATACATTTAAATCATCAAAATTAAATCAAACTAAATCAAAATACAAATCTATGCCACATGACCTACCTTCATGGACTTAGCCAAATTTATCTTCAAATCAATCCAAAATCTATTGATTTTCTCATCATCAATTTATATCTTCAATCATCTTCCTAAATATAAATCAAATCTACATTCAAATGACCAAAACTAAATCAAACTAAATTAAATTAAACCAAAAACCCTTCTCAAGTCTTTTGAATCAATTTCATGAACTTAGCCAAAATCTCATCAAGATCAGGCCAAGTTCAAATGATTTTCTCATGAATCAGTCATATCTTCAATCATGTTCATAAACATAAATGAAATCTACAATTATCAAATGAAACCAAAATCAACCGAAATCAAACTCAACTTAGCCATCTTGATTTGAAATATCCAAATGAACCAAAACTCATCCAGGCATAAATCAATTGTAATTGAATTTATATATTAATCCCAAATCCATATGTAAACTCAACTAAGCACAACTCAACCCCAAATTAAGTCAACCAAACCTAATTGGTCCACTTGACCCAAAGAGGCCAATTTGACCTATTTGAGCCAAATTCCAATCCTACCCAAATTGGATTGAACTAAGCCAATCTAGACCTCCTATTATGAATGTTGGTCACCCTAGGTTAATCAGTTGTCATAAATTAGGTCAAACCAAGTCAACTTGGTCTTTTGACCAAGTCAACTCTCTTAACCCATATGAACCCAAAATAGCCAAATTGCAACTAAGCCAAACCCTTAAAACTAATGATTCATACCAAGTCAAAATTAATGTTTAAACATGACTTGAACTTCAATTGAGCCAAACCAAATCCAATTGGCCCTCTTGACTCAAGTTAGTCCAAATTGACATAAAAGACCAAATTGGGTCAAATTAAAATATAAATCAAATTGATTGCAACCAGTGGCTCAAGTTCATTCCAAATTGATTGTTGAACTTGACCAAAGCCATGATTGAACCTAATTGAATCAATTGAACCCATTTCACCTACTTAGCCCAAATTGACATAAGGGTCAAGTTGGCCTAAATCAAAACCAAATTCAAATAAATTGAAAACAAATCATACAATCATCTTCAATTGGTCAACCAAATCCAAACCAACACCTAATCTAAGCCAATTTGTCCAATTTGGTTAAATTAATCAACTTAATCCATTTGACCCATTTGAACTCAAATGAGTCAAAATCAAATCTAAGCCAAATCAAATCAAACAAATGACACTAACTATCCCAAATGATCATATGAACTTGACCCAACCCTTGGTTTGACCCAATTTGACCAATTGGTCAACTTGACCCAACCTAACCCAATTTGATCCATTTGGGTTAAATTGAGCCAAACCAAACCAAATCAACTCCCAATTAACTTGAAATTTAGGCTAACCACTTTTGGCTTATTTCAAATCGCAAATTAAATCCAATGCCAAATGACCATTCTACCCTTGTGTTAAGGGTATCACATAAGATAAATCACCCATGTAAGTGGTCATTTTCATCCCTTGGTCACTTGGCACTCCAATGGTCCACATAGGCACCTAAGATAGTGCCCAACCTAGCCCAAGTGGTGGTTCGATCGACCATGACCCATGGGAGGTAGGGGTGTTTACGATCCTATTTTGAGCCGAACTATAGTCAGCTCAAAATCAGATTGAAAAAAAAATTTCAGTTCGAAATCGAGTCGTGGCTCGAAGATTTTGATTTTGAGTTGAGTCAGATCGATTCTAGATCGAGTTCGATCCAGCTCAAAAGTGAAATGAGCCGGCTCAAAATGTTCAGAAATCAAAACCCAGAACAGAAGGCTAAGTGGATAACCTCTCGGTTGTAACCATGTAACATGCAGGTAAAAAAAATAGGTCGAACAAGCCTGTAATCGCAACTGTAAGGATCGCAAGTCGTAACCGTAAAAAAATAGAGATACACATGAATGATAGCATGAAGCACCACAACAAACCATCTTGAGCAGTTAAGCTTGGTCCCTTGGACACTTAGTTAGGTAATAAAAATGAAAGTAACTTAATGAAATCTCTGAACTCAAATAAGTGAAGAACCAAAACATCCCCAGTAGGCTCTTAGCATGAAATACTTATAGAATTAAGAAATGAAACAAGTAGGTAGTAATTCTAGAGCAAAGAAGCAAACCAAGCACATACAGATTAAACAAGCTAGGTTGAACGAAGATGATAGTGACAAAGAAACACCTCAACGAATAGAGATTGAAATAAAAGTCACTGATCGATGATATCGTGAGCGAGTGAGTGACACTGTCAACTTTTGAAAATTAGAGCATGAGCTGCACGAGAACGTAGAGAAGCTAAGAAGAACAAAAAGAAGAGAAGAAGGGCCGTGGAGATCGAGAGAATTGAGTGTCGAGGAGTCGAGGACTCGATCCGAGGCCGGGCTGACATATTAGAGACTTAGAGTAATAGTAAATTCATCTCCCCCATTGATTTAATGATTCCCTCGATCAGACGGTGGATCAATTACTTCGATCCGATCGTGAGTCATAATTTGAACCGTGTGCGGCTCGAACTCGACTCGAAATAATTTCGAGCCAAATTTCTGGCTCAAAAGTTAGCTCGTTTGCTTCGACTTGATCTCTATTCGAGCCCAAATTTAAGTTGACTATCGAGCGAGCCACGATCTTCGGGTAAATTTCTCAGCCCTAATGGGAGGTGAAATCACCTCACCCTCCCCTTTAGAGCATTTGAAACCTATAGGACACCCATGATTCTTCCTTGGCAGCCACCTCCACACCTTCATCCAACCAAGCCAAGCCAACTCATCCATACCCTACCACCCATGACCTCCGAGGTAGCCAAAGGACACTAAAATCCAAATCAAGCTGAGTCCTCCGAATATGGGAAGGAGGGGGTATAACCCCCTCTAATTCATTCCAAACCGAGCACTAGACCTCAGTGAGAACCCTAGCACCCCAAGGTGAGCATCCTAGAGCCATTTCTAAGTTCCCCAAGCTCCCCATTACCGGTTTTACCCAAGTCAAAATAGGGCATCCCTCATTTGATCCCAACTTGCTCAATCCTCCATAGAAACCAAATTAACTTTGCACACACCATCCCTAGAGTCCTTCGACCAAGAACGAATCTTCTCCCGAGCTCCCTAACCATGGTAGATAGGACTTCGATCAACACCAGCCTCCTAAGCTTCGGGTGTTGGTCTTCTAAGCAAACTACACCAAATCAAGGCTCATGTAGATTAGTAGGGCTTCATCTCCACTAGACGAAGCTTCCTCAATCATTTGCACTGCCGGTCTTGAGCTCCAGTGAGGTATGCCATTAAAATTGAACTTTGGTGAAATATTTTTGGAGAGTTTTGAAGGAAATGTGCATCTCATGTGATCTTGACCATTGGATCTCCTCCGATTGATGTTGTGAAGGTGTGGGATCCTTTTGGAGTTGATTCGAGCACGGGTAAGCTTGGACCAAGCGGGCAATGGCAAATGGACTCTGTTCTCCCTCGCTTGTGTGATGATAGATCATGCACTATCCATTCCGATCATGTGGAATGGACGGTCATGATTGGATATGTTAGATCGATCTAATTTAATCCTATTAAGCTGCAAGATTAATCATAGCTGTCCGATCTTAGATCGGACGACAGACGAGAAAGCACGTCCACAGTCGCCATGTAGGCTTAAGTCGGATAAGTTTTAAGCAGCCAATCCCACGACACCACGTGGAAAGCCTACCGTATCAATGCACCACATGGCGCAGATGAGATTATTCTTTAATTAGGCTTAATTAATTAATTTTAATGGCTAAAAGTTATAAAAATCATAACAAATTGTAGAAAAATCAGAAAAAATATAAATAAATACTTATTTTAAAGGTATTTTAGAGGAGAATTTATTACAAATATCCTTAATTAATTTTAAATAGTAATTGAGGCTTAATTAGAGTTTAATGACAAAATTAATAATTTTAATTACTTCTTAATTACTTGAGCAATTAATCCCAAATTTTATGGGTCAATTTAATGGGAATACCTCTGCCTCCATGACTTACTTGGGATTTACTGCTCACTTAATTAGAAAAATTGACTAATTAAACTTTAAATACTCTTTTAAGATAATTAATGATTAATTAATCCCATGAATAGTGGCAAATTTGTTAATTAAGTTTATTGATCATTGCTCAACAATAAATGCACTAAAGGATAGGGTTGTGACTTCTTTCTTAACATATTCCCCTAAGTTCATTTAACTATTTCAAAAATGATGTTAATTAAGGTTTAACTAATTAATTACATCACTTAATTAATTAAATTGAAATCATAGTCAAATTAAATCTTAATTAATCAATTCATGGGTAGATCTTTAGGTGTTTAATAACCTAAAGATATCTTAAGGAAATTATGGTTAACCCACTTGTGTGGGGAGACCATAAGAGTACTTAATTAAGTTCTTTAACCTAATTAACCATTAATTATGAGCCAATTGCATTAGGCCCCCTTTATTTCTTAAGATCATTGATAATTTAATTTTCAATTCATGTGCATATCATGTTGGTTCATAATTATTTGGATAATTATATTAAGGTAACATAGGAAATGATTAATTAATGCATTTAATGCATACCACAACTTAATTAACTCATAAAATTAATTTAATTGCTTTTCATTAAACCAAATTAATTAACAAATATGGGAATGGGTTAGGATCAGGAAATCTCTTCTCACATCCTCAAATCAAATCAAAACATGAAATTAAAAATGGCATTAACGAAGCTTTGGTTTATTTTAAATGGCTTTATTTGATATGATTGTCCTTAGGAATTAATTCAATTGAATAAAATCATGTATTTATGTTTATTTATTCCTTTCCAATAATGTTAGATATTGGTGTCATTTGCAATCATGCATTCATCTTTTCAAAACTAATTAAATCAAATGGTTTTTCTTTATGTAAGCTTGCAAGTGTTGATTAATTTATAATATGTGTGGCTACTATCACTAATAAATTCAAAGAAATTTTCTAAATCTTATGAATCAATTATAATACTTAGAGTGTTGATAGTTATGAATACACATAAGATTTGCATGTGTTTATAGCTGAAGCATATTAGATAAAGCTCTCTTTCTTATAATTCATATATGGATTTACATGAGTTTGAACAACAATGGGTATATAGTCTGGACATCCCGGGAATATGAGGATTTAGTTAGCCCCAAGGAGCTCATTTAATTACCTCACCTCCCTGGTTAAACACTGGCACATACTCATTTGGTTTTATTCTTATGTACTTCGATATTAGAATTTTGGTATATCTTTAATTCATATGCCTAAATGATTTAATTAAAGCAAATTCAATCTTTGCATGATCCTCATCTTTATAGTTGTGTATACATTTATATGTATTTAAGATAACAAGTGTTTAGTCTGGATATCCAAGAATACGAGGCTTTAGTTAGTCCCAATGAGATCATTTAATTACCTCACTTCGGTTTAACAATGATACGTACTTGCTCACATCTTTTATGCATGTGTATGTATGCTTAATCAAAAGATGAAGATCCCCTTTGTTACTAAGAATACATGCATTCATGATTGACTAAGTGATTGAATTGATTAATCATATGACTTAGAGTTTTCTTTCTTATATTCATTTGTACAAGTTTACATATGTTTGAATGCAAATGGGTATATAATCTAGACATCTCAAAAATATGAGGCTTTAGTTAGCCCCAAGGAGGTCATTTGATTACCTCACTTCCCTAGTTTAATAATGGCATGTACCTATTTAACTTCATCCCTATGTATTTTTATATAATAATTTGGATAGAACCTTAAATTAGTATGATTAAATAATTCAATTGAATGAAATATATAAACTTCAACTATACATCTATATCCATCATTTAAGTGTGCTAAAATATGTTGCATGCATAGATATACTTAGGATAAAATCATATGCATGTCACATGTGTTGGAACGGAATGATTTGATATATGTCATGTGTTAGTAATTCAATTAGATTAATCTTAAGATGCCTTTCATGTTAAATAGAGTTATTTAAAGTGAACCTAAACTTAGAATTAATTTAAAATATGTAATAAGTCATTCATTAAAGAGAACTAAATCAAATAATATGTTTTAGAAAATGATTTAAGGTAGGGATGAGAGAGGGAATTCCTCTTTCTTCTCTTTATAACACTTAGATGCTAAGTATAATTCATGTGAAATAAAATAAAATATAAATTAAAATTCTCAAATAAACTAAACAACTTGAAGTGAAACTAACCTCTTATGGTAAATTAAATCCTTCCAAACTTAAAAGATCATAACTCTAATGCCTAGTAAGACCTACCACACAAAGTCTTAACACATACATTAGAATTAAGTCACCACTTCTAGCTCTAAGTTAGGACTATGCATTATGTGATTTTTTTATGAGTTATTATTTTAGATTGGATGTTAGGGTGTATGCTTCGTAGATTGATTGATAGGTCGATATTAACCTAATCATATTTTTTGTAGGGGATTATGCTTAAGGGATGCTTAAAAATAAATGTGAATGCTCTATTTGCAGGTTGCTTAAACCTTTAAGCATAATCCAAGTTAAGACAGGTGAGCTTGATTACTCATGTGTAGAGTGCTAAATTCAAATTATATATATAACTGCTTGGGATTGTATGTATATTTAGCTAACCTCTATTTTGCAGGTGTAGTTAGATTTACTTTACATAAATGTAAATTTATAATTAGGAGTTAGGATTAGTGCTATGGGGGATTAGGATGAGCAGTGGCCAGAAGACTTTGTCCTGGGGTGCCCTGTGATGCCTTTAAAGTAGAGCAAATTAAATCAAATGAAGGAATGAAGATATGGAGACATGAAGAATGAAGGAAAGAAGACCCCCATAGCATTTAATACTAGTGTAATTACTCTTTCATATACTGAGGTTGTATAAGGGTAGAGCTCGGCTACCCATCTTTTTTCTTTTCAAGTTGTACGATGGACATTGGCCTCTTATTCTTTTGCGCTAGTTATAAAAATGATTGTTATTATGTTTAACTTATGCATTAGAATGACATGCTTTTTTATATTTTCTTATGATTGATGCTTTAATGTGTGGTCTAAATATGTTATGCTCTTAGGTTAAAATTTATTTTTCTATCCCAACTAATTACTCATAACTAAATTCTAAATAACTCATAACCTCACCATAGAGCATAGGTGTTAAACAAGATAATTAAAAGATTTAACAACCCTTTAGTTGTATGGTTATATGTCTAACATCATGTATATCATCTTTAGTCACTCTTGCAAAATGATGGCCTCCATCCTTACACATATAGGGGCCGCTTGACCTGTGAGAGCAACCCCTAATGATGGAGCTTCACCCTCTTTCTTTCAATTTGGCCAATAATCTACTTTATCATGCATTTAGGCATATAAAAATCCCAAATCCTTTGTCAAAATGACTTCTAAAAAAATAGTATGAAAAGATTTTGCATTTATAGATTAAGTCATATGCTCATACAACTCATGCTCTAGTCTTTTAGGATATGGGTTTAAGATTTTAGTCTCTTTCTAAATAAATAACAGCCCAACTATCTTGCAATTCATAAGACCAGGCTACATGATTTTAAAATTGTAGGAGGAGTTAGCTAAAGGCTACTCTAGATGGTTATAAGTCCAAAAGTTGGATGATTTATCCTCTCTTGTGGAGGTAAATCATTATGTCTACCTGTAGATTTAGATCATGTTTTAGCACTTACTAAAGCTCTCTAGATTTAGGATTCAAGGTAGTTGTTTCCTTCAGGCTACAACATAAATCCTCACCTATTAAGAATTTTCACAACCTTGTATTGATGGATTATAATCCTTGGCAATCTAATAAAATTCAACTCAAATAAATAAATCTCTTCACTTTTAAATATATAAAGCCCAATCATAGGATATATTGGAATACTCACTAGGCTTCCTAGTATCATGAGCATTTCTTACTCCCTCCCTTTGAATTCCAAAAATAAGTCTTCTCCTTGAACTTTCCCAATTGATTTTCTAAATATAACAAATCTTTTCATAATCTAACCTTGAAATCTTTGGAGATGATAATTGTCTACTTTAATCAAGAGTATTTTTAGGGAATGCCATTCCCTAAGATTTAATTAACTATAGAGGCTTGCCTTCATAAGGAACTTTAGAACCTGCTTTAATATAAATCAATTTTTATTCATCCATGTAAATCAATAGAAAAATCTCTGGTATATTTAAAGATCCATCATGTCATAGGAGTCCTTATTGGGTGATTAGGTCCATTAAAGGGTGATGTCTTTGAAGGTAGTACATCATACCTCAATGTACCCGATCACTTCAATAAGTAACCTCTACAATCTGCGTGGTGTCCGCCCCCCTCTCCCGAAAGTAAATACCACAACATGAAAGTTTGTTTGTTGAAACTCTTTGACATAATTTAGATTTGTGTTACAAAAAGTAGCATAATCTAAATTTATATGATATTATTTATTATTTGAACCCACTCTCAACTGACATATAGAAAGAACCAAAAGTGATTAATTTAAAATCTGCCAAATGATATCGCAATTGGACTCTTCACGAGGTATTTGCTAGAAACCCATGATAACTGCCCTTCTGAAACTTCACCTGCAGGCATGGGAACACTCTTAAAGCTAAATGTAACATTAAAACTCCTCTTCTCTCTCAATTTATTGAAATGAAGGACAGTCGGAGAAACCACAATATTTACTTCTTTGGGATCTTTAAAATTCACAGTGTAGGTGATATCAGCATCTCCAACATTTGTTAACATTCTACTAATAATTTTTAGTGTAGAACTAGCATGAAGATATACATGTATTGATGGATAGTTAAGTTCCTCTGGTTGGATGTCATGAATAGTGGAGCAAGTTATGTTTCCATAAATTATGGAATTTACTTTTTTATCATCAAATAATGCAATGCCACAAAGGTAACATATGTAGTCATGAGGCTTGGATATCATATATGAGGTCTGGATTGTTTGCTGCCATTGGGTTAATATGACTTGAGCCCATATCAAAGATGATGGCATTCTTCACATCAAATTGATCTGAAATTGGTTTCCAATTTTGATCAGTCACAAGCAATGTAGTCATCATTGCTAATTTGATTGTCGCAGCTGACTATGTAGGATGATTGTTCTTGAGTAGAGCAACATGACCAACGACATGAGGCATGGCCATGGAGGTGCTACTTTTAAAATTGAATGTTAAGTGTGTGCTTTTGTGGTTTAAGCCAATCAAATGCCCATGCTGCGAGGATGTTGACACCAGGTGCAATTACATCAGGTTCTATGATGCCTCCAATGTTAAAGCTAGGACCTCAACCCAAGAATGCGGCAACAGCTGGTGAGGGTTGGGCACCAAATTGTGTGCAATGGCTACAATTGGATTAGATGCAGAGGATGAACAATCTATAAGTTATTGCCTTGCATAAGTGGAGACATATGAGGTAGGGAGCAGATGACGCTCTGCAATTGTAGTGTTTCCACCACCATGAAATATAACCATAACGGTCCCTCCTGCTTTGACTACATTTTCACCAATTCAAGTATTATTTCTTCCAATGTAACATAACACTATCTTTCCTTTTATAGTGAGATTACAAAAAGGTATGTTATTTATTGCAAAATAGGGCAGTCACTATTGGGAACTGTGGCAAGTTGTAGCTACTTAGATGATAAGCAGATTCATCATTAAACTCTCATCCATCACCAAGCTTGACAATGGCTATAATTCTTCTATCAATGGAGGTTGCACCGTAATTAATATCCATGGGACATTGTTGTCCATGCTACTCTTATACGGGCCACCGTTGGATGCTGCTGTGCATGTGATGATGTTCTTTGTTATTACTGCAAAGGAGTCAACTATAATCCTATTTTTAAAGAAATTGTAGATGAAGTCTCTTTAAGAAATAAACACGTTATCAATGTAATTGTGGATGGCCTCTTCTATGGCTTTAAGCATATCTTTCCCATCAATTGTCTAGTAAATGGCCGCATGGGACTTTGGTAAAATGCTTGCACCTATACCACGAGCGATGCCTTTGACACTGACATCATCAACAAAGTTATCAACTACAATACTTGTGTAATGAGAGCCGTGGCCTAAAAATCAAGTAGAGTTCTAAAGGTGTAGCTCTGCTCCAACGAGTTTGTTGTTGCAGATTGGTGAGTTGTGGGGGGGGGGGGACACCACGCAAATCATAAATGATACTTATTTTAGTGATCGGGTATGACATTGAGGTATGATTTGCTACCTCGAAAGATATAGGCACCACCCTTTAATGGACCTAATTAATTAATAAGGACTCCTAAGGCATGATGGGTCTTCGAATATACCAAAAATTTTTCCCTTGCTTTACATGGATGAATAAAGTAGGGTTTATATGAAACTAGGTTCTTAAGTTCTCTATGGAGGCAAGCCACCATAGTTAATTACATCTTAAAGAAGGAGAATTCCTTAGAAATACTCTTGATTAAAGTTGACAATTAGGGTCTCCAAAGATTTCAAGGTTAGACTATCAAAGGATTGGTTATGTTTGGAAAATTAATTGGGATGGATCAATTGGAGAGACTTATTTTTAAAATCTAAAGGGAGAAAGTAGGAAATGCTCATGATACTAGGAAGCCTAGTGAGCATTCCAATTTATCTTATGATTGGGCTTTCTGTATTTGAAATTGAAGAGACTTGTTTGTTTGAGTTAGAATTTTATTAGATTACTAGGGCTTAGAATCCAACAAGATAAGATTGTGGAAATACCTAAGAGGTAATGATTTATGCTTGTAGCTAAAGGAAACAACAATCTCGGATCTTAAATTTAGAGAGCTTTAGCAAGAACTAAAACATGACTTAAATCTAAGCAAAATGGGTATAAGGTTTACCTCCACAAGAGAGGATAAACCACCCAATTGTTGGACTTATAACCGCGTGGAGTGGCTGCCAGCTAACTTCTCATACATTTTAAAACCATATGGTTCGGTCATATGAATTTGCAAGATAGTTGTGCTGTTATTATTTATAAAGAGACTAAAGTTCTTAAACTCACTCCCTAAGAGATTAGTGCATGAGTGGTATGAGTAATGACTTAATATACAAATGAAAATCTTTTCATATTTTATTTAATTTTTGACACTTCATTTGGACAAAAGCCTTAGAATTTTGATGTCTATAGCATGATGAAATAAAATTGTTGGCTAAATCAACAAGAAGGGGTGTTTTCCACCATAAGGGATGCCCTCACAAGTCAAGCATTCCCCTATCATGCAAGGATGAAAATCCCCTAATTTTAAGGAATAAATAATATGTATGCATGATGTGAGATATACAACATTCAGCTAAGGAGTTGCTAAATATTTTAATTATCTTATTTAATGCCTATGCTTTATGGTGAAGTTATGAGTTATTAAAATTTAATTATGAGTGATTAGTTAGGATAGAAAAATTATTTTACCCTAAGAGCCTAATCGTATCTGGGCCACACATTAAAGCATCATTTATTTAAGAAATTAAGAAAAGTATGGTATTCTTAATGCAAAAAGTAAACACAACTTCAAATAATTTGATAAAACTAGCATAAAAGAATAAGAGGCCGATGCGATTGGGTACCGCCGTACAACCCAAAAGAGAAAACATGTGTAGCCAAGCTCTACCCATATACAACCCGGTATATGAAAGAATAATTATAATTTATAAATGAATAAATGCTATGGGGGGTCTTCATTTCCATATTCTTCATACTTCACTTCTTTGATTTCCTAATTTGGTAGGCTTCAAGACATCACATGACACCCCAGGACAAAGCCTTCTAGCAAATGCTCATCCTAATTCCTATTGTAAAATTACATTGAAAATAGAAAAAGTAAATCTAACTACACTTGCAAAATAAGCGTTTGCTAAACATACATATAACTCAAGCATTTATATTTATAATTTGGACTAAACACCCTGCATATGGATAACTAAACCCATCTTTCCTAATTTGGATTATGCTTAGGGTTTGAGCAACCTTCAAAGAGAGCATTTATATTTATTTTTAAACATCCCTTAAGCATAATCCCCTGCATAAAATATGATTAGGCTAATATCGGCCTACCATCCAATCTATGAGGCATACATCCTAACATTCAGTTTAAAATAGTACATCACAAAATGAAACATTCATCACATCATACATCGTCTTAACTTAGGATTAAAAGTGGTGACTTAATTCTAATGTGTGTGTTAAGGCTTGTGTGGTGTATCTTACCAAATGCTAGAGTTGCATTTTTTAAGTTTGGAAAAGATTCAATTTAACATGAAAGGTTTGTTTCACTTGAAGTTATTTAATTGATTTGAGAATTTTAATTTGTGTTTTTCTTTCTTTCATATGATTAAACTTAGCAAATAAGTATTATAAAGAAAGAAAGAGAATTGCCCTCTTCCATCCTTACCTTCTAAAACATGTTAATTTGATTTAGTTCTATTTAGTGAATGGCTTATTGCACATCTTCAATTAATCATAAGTTTAGGTTCCCTTTAAATAACCTCATTTAGTACAAAGGCATCTTAAGATTAATTTGTTTGAATTAATATCATATGACATATATCAATCATTCCTTTCCATCACATGTAACATGCAAATGATTTCAATCCTAAGAGTATCTATACATGCAACATATTTTAGCACACTTATATGATGAATGTATATTCATATTTTATTTGATTGAATTATTTAAACATATTAATTTAAAGCTATATCAAAATTCTTATACAAAAAGATATAAGAATGAAATTAAATAGGTATCTGTCATTAAACCATAGAAGTGAGGTAATCAAATGACCACCTTGAAGCTACTTAAAGCTTTGTATTCCCGGGATGTCTAGACTATATACCCATTCACATTCAAAAATATATAAATTTGCATATATGAACATTGGAAAGAAAGCTCCAAATCACATGATTAAACAATTAAATCACTTGAACAATTATAGATGCATGCATTTTTAATATAAAAGAGAGATTCTCATTCTTTAATCACATGTATGCACACATGTATAAGAGACATAAACAAGTATGTGCCATTATTAACCAGGGAAGTGAGGTAATCAAATGACCTCCTTGGGGCTACTTAAAGCCTCGTATTCCTGAGATGTCTAGAATAAACACTTATTTTTCTCAAATACATATGGATGTATACATAAATGAAGGAAAGAAAATCATGAAAAAAATTTATTTTTATTTGATTAAAATATTTATGTATGTGAAATAAAGTTCTATGCAAATCTTAATATAGAAATACATATAAATGAATTCAAATAAGTATGTGTCACTGTTAACCAGGGAAGTGAGGTGATCAAATGACCTCCTTGGGGATAACTAAAGCCTCGTGTTCCCGGGATGTCTGGATTATATACTTGTTAACATTCAAACACATGTCAAACTACATATGAATTAAGAAAAGAAAGCTTCACTTCACACATCTAAGCTATAAGCACATGAAAACCTATATATATTCATAACTACCATCACTCTAATCAATGTAGTTGATTCATAAACTTTAGAAAATAGTTTGAGTTTATTAGTGATATTAGCCACACATATTATAAATTAATCCAACACATGAAAGCTTACATGAAGGAAAACTATTTTACTTTACTTGATTTTGAAAAGATGGATGCATGAATTCAAATGACATGCCAAATTTAACATGACTAGAAATGAATAAATAAATATAAACACATATTTTTATTCAATCACATTAAATACAACCACTTAAAACTAACCAAAGCTGTCTTAATATCATTTTTAATTTCATGTTTTGATTTTATTTAAGGATATGAGAAGAGGTTTGATGATCCTAACCCATTCTCATGTTTGTTAACTCATTTAGTTTAATGAATAGCAATTAAGTTGATTTTATGGATTAATTAAGTTGTAACATGCTTAACATCCATTAATTAGCTTTTTCCTATGTCACCTTAACATAATTACCCAAATAATTATGAGCCTACATGATATGCACATACACTGAAAATTAAATAGCAATGACCCTAAGAAATGAAAGAGGCCTAATGCAATTGGCTCATGATTAGTGAATAATTAAATTAAGTTAATTGCTATAATTGTAATTTCAAAAAACTCCTTTAGGTTATTAAATACCTAATGATCTACCCCAAGATTTCATTAATTAAGTTCTGATGTAATTGTGATTTCAATTTTAATTAATTAAGCCATTTGGTTAATTAATTAACTAAGCTTTAATTAATTTGATATTAATTGAAAAAGAGAAATGAACTTAGGGGAATAGGTTAAAAAAGAGGTCCCAACCCTATCCCTTAGTTCATTCATAGTTGAGGAATAATTAACCAGCTTAATTAACCAATTTATTATTGTTCATGGGATTAAGAGAGTAATTAGGGCATAATTAGTCAATTTTCCTAATTAATTAAGCAATAAATCTAAAGAAAATCATGGGAGGTAGAGGTCATCCTACTAAATTAATCCACAAAGTTTGGGATTAATCACTCAAGTAATTATTGAGTAATTAAGCTAATTAATATTATAATTAAACCTTAATTAAGCTCTAATTACTATTCAAAAGTAATTAAGAATATTTTTAATAAATTCTTCTCTAAAATACTTTTAAAATCAGTATTTATTTGTATTTTTATAATTTTTCTACAATTAGTTATGATTTTAGGAAGTTTCAGCCATTAAAATATATTAATTAGCCCTAATTAATCTCTAATCCCATCGGCGCAATGTGGCATGATAATGCGATGTGCTTTCCACATGGCACCTCTGGATTGGTTACTTAAACATAATCCAGTCGCTATGCTATGCAGCATATACTTTTCTCTTGTCCGATCTAAGATCGGACAACCACGATTAATACTGCAAAACTAAAGGATAAAATCATATAATTATAATGGATCTAATCACGACCATCCATTACAATTACACAAAATGGATGGTAGGTGATCTATTGTCATGCAAGCAAGGGAGGATGGAGTTCGTGTGCCATTGCTCACGTGATCCGAGCTTACCCGAGCTTGGATCAATCTCATATCGATCCCACACATTCACGTGAAGGATCCAAGGGATCCAATGGCTAAGATCACATGGCGTGAATGTTTCCTTAAAAAAGCTCTAAATCATTTTCATATATGGATCAGTTTCAATTGCATATCTCATCAAGCTCAAGACCGGTGCCAAATCTGATTGAGGAAGCTTCGTCTAGTAGAGACGAGGCCCTGACTGATTAACACATGCTCTAATTTGAGGTGGATAGCTTGGAAGGCCAACACTCAAAGCGTAGGTGATCGGCGTTGATCGAAGTCACATGTCTGACGGTTGGAGGGCTCGAGACATCGTTCTTGCTCGATTACCTCCAAGGATAGTATGTGCAAAGTTAATTACACTTTGGTGGAGTGTGGAGCCAATGGGATTGAAAGGAAAGCTCCCCTATTTTGGCTTGAAGGAAACAAAGAGTGGTGTTTGAGGAATGGGCTTTGGAGCTTGGGGATTATCTCTGGCAGCTTGTTTTGGTTGGCTAGGTCTCTGAGAAATGCCAATGTGTGGGTTTGAGTGGAAATGAGGGGATGTATACCCCCTTCCCTTGGATCAAATGAATGAGCTTAATTTGGCTTCTTGTGATCATCCGGCTACCTTAGAGGGTTGTGGAGGTCCTTGAATGGATGAGGTGATTCAGTTTGGTTGGGTGAGGGTGTGGAGGTGACTGGCAAGGAGGGTAGTGGGTGTTTTTGGTGGTTCGAAATGCTCCAATGGGAAAGGGGAAGTGATTTCACCTCCCCATGGGTCATGGCCAACCCAACCACCTTTGGGTCAAGTTGGGCAGTGTCCTAGGAGCCTAGGTGGACCAATGAGAGAGTGTCAAATGCTCAAGGAATAGAAATGACCACTTACATGAGTAGTTTTCATGTGATACCCCTAGCCTAAGGGTAGGGTGGTCTTTTGGCATTGGATTTAATTTGAGCAGATTTGAAATGAGTCAAAAGTGGGTTAGGCCAAATTTCATTTACCAATCCAAAGGGATAGTCTACCAGCCATAAGGTAGGACTAACCAACCTAAGAGTGCCTTTTGGTGTGCAATGGTCAAGTCAAAAAAAAAGCATGTAGACTTACATCCCCTAAATAAGGAACCTCTGGGGTGATCGATTGGTAGCATAATAAATCAAACCTGACCTAAGCTGACTATTGAGCAAATGCCTCTGTGGACTCATATATACTCAAGAATAGTAAAAATTAATTTCATTTTAGATGGACCCTACCAGTGTGCGATGGATCCACTAAGAAGGGGCTAATATAAGCCTAATCCCATCTTAGATTTACAAATCAAAAGGGATAGTCTACCCTTCGCGGGGTAGAGCTAACCAACCTAAGGGGTGCCTTTCAGTGTGCAATGGCCAAGCGAGGAAGAAAGCTTATAGGCTTACATCCTCCTAAATAAGGAACCACTAGGGTGATCGATTGATAGCACAATAAATTAAACCTGACCTAAGGCTGCCCGTTAGTGTGCAACGATCGTGCTAGAGAGAATGCGTAATAGACTTACATCTTTCAAAGCAAGGAAGACTGCCGGGGTGACTTGTTGGTGGCACAATAAGTCAAACCTGACCTAAGGGCGACAACTGAGAGAGTGCCAACCCGGGGACTTATCTCAACTCAAAAGTAGTTAAGTGATTCCTATAGGAAGTTTTTCTGAAACTACCTTAAAGATAAGATGCCTGCTTAGGAAAAGGTACCACTGGGGGTTTCCTCCTAATCCACAAGCGAAGATATATATATATATATATATATACATATGGACCCTGTTGGTATGCAAGAGACTACACTGAGAATGGGCTTATATTAACCTAGTCCTATCTCAGACTTACCGGACCAAGAGAGATTCTAGACATCTGGAAGATGGATTCTCCAACCACATGGGTGGCTACTAGGAAAGGGAGACTATCAAATCCAAGAGTAACTCGGGTAGTGTCTAAATGGGGTCGCTAATGACGTGACCCAAATAGAGTGCCCATAGGGGTGGTGCTGCTAGGGGCTTTATCCAGCTCCTTGTAAATGAAATCCTATACGTATACGGTGGCCAACTCTGAGAGAAAGCTTGTAGACTTACATCTATCATGAGCGGTGTATCAACCGGGTGGGTCATCATCAGCTAGGCGATAACCAACCAACCTAAGGTGTCCGTCGATTTGTGATGATCAATCTGAGAAGAAGGCTTGTAGACTTACATCTTCATGGATGAAAATGATCATCGAGATATTTTATCATCAGCAAGAAAGGTGCTATTTGACCTAGGGCGACTACCAAGTGGGGAGTCCTGTGTAAGGACTGGACCTAGGCTTGAAGTAGTTAGGAGGAAAGGAGCCATTGGGGGACTTATCCTAAACTTCAAATATACTTGACCCAATTAGTGTATGATGGCTAGTTCAAGAAGAAAGCGTGTAGGCTTATATCCTATTAAATAAAGTCAACACGAGGTAGCTTATCGATCGCGCAGTAAGGCCTACCAAACTAACAAGGAGCTCATCGATTTGCAATGATCAAGTTAAGAGGAAAGCTTGTAGACTTATATCCTCCATACAAGTAACCACTGCGGTGACACACTAGCAAGGTAGCATGTCAGCTCGACCTAGAGAAGCTAATGAGTGAGTGTCATAGGGGCTTTATCTCACATTAAAATAGCACGAGACAAAAGATATATATTTATTTTATGTGATTGTGTGTAGTTTGTATTGGTGCTGTGTTGCTAAAGGATATGACATCGCTTGGGTTCCTTACACCTACCCTAAACACATCATGGTGGATTCGTAAGAAAAGATGTTTTTAACCATGGAAGAGATAGAATTTGAGATGAAAGAAAATTTATTAATAATTATTTTTGAACAAAATTTATGGATAATATTTCTTTAGGTAAAGCCCATTTATTGGAAGCATTGGGCACTCTCCCTTAAAATTTATAAGTTGATAAGATCTTGCTTGGTAGGCCTTCTCTATGGAAAATGGGCCTTCCCAAGTGGGTTCAAACTTGCCTCCCATCTTTCGATGGGCAACAATTGGTCTCCTTAGAAGTAAAACAAGCTCTCTTACTTGAAAAGCTCTAAGACGGACCAACTTGTTATGAGCTTGAATCATTTTGACTTTGTACAATTTGAGCTTCTGGCATGCTTAGAGGCGCCTCTCCTCCAAACCTTCGAGCTCTTCTAACTGTAATTTGGCATTCTGTGTTATTGTGATTTTACTACCCTCAGCTATCCCTAATGATGGGAGTTGGACTTCTAATGGTAAACTACTTCAGACCGATACACTAAAGTGAGTGGGCAAGATTGAGTTGGAGTTCTGTATGTGGTGCGTAAGCCCATAAGTCTTCAATTAATTGCTCATGCCACTATCACTTATTATCATCAAGTGTATTCTTTAATATCTAGATGAGAGTTTTGTTGAAGGCTTCTGCTAAGACATTTTCCCTTGGGAAGTAGATGACAGAGTATCTCTAATCTATGTTGTGTCTACAGGCAAAGTTGTTGATTTTAGTGCTCTTGAATGCAGTACCATTATCAGATATAATTCATCGAGGCACCCTAAACCTATATACGATATGGTTCCTGAAAAACTAAAGCACATCCTGAGTTGTGATTTATTTAATGGATGGGATTGCCCACTTGGAAAAGTAGTCGGTGGTAGCTAGAATGAACCGGTGACCCTTGGAAGAAGGAGGATCGATCATACCCACTATGTTGGTACCACAACACTGAAATGGCCATGAGGCCAATGTAGGATATAGAATGTTGGGTGGTTGGTGTAAGGCCACACCATGTACTTGACATTGGTGGCATCTCCTAGCTATGTCCATACAATCTGTGCTCATCAAAGGCTAGTAGTATCCTAGTCTCTTGACCTTGACATTCATTTTTAGACTGGATTTATGTGCTCTGCATAAACCTGAGTGTACTTCAATTACGATCATACGTGCTTCTTATTTTTCCAAATAACGTAACCACATATGATCGAAGGACTTCCGGTAAGGGCTCTCTGCTTCACATGATGTGCCAATGACTATTATTGAGATAGTTTTCCTATATTTAGATAATCTATGAATGGTTGCCTTCAATCCAACTCCTCATCCTTTTTGGCAATGACAACCTCCCCTTCAAGAGAGAATCTCTTAATGAGTTTAGCATCAATAAGGGATAAAACTTATCTATTTTGGAACCTTATTGGTATAGACTCATCTTTCGGACATACCAACTCTTTGGCAAGCTTGGCTAATGCATTTGCTACTGCGTTCTCTCCTCGAGGAATCTTATAAATAGTAACCTCTAAGATTTAGGCCAATAACTCCATAGTGTACTTGTTATAATGATGGAGCTTAGGCTTCATAACCTTATAAGACCTAGTAATTTGGTTGATAACTAAGTTAGAATCCCCGAAGATGTTGATACTGGATGCATAGTGTAATGGCTAACTCTAGAGTGAGAATCATAGCCATATATTCAGCTTCGTTGTTGGTGCATGGATTAGACAGATGATATGAGAATCTCATCACATCGCGGTCCGGAGTTAAGAGAACTATTCCTACCCCTGCCTTTGTGTTGACCTCATTTTTTAGAATGATCTCTCAACCCCTCCATCTTAGAAATAGGACTTCTCTTAGAATTTAGGAGTTCCTTAGTCTTAAGACACATCTAGTGATTAGGTGGACACTCAACCTAGCCCTAGAGACTTAGAAGAGTTAGCCATAGAAAAAATAGGTCATGCTTTAGGAGTATTAGAAAAATTTTCCTACCCTATAGCTTGAAACATTCCTCACTTCCTCCCTTCAAGTCAAACTCCAAATAAAATCAACATCAAAGCTTAAATCTAATTAAGCTTAGGTTGCAATTTAGCTAGTTTGGGTTCATATGGGTTAAGGGGTTTACTTGGTCGAAGGGCTAGGTAGACTTAGTTTGACTTAATTTATGATAATTGATCAACCTAGGATGATCAATCATGTCATAAGTTTGAATTGGTTTAACTCATTTTGATTTAGATTGAATTGAATTTTGGCTCAAATAGGTCAAATTGGTCACCTTGGGTCAAGTGAATCATTTTGGTTTAGTTGGATTGATTTTGGGTTGAGTTTGATTTAGTTGAGTTTGTATATGGATTTGGGATTGATATATAAATCTAATTGCAATTGGTTTGAGTTTAAATGAGTTTTGGTTCATTTAAAAATTTCAAGTCAAAAGTGTTAGGTTGGGTTTGACTTGAGTTGATTTTGAGTTGGCTTGATGATTGTAGATTTCATTTATATTTGTGAATATGATTGAAGGAATAATTGATTCATGAGAAAATCAACTAGTTTTGTTTTGAATTTGAAAGGGATTTGGCTAAGTTCATGGTATTGGCTTAAAGGGTTTTAAGGAGGATTTTGATTTAGTTTGATTTAGTTTTGATGATTTGAATGTCTATTTCATTTATATTTGTGAAGATGATTGAAGACATGATTGATTCATAAGAAAATAATTGAGTTTAAAGTGATTTGGGTTAAGATTTGGTTAAGCTCATGAAGGTAGGTCATAGGGCTTAGAAAGGGTTTTGATTTGATTTGATTTAATTTGATTTAGTTTTGATCATTTGGATGTAGATTTGATTTATATTTAGGAAGATGATTGAAGATGTAAATTAATTATGAGAAAATCAATTGATTTTAGATTGATTTGGGTAGGATTTGGGTTGAGTTCATGAAATTGATTCAAAGGACTTAAGTAGATTTTAAATTTGGATTTGATCATGGGCTTCAATCATTTGGTTTTAGAATTTGATTTTGGATTTGGTATTTGAATTGAATTTAAGGTTTGGTATTGGCTTAAGAAGGTGAATATGGATTGGGTTTAGGCTATAGGGTAGGTGGATCTCCTTAAGGCATAACCTAATCTTATAGTTACTCTTTCTAAGTCTCTAGGCTTTGGTTAAGCTTCCACCTAATTTCTAGAAGTGTCTTATGACTAAGGAGGTCTGAGTGTCTAGAAGACCCCTAATTCTAAGATGAGGAGATTGAGAACTCACTCCGAAAGTGAGATCAACATGCATAAGAGAGGGAAAATGATTTGATTAGAATTTCATGTCAAGGACATGAAGGAAGATCCGTTGGGGGATCACACATGCTCTAGGACAGACCAACTTATTGTGAACTTGAATCATTTTGGCTTTGTACAACTGGAGGTTTTAACATGGCCATAGGTGTCTCCCATCCAAACCTTTGTGCTCTTCTAATTGAAACTTGGCGTTCTGCTTTGTGATTTTTCTACCCATAACTATCCATAGTGATGGGAGTTGGACCTCTAATGGCAGAACTGCTTTGGACCCATAAACTAAGGAGAAAGGAGTAGAGTGAGTTAGAGTTCAGTATGTGGTGTGGTAAGCCCACATGGCTTCAACTAATTGCTCATGCCACTATCGCTTATTGTCATTGAGTATCTTCTTCAATATTTGGATGGGAGTTTTGTTGAAGGCTTCTGCCAAGCCATTTTCCCTTGGATAGTAGATGGTAGAGTATCTCTATGGTGTTTATTTTAAATATGTGTATGGGGGACACCACATAAATTTGAGGGTGTACTTTTTGAGGTGATCGGGTATGATATTAAGGAATAGTGCACTATCTCAAAAGATAGAAATCATTATCCTACAATAGACCTAATCACCTAATAAGGACTCCAAAGGCATAATGGGTCTTCGAATATACTAGTGAATTTTCCCCTACTTTATGTGGATGAAAAAATAGGATTTATTTAAATCGGGTTCTAAAGTTTTCTATGGGGGCAAGCCCCTATAGTTAATTACATCCTAATGAAGGTAAATTTCTCAGGAATACTCTTGATTAAAGTAGGCAATTATTATCTCCAAAGATTTTAAAGATAGGACTATCAATAAATTAACTATGTTAAAAAATCAAGTGGGATAGATAAAAAAAGAAGAGACTTATTATCGAAGCCAAAGATAAATGAGTAGGGAATGCTCATGATACTAGGAAACCTAGTGAGCATTCTAATCTATCCTATGGTTAGAGTTTATACATTTGAAATTGAATATATTTATATATATTTGAGTTAAAATTTTGTTAGAAAATTAGAACTTAAAATCCCATAATACATGATTGTGGAAATGCCCAAGTGGTGAGGATTTATGCTAGTAGTTTGAAGGAAACAATTACCCCAGATCCTAAATCTAGGGAGCTTTAATGAGGGCCAAAGCACGACCTATATCTAAGCAGAGATGGGTATATGATTTACCTCCACAAGAGAGGGTAAATCACTCGATTGCTGGACTTATAACCGCCAAGAGTGGCAGCCAGCTAACTCCTCCTACATTTTAAAATCATGTGGTCAAGTCATATGATTTTGTAAGATGGCTAGGTTATTTTTATTTAGAAAGAGACCGAAGTCCTAAACCCACTCCCTAAGAGACTAGAGCATAAGTGGTATGAGTAATGACTTAATCTAATGCAAATCTTATCAATTTTTATTTGATTTTGAACTCTTCATTTTGACAAAGGCTATAGGATTTTTATATGCCTAAATGCATGTTGAAATGAGTTACGAGCTAAATTAAGAGAGAAGAGGGTGAAGCTCTGTCAATAAGAGTTGCTTTCATAGGTCAAGTGGTTCCCATATATGCAAGAATGGAGGCCCCCATTTTACAAGAGTGATTCAATATGATATACACGATAATAAGCATACAACATCCAATTAGGGGTTACTAAATCATTTAATTATCTTGATTTAATTCCTAGGCTTTATGTGAGGTTATGAGTTATTTAGAAAATTTAGTTATGAGTTGTAGTTGGGGAAAAAATTTATTTTTTTTAAGAGCCTAATCAGATCCAGGCCACACATTAAATCACCATATATGAAGAAACTAGAAAAAGATATGCTATTTCTATTTCACAATTATAAACAAAGCATCAAACAATTTATAAACCCAACGTAAAAGAATAACAGGCTGGTGTAGTTGAGTATCACCGTACAATCCAAAAAGAAAAATGGGTAGTCGAGCTCTACCCTTATACAACCCGGTATATGAAAAAATAATTATAATTACAAATAAATAAATGCTATGGGGGGTCTTCTTTCTTCATATCTCCTTCATTTCTTCATTTGGGTTTGTTTGCTCCAAAGGCATCATGGGGCCTCGAAGGATAAAGCTTTCTAGCCACCGCTCATCTTAATCCCCCATAACACAAATCTTAATTCTTAATGCACAATTACATTAAAAATAGGAAAAGTAAATCTAACTATACTACAAAATAAGTGTTAGCTAAACACACCATACAACCCAAGCTATTAAATGTATAATTTGGACTTAGCACCATGCACATGGGTATCCAAGTCAACTTGTCCTAAATTAGATTATGCTTAGGGGTTAAGCAACCCACAAAAGAGAGCATTTATATTTATTTTAAACACCTCTTAAGCACAATCTCTCATAGAAAATATTATTAGGCTAATCACAACCTAACATCTAGTCTATGAAGCATACATCCTAACATTCGGTCTACAATAATACATCATAAAATATACATACATCAAATCATGCACCGCTCTAACATAAGGCTAAAAATGGTGGCTTAATCTAAGGTGTGAGTATTAAGGTTTGTGTGGTATGCCTTAACTTGGCTTTGTTATAATTCTTTAAGTAAGAAAGAATTTAATTTAAAGGATTATTTCACTTTAAGTGGCTTAATTGATTTGTAATTTTTACTTAATATTTTATTTTATTTCATTTGACTTACACTTAACAACTAAGTATTATAAAGAGAAGAAAAGAGAAGATCACTCTTTTTTATCCCTACCTTAAGCCACATCTAAAGCAAATTAGTTAGACTAATTCCTTTAATGAATGGCTTATTACATATTTTAAATTAATCATAAGTTTAGGTTCACTTTAAATAATCTTAATCAAAATGAGAGAGGAATCTTAAAAGTAATTGAAATAAACTACTATCACATGACACATATCCATTCATTTCTTTCCATCATATATAACATGCATATGATTAAGTCCTAAACATATCCATACATGCAATATATTTTGGCACACTTAAATGCAAGATGCATAAAATGAATTTTATAGAAAAGAGGATTTTCATTCATTAGGTATATACCCATTCAAATGTATGAAAGTTTTAAGCAAGTACTTCGCCATTACTTTGCACTAGGGGAGTGAGGCACGAACCTCCTTGCGGCTACTTAAAGCCATGCATCCTTAGAATATTCAGACTAATATACCCACTATTCTTAAATACATGTGGATGTATAAGCAACTATAAGAATAGAAAGCCATGCAAAAGTAGAATTTAATTTATTCGATTTATTTGTGTGAATGAATTAAAGCTCTATCCAAATTCTAATGTCAAAATGCATAAGAATAAAATCAAATGGGTACGTCACCATTATTTTACACTAGGGGAGTGAGGTAGGAACCTCCTTGGGGCTACTTAAAGCTGTGTGTCCCTGAAATGTCCAAACTAATGTATCCACTAACATTCATACTTATGCAAATCAACATATTAATGAAAGAAAAGGAACTTCACTTCATACACTAAGCTTATATTCACATGCACCTCCTATGTATGTATAGCTAATGTCACAACATGTTTTATTATTCATTAATAAGCTTTTGAAAATACATTTGAGATTTAATGGTGATAATAACCACACATATTTTTAATTAAGTCAACACATACAAATTTGACATAAAAGAAATCATTTCATTTTAATTAAATTTTGAAAAGGAATGAATGCATGAATCAAATGGCATGCAACATTTAATACAATTGGATAGAAATAAATAAAAATAAGCACATAATTTCATTCAATCCAATTAATTCCTAAGGATAATCATATTAAATAAGATTATGTAAAACAAACCAAAGTTTCTTACTGCCATTTTTGACTTCATGTTTAACTTGATTTTAAAGAAGGAATGAGAAAGACTTTTGCTAATCCTAATCCCATTCCCCATATGTGAATTAATTTGATTTAATAAAAAAGAGTAATTAGGTGATTTTTATGGATTGATTAAGTTAAACATGGATTAAATAAATTAATTAACCCTTACCTATGTTACCTTAAGGTAATTAATTAACCAATTATGAGGTAATATGATATGCAAATAAATTGAAAATTAAATAGCAATGCTCCTATGAAATGAAAGGGTTCTAATGCAATTAAGTCATAATCATTTAATAATTAAGCTTATGGAACTCCTTAATTACACTTATAATTTTCTCACACATGTGAGCTAATCATAATTTCATTAGCTCTCTTTAGGTTATTGAATACCTAAAGTTCTACCCAAGAGGAATTAAGAAAAATTAGATTTAATTAAAATTTTCAAATCAATTAAACAATTAATTCCTTAATTCACCTCTTCTAAAAGGGACAAACCAAAATTAATTATTATCTTGAAATGAGATGGGCTTAAGGGATAAGGTAGGGAAAGAGGTCCTCACCTATTTCCAAAAGCCATCTATTAGATTAAGCATAGTTTAAAATTTTTTGAATTCCAATTTAGCTAATTAAATTTCTAATTAGTTAATTAATTAATAATTAGGACTTTAGTTGAAAAGAGAGGGAAAATTAGAGAAGGGATTAGGAGGGAGGCTCTAACCCACTTCCCTAAGTCTCCTTAATATTCAACAGTGATTAGGGATTTCAAATAATTAATTAATCATTGTTCATATGTTTAATCATCCCTTATTGAAGTTAAGAGGGTAATTAGGGCTTAATAAATTAATTTCCATAATTAAGCAACTAATCAATTCCAACAAAAATAAGGGAGGTAGAGGTCATCCCCTATATATCCTCAGAATGTTTGAAATCAATTGGATGATTAATTAAAGAGTAATTGAACTAATTAAGTTTTTAATTAAATCTTAATCAACATTTGTTTACTATTTAAAATCCATAAGGAACTTTTTTATTAAATTCTTCATTGAAATATCTTTAAAATAAGCCTATATTTGCATTTTGTGGATTTTTTTACAATTAGTTATGAATTTTGGAAGTTTTAGCCTTAAAAATAGATGAATTAACCCTAATTAAAGCCTTAATTTCATCGGCGCCACGTGGCTGCTGATGCAGCACGCTTTCCATGTGGCATGATGGGATATGTTATTTGAGGTGTCACATCATGCGGCTAAGTCAGTCGATAGTGGACGCTCTTTTTCATGGACCGTCCGATCTAAGATCAAATGGCCACGATTAATCTTACAATTTAGAAGGAAAAATCAAGGATTTAAGTGTGATTTAATCACAGTCATCCATTTCGATCATGTGGAACGGATTGCCCGTGATCTTTCTCCTTAGCGAGTGATGAAAGATGAATGTGTCTTTCTCCATTTGATTCAAACTCACCGAAGCTCGAATTACTTCCAAAATGATCCCACACCATCAAGGGAAGGAGAGGAACACATCCAACGATCAAAATCACATGACAAACAAATTCTCTTCGAAAAAGACCAACCACTTTTTTTTATAAAGCTATAATTTTAAGGAATTACATCGCCGAAGCTCAAGGCCAATGGTGGGATCGATAGAGGTAGCTTTGCCTAATTGAGGTGAAGCCATGTTGAGAAGCTTGTGCCTTGATTTGGGGTGGCTTGCCTTGGAGACCAAGATCATCCTATTTGGCATTTGGTCTTGATTGGCTTCAAGCTCCCCCCTCCTTTTTTGACAGCTTTGGAGTTTGGGAAATGATTGGCTTTGACTTGGTCCAAGGAAGGTGTGTACAAGGTTGATTAAAGTTTGGTGGAGGATTAAGCAAATGGGACTTCAGATTGGCCTCCCTTATTTTGGCTTAATGTAAAATCGAGAGAGGGAGAAATGGGGAGCTTGGGAGCTTGGGGAAAGGCTGTGGAAAACTCTCCTTCACACACTTTGGCTCAAATGAAGTAGAATGAATGAATTACCATTTGAATTGAGGGGGGTATATCCCCTCAATTAATGAGGTGGATGGATGGGATTCAATCCCATTTTCTCACCGTCCGGCCACCGTCAGTCCATCGACTTGTCTCCATCTAGTCCACGAGTCTTGCTAGGAGTGGGGGAAGGCTTGGGAGGTGGATCAAGGTTTGATATGGGAGAGATCTTATTTCCTTGATCCTTTGGGTGCTCGGTTTGGAGTGAAGGAGATGGGATTGGGTATCCTTTGGTCCATGGTTGATCCTAGTGTGCTTAGAGTGGGCTAAGAAGGCTAGGCATACTCCATTTGGAAATTGAATGGCTGCTCATGTGATGGGAGAGAGGACTTTGCCAAATGGGAAAAGAATCCTATGTGAAGAAGTTTTTCCAATGGCTAATCCCCTTGGATGGGGCCCACTTTACTTATGGCAGACTTTGGGCTAACCTAGGGTCAATTTGGGTCAGATTTGGTCAGCCACAAAGGTCTCATGGGTTAGTTTTGGGTGCTTTGGCTTCATTTAGTCAAATGGGTTCAAATGGGTTCATGTTGGGTTGGATTGATTAATTGGTCAAATTGGGAGGCTTGGGTTAGGTTCAAATGATGATTTGGAGAGTTTTAGTTCAAGTGGTTTCAATCAATTTGACTTATATTTGATTTTATCTCATTTGGATTCAAATAAGTCAAATGGGCTAAGTTGACCAAATTAGGTTGGGTTATGTGTTGGTTCATGTTCAATTGGTCAATTGAAAATAATTGTAGGCTTTGGTTTGAATCAATTTGGGTTTAATTTGAATTTTGGCCAATTTGACCATTTAGGTCAATTTGGGCTAGGTTGGGTCAAGTTGACCAATTGGACAAATTTAGCTTGATTATGGATTTAGTCAAGTTCAATAATTGATTTGGGATGAACTTAAGTCATTAGTTACAATCAATTTGGGCTTAATTTGAATTTTGGCCAATTTGACTTTTTATGTCAATTTAGGCTATGTTGGGTCAAGTTGACCAATTGGTCAAATTGGGATTGATTATAACTTTGGTCATGTTTAATAATTGATTTGAAATGAACTTGAGCCATTAGTTGCAATCAATTTGGGTTTGATCATGATTTGACCCATTTTAGCTTTTTAGGTCAATTTGGGTCAACTTAGGTCAAATGGCCAATTGGACTTGGTTTGGCTCAATTGTGGGTTTGGTCATGTTCAATCATTGATTGTGAGTTGATTTGGATCAATGGTTTCAATCAATTTGGTATATGGTAGGTTTTGGCAAGTTTTCATTTCATTTGGGCTAAAGGTTGACTTGTTCAAAGGACCAAGTTGACTTAACTTGATCCAATTGAGGTGATTGATCATCCCAGGGTAATTGTTGATCATGATATGAGATTTGGATGGCCTTGGTTCAGTCCAATTTGGGTTAGATTAGAACTTAGTTCAAAATGAGTTCTTTAGGTCACTTTGGGTCAAGTGGACCTAGATGGGCCAATTGGTTTGGTTTTGGCTTGATCCAAGCTTAGTTGAACTCACATATGAGCCTATGATTGAAATATAAATCCAACTACAATTAATTTGGAGTTTAGTGGATTTTGGTTTTTAAGTCAAAAAGGATAACTTGGGTTTGACGGGTTGACTTGAGTTTGATTTGATAATTATAGTTTATGTTTATATTTGGCTAAATGATTGAGGGAATGATTGATTTATGAGAAAATCTATTGGTTTTGGCTTGATTTGGATAGGAATTGGCCAAGGCTAAGAAATTGGCTAGAAGGGCTTGAATTGGGTTTTGGTTTGACTTTGGATTTGATTTTGGCTATTTCGATTTATATTTCATTTATATTTGGGGATATAAATGAAGATATAAAAGATCCATGAGAAAATCACTTGAGTTTGGAGTGATTTGGAAGCGAATTTGACCAAGCTTGAGGATATAGGTCTAAAAGGGCTTGAATAGGGAATTAATTTAGTTTGATTTATTTTTGGTCATTAGAGGGTGGGCTTCATTTATATTTATGAATATAAATAAAGGAGTAATTGATTTATAAAGGAATCAATTAATTTTGGGTTGATTTGGTTTTAGATTTGAGTAAGCTCATGGAGGTAGGTCCATAGGGCTTAGGAGGGGGTTTGGCTTGATTTGATTTAGTTTGATTTGGTTTTGGTTATTTGGGAATGTATTTCATTTATATTTGTGAATATAAATAAATGAATAATTGATTTATTAAGAAATCAATCAAGTTTGGATAATTTAGGTGGAGATTTGGCTAAGCTCATGGGAATGGGTCATAAGACTTAAGAAGAAATTTTGGTTTCAGATTTGAGCTAAGGATTGAATCATTTGGAATTGGAATTGAGTAAGGATTTGGTAAATGTTTGAGATATTAATTAGATATTTGAGAAAATCAATTGAATCAAGTTTGATTTGAATTTGGTTAAGGCTAAGTCCATAAGATGAAATCAAAGGGCTTAGGAAGAATGTTGATCTTGGATTTGATTATAGGTTTCAATAATTTGATTTGGAATTTTGATTTAGATTTGGTATTTGAGTTGGATTTGAGGTTTAGTTTGAGAAGGAAAGCATGGATTGGGTTTAGGCCATAGGGTAGGCAAGTTTTTGTAAGTCCCTAAGGCATAACCTATTTCTATGGCTAACCCTCTAAGTCTTGTTGACCTCATTTTTAGAATGAGCTCTCAACACCTCCATCTTAGGCATAGGATCCCTCTTAGAATTTAAGAGATCCTCAGTCTTAAGACACATGTAGTGATTAGGTGGACATTCCCCTAGCCCTAGAAGACTTAGAAGAGTTAGCTATAGGAATAGGTCATGCCTTAGGGGTGTTAGGAAATTTTCCTACCCTTAGCTTAAACCATTCCTCACTTTCCTTCTTTCAAGTCAAACTTCAAATCAGTTCTCTTTTATTTTCTCCAAAATAAATTCAATTTCATGAATCAACTCCATGATTGAACTCCATGACTGAACTCCATCATTGAAATCCATGATTAAAACCTATGACCAAAATCCATCCAAAATTCCTAAGTCTAAATTTTGCCCCAAGTCCTTAATCCTTTCTTAAGGACTTAACCAAAATTTTGATCTAAACCTATTAAACCTTTGAGATTTTCTTATACTCCATTTATATTCTCTTTTATAATCACATACATAAATGAAATATAAATTCAAATTAATCAAACAAAACTCAAAATTCCAAATCAATTCATGGGATCTTCTCAAAACTTATTTATGTTCTCATATATAATGAAATATAAATATAAATCAATCAAAGCAAAGGCAAAAATAAAATTCCAAATTTAAAATTCTTGAGATTCCCTTAAATCCCTTAATTTTCCATTAATGGATTTAACCTAAACCTTGATCAACTTATTCAAACTCATGGGATTTTGCTCAAAACTTATTTGTACTCTCATTTATATTCTCATATATAAATGAAGTATAATTATAAATCAATCAAATCCAATTCAAAAATTAAATTTCAATTTAAAAATTGCTTTAAATCCTTTAAATTCCCTTTATGGATTTAACCACAATCATGATTAAGCTCTTTCAAATTCATGAAATTTTCTCATGATCCATTTATATTCTCATTTATATTCATATATATAAATGAAATATAAATTCAAACAATCAAAATCAATTTTAAAAATCAAACTCAAATCAATTCAAAATCAAATCTAAGTCTTTCAAGCCAAAATTTTGAACTTAGTCAAATATCTTTTAAATCAAGCCAAACCCTCAATTTTCTCTCATAGTTCAATCAATCCTACAATCATGAGCTCATATATAAATCCAAACTCCAATCATTCAATCAAAACCCAAATAAAAAATCAAACCCAAGACCCCTTCATTTTCTCCCTTTGAATATGAAATTTTCAAATGAATCAAAATCCATTTGACTTCAAACCCCTTGTAAATGGATTTATATTTCAATCATAAGTCCATATAGAAGATCAATCAACTTCAAATCAAGCTTTGACCAAGCCATTTGACCCACTTAGGCTTGACCTAAAGTGACCTAAAGTAGACTTATGAGCCAAATTTTGATCCTAACCAAATTGGATTGAACCAAACTCATATTTGCCTCTCATCATGATCAACAATCATCATGGGATGATCAATCAATCAAATTGGATCAAACCAAGTCAAACCTAAGAGTTGACCAAGTCAACGCTTAACCTAAAATGAAACTTAACATAGCCAAATTCCACCATAGGACAAATTAATTGAAACCATTGATCTAAGTTCACTCATGACCTATGCTTGAACTTGACCAAGCCAACATTTGAGCCTAACCTAGCCCAATTGTCCCACTTGACCCAAGTTGACCCATTTTGACCTAAAGGGTCAAAATGTGTTCTAAAGCAAAAATTAAAACCAATGGGTCAAGTCCATCCCAAATCACTTGTGGAACTTGACTAAAGCCTCAATTGGCCAACTAGACTAACCTAGCCCTTGACCTTAGACAACATGACCTAAATGGGTCATGTTGAGCCAAAATTGAACTTAACTCAAATTGATTGGAAACAAAGATATCCACTCCATATACCAAACATAAACCTACCTGACCTCAAATAGGTCAAATAGGTCAAATAGGTCAACTTGACCCATTTGACCTAAATGAAGTCATATAAGCCAAAACTAAATATATACCAAATGCAATCAAACCAAAGCAACCAAAATATTTCAAATGGCCATATGAACTTGACTCAACCCTTGGTTTGACCCAATTTGACCAATTGGTCAACTTGACCCAAGTTGACCCATTTTGACCTAAATGGGTCAACATGAGCCAAACCCTATCAAATGGATTCTAAAACTAATAAAACTTGGAAAAACCTAGTTTCTTCACATACCTAAACTATCCAAAGTGGAAAATAATAAAATGACCATTTTACCCCTAGGCCATAGAACAAATTTTGGCCTAGCCCATGAGTTTTGGTCATACCCTCTTCACAATCACTTGAGGCTTTCCTAAAAGCTCAAGGGGACTTAGTGATGAGTGGTGCACCCAACCCAATGGGTTTGGGTCAGTCCATTTGGCCCATAGACCAAACCCAACCACTTAGCCTAAAATTGAAATTTCAAATTCCCTCTTAAGCTCAACTTCAGCACATGAGAAGTTGGCAATCCCTTCCTTGGATCAAACCGACCATGTGCACACTCAAAATAGCCAAAACAACCTCTCCAATCTGGTCAATTGGATCAAAATAGCAAAGGAGGTGTCGACCGTCCGATGGCCATAGAGGGAGATATACTCCCCCTAATTCAATGAAATTTTTTTTCACCCTCTATCGATTGAAGCCTAAGAACCCTTAGCAATCATCAGAGAGCATTCCCAAGGTCTTTAGAGAGGATTTATTCTACTTTCTCAATTTTACACAGTGCAAAAATAGAGGAGGTAGAGTGAATTGCTAACTTCCTCCACACTTGATTTCCTCTAAATTCCTCCTACACACTTCTTCGAAGGACCAATCTGAGCTCACTCAAGCTTACATTGGAGTTCCCATAGCAAGGAGAGGATCAATTCAATCAAAGCTGAAGCCCAAGCAAGGAGGAGGTGGTCCACCAATTGATCCACTCAATCCCAAGGCCTAGTAATTTCAACAGGGCTTCATCTCCACCAGACGAAGCTACCTCATCGAGCTCGAGAGCCAGTGATCACCTCCGGTGAGGTATGAAATTTTCTGACCACTTAGCTTAGTAGGTGTTGGTCCTTTGTGAAAGAAACATTCATGGCATGTGAAATCCACTGTTGGAAAGGTTTGTAATTGTGCTTAGATGGTGTGGGTACAATTTCATTCCAATCCAAGCTCAATCGAGCTCGGATCTCCCCTTAGATCATGGACGGTCTCCATTGATCCTCAAGGAAGAACTTGGCCCATCTCAGTAGTCCATTCGCACATTTTAGATGGACAGTTGAGATTATTTAGCACGTTTAGTAATATAATTATCCTTTATAAACTATGGGGGGATGCTTAGCCATCCAATCTTTGATTAGACGATAGGGAATTTAAGCTCGTGTGCTACTGCCATCGTTTGTGAGGTGATGTTGAAGTTACCCCCTCATGGCACAATGCGTGTAAAGAGCGTTGACCGCCGCCGCCATGCATCGCACCGTGAGCTAGGGATTAGTTGGAAGTTATTTAAAATGCCCAATTAATTCCTGATTAATCCTTGGATCTTCAAAAATTCATAATTCCCTCTAGGAAAATCAAAAAAATAAAAGGAAAAATGCCATGAAAAGATAATTTCATATAAAATATTTTAAAAATAATTTTAATGGATTGGGTTACTCTTTTCTCTAAATTTGGGTTTCTTTTGGAATTTTAATTAGCTAATTATCTTTTAATTAGGTCATCAATTAATCTCAAATTTCTAGGGTTCATTTTAGGGGATGACCTCTGCCTCCCTAATTTTCTTGAGATTTATTGATGGCTCAATTGGGAAAATTGTTATTTCATTCCCTAATTACTCCTTTCATGTAATTAAGGGTAATTAAGGTGTGATTAATGGCTTTACCCTATGATTAGGTTTGATTAAGTTCAGATCTAGTAAGTAGGAGGTTTATGAAATAATTTTGGGGCATTTCCCCTAAGCTATTTCCTAAAAACCCTTTTCTCTCCTTAATCTCCTCTTAATTAAGGGTTAATTCATTAATTATCCCCTTAATCAATTTCTAAAAATTCTAAAAATTTTTAGAACTTAATTAATCTACCTTGGGTAGATGCTTAAGTGTTTAATAGCCTAAGTTCAAATATGGAAATCAAAATCCAATTCACATGTGTGAAAGGGTATTTTGAAATTACTTAAGTTAAACCTCTTAGCTTAATTAACTTTCAATTGTGAGCGAAGTTGCATTAGACTTTTTCATTATTAGGTGCATTGAAAATTTAAATTACTTGTGGGTTTTATGTCATCTCATTGGCTCATAATTACTTAGTTAATTCTTCTAAGGTGGTGTAGGTAAGGGTTAATTAAGTTACTTAATTCATACCTTAACCTAAACAACACATAAAATGGAACTAATTATCTAAAAATTAAACAAAAATATTAAACATGCAGGAATGGGTTAGGAATAACAAACTCATCTCACCTTTTCAAAATTAAATCAAACTTCAAACTAAACAAAAATCAATTTTGAAATTCACTTTGATTTATTCTAAATTTTCTTATTCTATAAGAATGTCTTTAGGATTTAAGTGAAGTGAGTTTGTTTACATGCTTTCATTACTTTAGATCTTTCCAAACATCTTAAGTTGTATGTCATGTGATTTCAAGCACTCATAATTTTATATAAAAAAATTTAAAAAATGAAATTATTTACTTTATGTCAAATGTGCATGTGTTGGCTAAAGTAAAATATGAGTGGCTATTATCACTACTAAATCCAAATTATTTTCAAAATACATAAATAAAATACCAAATTTAAAAGTGTGCTATTCATATCTTAATTATAAGCTTGCATGTGAAATATTATAAAGGTATGCTTAGTATAGGTTCCTTTTCTTCTCTATGTTGGCATAGTTTTGAGTAGGAATTTTGGTGAGATATAAGGTTCATTTGAAAAGGACCTAATGCTCACCTAATTTTATATCCTATTCATCCCTATGCTACCATCTAAGAAGGGTTACCTACACTTACATACATAAATTGCATAAACAAAACAAATCTATTAAATAACTTTTGCATTTTTCTTTCCTATTTCATTTCTTTTATTTGCATGTTTGTATTTAAGAAAAGTGGTATATTAGTATGGACAATCCTGAGGTTACGAGACTTTAAGTAGCCATTAGTAGGTCTTGTACCTTACATCTCTGGTTAACAATGGCGCTATACTCACTTATGCCTTCTTACTTTCATGTATGTATGTATGTGAAAATTTAGATAAGAAAAACATTTTCTACTTTAGAAAAATTATGCATACTCAACTTATAAATTTTCTTAAATGGATTACTTAGCATGCATCATAAAGTGTGTTAACTACTCTCATTTGCATTTATAGATATACTTAGGGTCCATCCATATGCATGTTATATATGGTGGGGAAGAAATGAAGTAATGTGTGTTATGTGAATTTTGATTCATTTTATTTAATCTTAAAATGCCTTTCTTTTTTAATAGGTTTGTTTAGAGTTTATCTAAACTTAGGATTAATTAAAAAAATATAATCAAAACATTCACCTAAATGAAACTAAAATATGAACCTACTTAGAAAATTACTTAAGGACATGGAAGGAAAGAGAAGTTCTCTTCTCTTTCCCTCTCTTCATAACTTAGTAATTAATTATAGGTTTCACTTAAACTATATTAAAACATGAAATAAAACCAACCCAAAATACTTAAACAACTTAAATGAAACCCTCCTCTAAGTTGAACATGTCCTTCACACTTAGAAAATTTAAACATAAATCCATAGCTAAGCATACCACACAAGCCTTCAAAGCACACACATTAGCCTAAGTCACCACTTCTAGCCGTAGGTTAGGTCGGTGCATGGCTTGATGTTATATTTTTATTTTGTGATATATTTTAGAGTGGATGTTAGGGTGTATGCTCGTAGAATGAATGGTAGGATGTTCTTAGCCTAACTATTCTTTTCTGTAGGGGATTGTGCTCAAGGGGCTCTATCATAAATAAAAATATAAATACTTTGCTTGCAGGTGATTTATACCCCTAAGCATAATCCATAGTCCAGGTAGACTTAATCACCCATGTGTGGGGTGATAAGTCCAATATACATGCTTGGGATGTGTGTGGTATGATTTAACTAACCTTTATTTCACTGGTGTTGGTTAGATTTTCACTTTTCCTTTTCTTGTAAAAATTTATATAATTAGGATTTTAGAATGATTTGTTATGGGGATTAGGATGAACATTAATTATAAGATCCCATCTTATGCACCATGTGAAGCCTTAGAGCATCTACCATCCAACCTTCCAAAGGAGGAACCAGAAGGAGAAAGAAGAAAGAAAAGAAGAAGAATAAAGAAGAAAGAAAAGGAAAGAAGAAACAAGAAAGGATAAAGAAGAATAAAGCTTGAAGGCCCCCATAATAATGAATTCCTTTGCTTAAATTATAATTCAATTCATTTGTAATATAGGTAAGGGTTGAGCTCGACCACCCACATTTGATATTTTTTGGGTTTGTGCGGTGGTGCTCGACCATAAATAACCATTTATTCTTTTTTTGTGATTAGCTTTATAAATTGATTAATAATTTGTTTAGCTTTTACATTAAGTGACATGTTTTTCCTAGTTTCTTTCTTGCTTTATGTATGGTCTGGATGTGGATTATGCTCTTTAGGGAAAAATAAATTTTTTACCCAACTTAACAATTCAAAATAAAATTGAATAACTCATAACCTCGCTTAAAGCTTAGGTTTAAAATCAAGATAAAAGAATTAGCAGACCCTTAGTTGGATGAGCATTTCTTTATTTATCATGCACAAATGCATCTTATTTCACTCTTGATTGGAGGGCTTCCACCTTTGCCAGATAACCCGGCTTGACCTTTGAGAGCTATGGTGGAAACTCATCTCCTCCCTTCTCGTTGATTTTGGCCAGTAATCTGATTTCTCATGCATTAGTCATAAAAATCCTATTAGCCTGAGTCAAAATAATTTTTCAAAATAAAAATAAAGTGAAATTTGAATTGCATTAGATTTAGGTCATTTGATGCATGTCCCTTTACATGATCTAGTCTTTGTAGGGAGTGAGTTTAAGGACTTAGTCTCTTTCTAAATAAAAATAGCCTAACTATGTTGCATAAGCATAAAGACTTGCCTACATGTATTTAAAATCATAGGAGGAGTTAGTTGGCAGAAACCCCGGTTGTAAGTCCAAGTTGTCGGGTGGTTTGTCCTCTCTTGTGGAGGCAAATCAATTGCCCATTTTCACCTTCGATTTAGGTTGTGCTTCCGGCCCTCGTCGAAGTTCCCTAGATTTAGGTTTAGAGGTTGCTTCTCCCCTTTGTGGGCCATAAGCATAATTTCTTACCTCTTAGGTATTTCTTTAATCTTATGTTAAGGAATCTTAAGTCCTAAAATTCTAAATGAAAAATGCAACTCAAAGCTAAATTAATTTCTAAAATGTAAAGCCCAACTACAAAATAGTTTGAAATGCTCGCTAGGTTTCCTAGCATCATGAACATCTCTTACTTATTTCCCATTTTGGATTTGATAATAACTCTCTCTTTTGATCAATCCCATTTGATCCTTCAAACATAAACCAATTGATTGAAAGTTCTTCCCTATCAAAATCTTTAAAGATAATGATCATTTACCTTAATCGAGAGTTTTCCTAAGGGATCCCATCCATTAGGATGTAATTAACTATGGGGGCTTGCCCCTGTAGGAAACTTAATGAACTCGATTTAAAATAAACTTTGCTTTACTTTTCCATGTAAAGTAGGGGAAGAATCTCTCATACATATGCAGACCAATCATCCTTAGGAGTCCTTATTGAGGTGATTGGTTCTATTAAAAGGTATTGACTTTTGTCTTTTGAGATAGTACACTATTTCCTTGATGATGTATCAGATCACCTGAATAAGTACATCTGCAGATTTGCATGGCATCTTACCAAGATGAATTTTTATAGTGTCTTGCCTTTTCATTTATCCCCATAGATTTGAAGGAGACTCTCTATAGGAATTTTTCTCCACAAGTCTCTAGGCTTAGGTTAAGTGTTCACCTAATCACTGAAAGTGTCTTGAGACTAAGAGCTCTTAATGTTTATAAGAGTCCTAGATCTATGATAAGGAAGTTGAGACGTATTGGTGTTGATCGAGATGATCACAATGTTTGAAGGATTGCAAGCCCTAATAGAAATGATTTACCCATAAACCCAAGACGTAGACAAAATCAAGATCTTAGTGCAATGCAACTCAACTTATGCCAATGGCATAAGAGAGGAAGAAAAGATCCACCGAGGGATCAAGTATGTGAACCTTCCACTTGGGAAACAGGTTCAGATTATCCATAGGGAGGATAAGAGTTTGAGTTTGATCATAAATATGATTTGGGGGAAAAGATCCGTAGAGGATTAGGATTCGCATCCCACTGAGGATGAGTGCATGAACCTTCCACTAGGGAAGAAGGTTTAGATTATCCACTAAGGATAGAAATTTGATTTAGTTTATTAACATCCACTGGGGATGAGAATTCAGATCCGTTGGGGATAAGGTGGATTTAATTTAAAGTTTTCTTTAGTTTATTTTGGGGAAGCATCCATTAGGGATAAGAGTGGATGGATTTGATTCAGGCTCCTGTGGGAAGATGGTGGATTTAATAAGATAAACCCTATTGGTGTGTGATGGATCTACTAAGAAGGGGCTATATCAGCCTAATCCTATCTTAGATTTACCAAACCAAAGGGATAGTCTACCAACCATAAGATAGGACTAACCAACCTAAGAGTGCCTTTTGGTGTGCAATGGTCAAGTAAAAAAAAAGCATGTAGACTTACATCCTCCTAAACAAGGAACCACTAGGGTGGTCGAATGGTAGCACAATAAATCAAGCCCGACCTAAGCTAACTATTGAGAAAATGCCTCATGGACTCATATATACTCAAGAATAGTCAAAATTAATTTTATTTTAGATGGACCCTATCGGTGTGCGATGGATCCACTAAGAAGGGGCTAATATAAGCCTAATCCCATCTTAGATTTACAAATCAAAAGGGATAGTGTACCGGTCACGGGGTAGAGCTAACCAACCTAAGGGGTGCCTTTTAGTGTGCAATGGTCAAGCTAGGAAGAAAGCTTATAGACTTACATCCTCCAAAATAAGGAACCACTAGGGTGATCGATTGATAGCACAACAAATTAAATTTGACCTAAAGTGTGCAACAATGATCGTGCAGAGAGAATGCGTAATAGACTTACATCTTTCAAAGCAATGACGAAGGCCGTGGTGACATGTTGGTGGCACAACAAGTCAAACACGACCTAAGGGAGAAAACTAAGAGAGTGCCAACTCGGGGACTTATCTCAACTCAAAAGTAGTTAAGCGATTCCTATAGGAAGTTTTTTTGACACTACCTTAAAGATAGAATGCCTACTTAGGAAAAGGTACCGCTGGGGGTTTCCTCCTAATCCACAAGCAAAGATATATATATATATATATATATATATATATGGACCCTCTGTTGGTGTGCAAGAGACTACACTGAGAATGGGCTTATATCAGCTTAGTCCTATCTCAAACTTACCAGTCCAAGGGAGATTCTAGACATCCGCAAGACGGATTCTCCAACCACATGGGTGGCTACTAGGAAAGGGGGACTGTCAAATCCAGGAGTAACTCGGGTAGTGTCTAAATAGGGTCACTAATGACGTGACCCAAATAGAGTGCCCATAGGGGAGGTGCTTCTAGGAGCTTTATCCAGCTCCTTGTAAAAGAAATCCTATAGGTATATGGTGGCAAACTCCTGGAGAAAGCTTGTAGACTTACATCTATCATGAGCGGTGTATCAACCGGGTGGGTCATCGTCAACTTGGCGATAACCAACCAACCTAAGGTGTCCGTCGATTTGTGATGATCAATCTGAGAAGAAGGCTTGTAGACTTACATCTTCATAGATGAAAATAATCATCGATATTTTATCATCGGCAAGACAGGTGTTATCTGACTTAGGGCGATTACCAAGTGGGGAGTCCTGTGTAAGGACTGGACCTAGGCTTGAAGTAGTTAGGAGGAAAGGAGCCATTGGGGGACTTATCCTAAACTTCAAATATACTTGACCCAGTCAGTGTATGATGGCTAGTTCAAGAAGAAAGCATGTAAGCTTACATCCTATTAAGTAAAGTCAACATGAGGTAGCTTACCGATCACGCAGTAAGGCCTACCAAACTAACAAGGTGCTCATCGATTTGCAATGATCAAGTTAAGAGGAAAGCTTGTAGACTTATATCCTCCATACGAGCAACCACTGCGGTGACACTAGCAAGGTAGCATGTCAGCTCGACTAGAGAAGCTAATGAGTGAGTGTCATAGGGGCTTTATCTCACATTAAAATAGCCCGAGACAAAAGATATATATTTATTTTATATGATTGTGTGTAGTTTGTGTTGGTGCTGTGTTGCTAAAGTATATGACGTCGCTTAGGTTCCTTACACCTTCCCTAAACACATCATGGTGGATTCATAAGCAAAGATGTTTCTAACAATGGAAGAGATAGAATTTGAGATGAAAGAAAATTTATTAATAATTCTTTTTGAACAAGATTTATGGATAATATTTCTTTAGGTAAAGCCCATTGATTGGAAGCATTGGGCACTCTCCCTTACAATTTATAAGCCGATAAGATCTTGCTTGGTAAGCCTTCTCTATGGAAAAAGGGCCTTCCCAAGTGGGTTCAAACTTGCCACCCATCTTTCGACGGGCAATAATTGGTCTCCTTAGAAGTAAAACAAGCTCTCTTACTTGAAAAGCTCTAAGACGGACCAACTCGTTATGAGCTTGAATCATTTTGACTTTGTACAACTTGAGCTTCTGGCATGCTTAGAGGTGCCTCTCCTCCAAACCTTCGAGCTCTTCTAACTGTAATTTGGCATTCTATTCCATTGTGATTTTACTATCCTCAGCTATCCTTAATGATGGGAGTTGGACTTCTAATGGTAAACTACTTCAGACCGATACACTAAAGAGAGTGGGTGAGATTGAGTTGGAGTTATGTATGTGGTGCGGTAAGCCCATAAGGCTTCAACTAACTGCTCATGCCACTATCGCTTATTGTCATCGAGTGTATTCTTTAATATCTGGATGAGAGTTTTGTTGAAGGCTTCTACTAAGACATTTTCTCTTGGGAAGTAGATGGCAGAGTATCTCTAATCTATGTTGTGTCTACAGGCAAAGCTGTTGATTTTAGTGCTGTTGAATGCAGTACCATTATCAAATATAATTCATCGAGGCACCCTAAACTTATATATGATATGGTTCTTGAAAAACTAAAGCACATGCTGAGTTGTGATTTCCCTAAGTGGGATTACCTCCGCCCACTTGGAAAAGTAGTCGATGGTAGTTAGAATGAACCGGTGACCCTTGGAAGAAGGAGGATCAATCAGACCCACTATGTTGGTACCACAACACTGAAATGGCCATGAGACCAATGTAGGATATAAAATGTTGGGTGGTTGGTGTAAGACCACACCGTGTACTTGACATTGGTGGCATCTCTTAGCTATGTCCATACAGTCTGTGATCATCGAAGGCTAGTAGTATCCTAGTCTCTTGATCTTGACATTCATTTTTAGACTGAATTTATGTGCTCTGCATAAACCTGAGTGTACCTCAGTTATGATCATACGTGCTTCTTATTTTTCCAAACAACGTAACCACATATGATCGAAGGACTGCTGATACAAGGTGCCATCAATAAGAGCTTAGGAATGGGCTCTCTGCTTCACTGATGTGCCAATGACTTCTATTGAGGTAGTTTTCCTATATTTAGATAATCTATGAATGGTTGCCTTCAATCCAACTCCTCATCCTTTTAGCAACGACAACCTCCCCTTTAAGAGAGAATCTCTTGATGAGTTCAACATCAATAAGGGATAAAACTTATCTATTTTGGAACCTTATTGGTATGGACTCATCTTTCAGACATTCCAACTCTTTGGCGAGCTTGGCTAATGCATTTACTACTGCGTTCTCTCCTCGAGGAATCTTATAAATAGTAACCTTTGAGATTTAGGCCAATAACTCCATAGTGTACTTGTTGTGGTGATGGAGCTTAGGCTTCATAACCTTATAAGACCTTGTAATTTGGTTGATAACTAATTGAGAATCCCTGAAGATGTTGATACTCTGGATGCATAGTGTAATGGCTAACTCCAGAGAGAGAATCATAGCCACATATTTAGCTTCATTATTGGTGCATGGATTAGACAGATGATATGTGAATCTCATCACATCGCGGTCCGGAGTTAAGAGAACTATTCCTACCCCAGCCTTTGTGTTGACCTAATTTTTTATAATGGTCTCTCAACCCCTCCATCTTAGAAATAGGACTTCTCGTAGAATTTAGGAGTTCCTTAGTCTGATTAGGTGGACACTCAACCTAGCCCTAGAGACTTAGAAGAGTTAGCCATAGAAATAGGTCCTGCTTTAGGAATATTAGAAAAATTTGCCTACCCTATAGCTTGAAACATTCCTCACTTCCTTCCTTCAAGTCAAACTCCAAATCAAATCAACATCAAAGCTTAAATCAATTCCAACTTAACTGATTTCCTCTAAACCCAAATCAATTCCACATGATTGAAACCCATGATTGAAACTAATGATTGAAGCTCATGATTGAAATTCCAAGTTCAAAATATTTCCTAAGTCCTTTGATTCCCTCTTATGGACTTAGCATAAATCAAATCTAAATCAATTCAAATTCAAAAAAATTTCTCACAACCCATTTATATTCTCATTTATATTCACATATATAAATGAAATATAAATTCAAATCAATCAAAAGTAAATAGAAAATCAAATCCAAATTCAAAAAATCTTTTCTAAGTCCTTTGATTCTCTCCTATGGACTTAGCTCAAATCAAGTTCAAATCACTTCAAATTCATAAAATTTTCTCATAACCCATTTATATTCACATATATAAATGAAATATAAATTCAAATAACCAAAAATAAATTCAAAACTCAAGTCCAAATTCAATCAAAATTCAACCTAAGCCTTTCAAGTCAAAATATTGAACTTAGCCAAATCAATTTCAAATCAAGCCAAACCCTTAATTTTTCTTCATGAATCAATCAACTCCACAATCATGAATCCAAATATAAACATAAACTTCAATCACCAAACCAAAACTTAATTCAAAAATTAAACCCATGTTCACCCTTTTGAACTTGAAATTGTCAAATGAATAAAAATAATTTGACTTCAAACCACTTGCAAATGGATTTATATTTCAATCATAAATCCATATGTGAGTTCAATCAAATTCAAATCAAGCTTTGACCAAGTCATTTGACCTACCTAGGTTCACTTGACCTAAGTGACTTAAACTAACCTTATGAGACAATTCTAATTCTAACCAAATTGGATTGAACTAAGCCCACCTAAGCCTCTCATCATGATCAGCAATCATCATGAGATGATCAATCACTCAAATTGGGTCAAACCAAGTCAAACCTAAGGGTTGACCAAGTCAATACTTAGCCAAAAATGAAATCTAAACTTGCCAAAATCCACCATAAGATAAATTGATTGAAACCATTGATCAAAACTTATTCATGATCAATGTAACCAACTCAAGTCATTTGAGCCTAACCTAGCCCAATTGGCCACTTGACCCAAGTTGACCCAACTTGACCTAAAAAGTCAAAATGTGTCAAAACTTGATCTAAGCCAAATTGATTGAAAATAATGGGTCAACTTCATTCCAAAATGATTGTTGAACTTGACCAAAGCCTTAATTGGCCAACTGGACCCAACCTAGCCCAATTACCATGAACCCAACTTGACCTAAAATGTCAAATTAAGCCAAAATCAAATATAAACCAAATTGATTGGAAACAAAGATACCAATCCATTTCATATGACCAATAAAACCTAAACCAACCCATGACCTAACCCAAATAGATCAAATGGGTCAAATTGGTCAACTTGACCCATTTGACCTAAATGAAATCAAATGAACCAAATTTAAATATAAATCAAATTTGCCAACATATTTCAAATGGTCATATAAACTTGACCCAACCTATGGTTTTACCCAATTTGACTAATTGGTCAAGTTGACCCATTTTGACTTAAATGGGTTAACATGAGCCAAATCATATCAAACCAACTCCAAATTCATTGAAACTTGACCTAACCCATTTTTCAATCATACCAAACATATTCAAATTATAATCCAAGTCAAATGACCATTTTACCCCTAATCCATAAGGTAACCTAAAATAAAAACCACTTAGTATTTGGACAATTTCTTTTCATGGACACTTGGCATCCTCTTAGTGGACCAAATGATCACTAATGGACATGGTGCACATGACCCAATGGCTTGGGTCAGCCAAGCCCAACCTAAGGTCTAAATCGACCATCCCCTTAAAAATGAGCACAGGGGATTCCTTCCTCCACCTTGTTTTGCACATGGCAAGCTCCTCCAATCCTTCTCTGGCCAAAATTGAATGACATGCCCTTCTAAACGGCCAAAACAACCCAATCAATGTGGTGAATTTGATCAAAATGGAAAAGCACTTACGGCCATCTGATTGCTCTAGGGGAAGATATCCCCCTAATTTCATTTCAATTAAATAGTCTTCATTTGATTGAGCTGGGGAATGCCAGAGGAACCATTTCCAAGTCTCCCCAAGCTTTCTAGAGTGAGATAGAATTTCCCATTTCTCAATTTTCTTAGACTAAAAATAGGGGAGCTCCACTTGAATTTCATCTCATCCAACACTCAAAACCAGTCTAATTCCTCCTTTAAGCACCCTCAGAGGATCAAATCAAACTCACCCCAAGCTTCATACAAGTTCTCCAACCAAAGGAAGAATGCTTTTGATCAAGACCGAGCTCAATTGAAGGGTGACTTGGCATATTGGAAGATCCATTCAATCTCAAGGCCTCAAAACTTCAACAAGGCTTCGTCTCCAGTAGACAAAGCTACTTCAAGGGAATCGAGCACCAGTGTTAGCCTCCGGTAAGGTATGCCATTAAACCGAGCTTATATTAGGCATATGTTAGTCCATTGTAAGTCAAATCTCATCCCATGAGAAGTTAGCTATTAGATGTAATCTCCCTTACATGGTGATGGTGTGGGTTGAATTTGAATTCAATCTGAGCTCAATCGAGCTTCGATCTTCCCCTAGAACATGGACGGTAGCCATCTCCCACAAGGAAGATCAGAGATAGATCATAAGCCATCCATCCGCTCATTTTGGATGGATGGCCATGATCAAGACAAGTAGATCCACCTTTTTAACCCTTAAGAACTGCGAGCTTGATCTCAGTCGTCTGATCCTTGATCAGACGGAAAGGGAGAAAGCGTGTAGGGTCACTACTGATGCGGTGCTACGATGTGATAACTTTAATAGCCTCTCCCATCGTGCCACGTGGAAAGCGCGCGTTAGCCTCTACGTGGCACCAACGGGATTAGCTATTTAATTAAGGGATTAATTACCTAATTAATCATGAAATCTTCAAATATTCATATCTAAGTGTAGAAAAATAAAAAAACTATGAAATAAATTGCATATGAAAGATAACTGAATGTAGAATATTATAAAATTAATTTTGATAAATTTTGAATAGTGTTATTTTCTAAAAATGAGTTTTATTCAGAATGTAATTAGGCTAATTACCCTCTGATTATTTCATTAATTAATCTCAAACTTCTCATGTGTATTTAGTGAGATTACTTCTGCCTCTTCTAATTTTTTTGGAATTTATTAATAGTTTAATTAGGGTAATGGCTGAATTCATTCCTAATTACTCTTCGAATGTAATTAAGCCTAATTAAGTGTAATCAGTGGTTTAATCCCTTGATTGAGTTAATTAAGATTTTTAAGTGAATAAGAGGTTTAGGAAATAATTTTGGGATGTTTTCCTTAAGCTATTCCTTAAACCCTCTCTTTCTTCCTTAATTCAAACTTAATTAAGGATTAATCCACCAATTACCTACTTAATTAATTTGATAAAATTATAAAACCTTCTAGAACTTAATTAATTCATCTTGGCTAGGTGCTTAGGTGTTCAACAACCTAAGTATATTAAGGAAATCAAAATCCAACTCACATGTGTGAGAGGGGTTAAGAAAGTACTTAAATTAAACCCCTTAGCTTAATTAATCATTAATCATGAGTCAATTGCATTAGGCCCCTTTCTTTCTTAGGTGCATTGCTGATTTAAATTTCTTATGTGATTTTATTTCATCCATTGGTTCATAATTATTTGGTTAAGTATGCTAAGGTGGTGTAGGTAAGGAGTAATTAACACACTTAATTCACACCTTAACCTAAACAAAATATAATAATCACCTAATGATCCTAAGAATAAACTAAATTAACTCACATATGGGGGAAATGGGTTAGGACCAACAAACATTCTTTCACATTTCCTAAATCAAACATAAAGCAAATTCAAAACAAAAATCACATAAACAAACTTTGATTCACTTTGAACTTTCTTATTTCATAGGATTATCTTTAGGAATTAATTAGGGTGAATGATTTTACATTGCTTTCATCACTTTATTTCTTTCCTAACATGTTAAATGTGAATGTCATATGAAAATCGTGCATTCATTCCTTTTAAAAATCAAAAGTAAAATGAAATGTTTCCTTTATGTCAAATTGCATATTTTGGCTAAAGTAAAAATATGAATAGCTGTTATCACTATTAAATCTAAAATTATTTTGAAAGATATGCTACTTATACTTTATTTATAAGCTTGCATGTGAACATAAAAATGTATCTTATGTTTGCTTCCTTTATTTCCTCTTAACATGGATTTGAATGAGATTTGCAAAGTGTAAAGTTCTTTTAAAAAAAATATAACACTTGCTTCAAATCTACTCTTATCCTCTTCCATGTTATAACTTAAGGCAGATCTTTACATTTACACACATAAATTACATAAACAAACCAAGAGTTAAATAAACATAAACTTTGCATCTTTCTTTTTGCATTTATCTCTTTTGTACTTGCATATGTATTTAAGAAAAGAGGTATATTAGTCTGGACAACCCCGAGGTTGCGAGGCTTTAAGTAGACCTAAGTAGGTCTTGTACCTTACACCCCTGGTGCTAACAATGGCGCTATACTCACTTGTGCCTTTCATACATACACATGTGCATATGAATAAAGGATAAAAGAATAACCTTTTTCTACTTAATGAAAATCATGCATCATAAAGCATTCCAATTTTCTTAAGTAACATTGCTTAGCATTCATCATAAAGTGTGCTAAACATTTCCATTTGTATATACAGATATGCTTAGGATTCATTTATATGGATGTTATACATGTTGGGAAAGAAATGAAGTAATGTGTGTTTTGTGACATTAATTCACCTTACTTAATCTTAAAATATCTTTCTTTTTGAATAGGTTTGTTTAGGGAAAGTCTAAACTTAGGATTAATTAAAACATATAAGAAAACATTTACTAAACAAAATTAAACATGAATCTACTTTATAAATTAATTAAGGTAGGAAAGGAAACATAAGTTTCTCTTTTCTTTTCCTTCTCTTTACAACTTAGTAATTTATTCTAGGTTCATTCAAACTTAAACAAATCACCAAATGAAAATTAACTAAACAACTTTAATAAAACCACCCATCTAAGTTGAACATTTTCATACTAAGAAAATCTAAACCTTAAAGCCATAGCTAAGCATACCACACAAATCATTTAAAGTACACACATTATGCTAAGTCACCACTTCTAGCTTTAAGTTAGGGCGGTGCATGGTTTGATGTTTGATTTTGTTTTATGATATTTTATTTTAGTCTAGATGTTAGGGTGTATGTTCGTAGACTGAATTGTAGGACGGTTTAGTCTAATCATTATCTTCTGCAGGGGATTGTGCTTAAGGGGCACTGTAATAAATGAAAATATAAATGCTTTTGCTATGCAGGTGATTATACCCTTAAGCATAATCTAATAGGCCAAGTGGACTTGGTTACCCATGTATGGGGTGCTAAGTCTAGTATACATGCTTGGGATTTGTATGGCTTGTTTAGCTAATCTCTATTTTACAAGTGTTAATTAGATTTATTTTTCCTTTTCATGTACTTTTCCTTTTCATGTACTTTTAAAATATAAATGCTTTTGGACTTGGTTACCCAGGTGGACCAAATTAATCAACTCAAAATTAAAAGTAAATAAGTCATAACCTCATCTAAAGCCTAAGTTAAAATCAAGATAACAGAATTAGTAATCCCTTAGCTAGATGTGCACTTTCTTTTCTAACATCATGCATAAAAGCATATCGTTTCACTCTTGATTAGAGGGCTTCCACCTTTGCCAAAGAATTTGGCTTGACCTGTGAGAGCCATGGTGGAAGCACACCTCCTTACCTTGCTTATTTTGGCCCATAAACAAATTTCTCATGCATTAGGCATAAATAATCCTATAGCCTGAGTCAAATGATTGTCCAAAATGAAAAAAATATATGAAAATTTTGCATTAGATTTAAGTCATAAACTCATGCCCTTATATGATCTAGTCTCTTTAGGGAGTGTGTTTAAAGACTTAGTATCATTCTAAATAAATAACAATCCTGTTATATTGCATAAACATAAGACTTGCCTACATATTTTAAAACGTAGGATGACTTAGTTGCTGGCCACCCCCAGGTAGTTGTAAGTTCATCAATCGAGTGGTTTATCCTCTCTTATGGAGGTAAACCCAATACCCATTTTTCACCTTAGATTTAGGTCGTGCTTTTGGCCCTCACCAAAGCTCCCTAGATTTAGGTTCAGAGATTGTTACTTCCCTTTGCAGGCTACGAGCATAAATCCTCACCTCTTAGGCAATTCTATGATCTTGTGCCATGGAATCATAAGCCCTAAATTTCTAATAAAAATTCAACTCAAACACATCAATTCAATTTCAAAAATGTAAAGACCAACCTCTGGGTAGTTTGGGATGCTTACTAGGCTTCCTAGTATCGTAAGCATCCCCTACTTATTTTCATTTGGCTTCGATAAGAACTCCCTTCTCTTGGTCGATCTTACTTGACTTTCTAAGAATAAACTAATTGATTGATAGTCTTATCTTTCAAAATATTTGGAGACAATGATCATTTACCTTAATTGAGAGTATTCCTAAAGAATCATGTTCCTTAGGATGTAATTAACTATAGGGGCTTACCCTTGTAGGAAACTTAACGAATCCAATTTAAAATAAACTCTACTTTACTTTTTCATGTAAAGTAGGAGAAGAATCTATGGTACATTCCGAAGACCCATAGTCCTTAGGAGTCCTTGTTAAGGTGATTAGGTCCATTGTAGAGTGGTGACTTCTATCTCTTAATATAGTACACCTTTCCTGTAATGTCATACCTAATCACCCCAATAAAAATATCTGTGGATCTACGTGGCATCCCAACAAGATGTTATGTATATTTTTGTTATCATTTATCTTCTTTTTTTCAAAGGGGATAGATGAAGGTAGGAATATATATAATTTTTTACCACACTTTGCTAGAAGAGTAGATCGTGGTTCTTCTCCTTTTTAAAAGGAAGCCACACCATCAAAATAAATCTTGCAGTAGCGAATGCTAGTGTCCCCTAAGTTCATGATTTGTTCATTGGGGAAGTCATCACTAAGCTAGGAATCAGCAAGAAGCGAGTGTGTTGTTAAGAAATTTGCTAGTGCTTGTCCTTTCACTACACGAATGGGTACAAATGTAATATCAAATTGTGACAAAATCATGGGCCAACGTGCCAACCATCCGGATAGTGTCGACCGTGTTATGAGATATTACAGTGGATTGATCCTGGTGTTCAAGTTCACCTTATAAGAAAGCATGTAATGCCATAGCTTTTGGGATGCAAATATTAAAGCTAGATATTTTTTTCAATAAATGGATAGTTTGCCTCCATAGGGATTAGACGATGACTAAGATAGTAGAGTGCATTCTCTTTCCCTTCATCATTGGTTTGGGCCAACAAAGCACCAAGGGAGTCATCTAATGCAACATTATATAGTATCAATGGCTTGCCCAGGATAGGGGCTGCTAGAACTGGTGGTGTCATCATGTAGTGCTTGATGTCTTCAAAGGCATGTTGGCACTTACCATCCCACTTGAACTTTGGCATCCTTTTTGACAAGTGCTGAAAATGTTTGACACCTTCTTGATAGGTTGGAAATGAAGCATTTTAGATATTCCAACCACCCTTGAAATGATCTGAATTGAGTTAGAATTTTAGGGGGTGACATTTCTAATATCATCTTGATCTTCTCTAGATTGATTTCTATTCCATAGTGTCAGGCAACAAACCCAAGGAATTTTCCTGAAGCTACTCTCAGGAGATTCATTTTAAGGTTAAATTATCTTAACCATTCAAAAATTACTCTCAAGTTAAAGAGATGATCTTTCTTTTCTTTACTTTTGACTATGAGATCATCAACATAACATACAACTTGATAATGAATGAGTTCGTTGAAGATCCGAGTCATGGCTAACTGGTATGTAGCATCAGCATTTTTAAGGCCGAAAGGCATGCCCCTATAGCAAAAGATTTTGATTGAGGTTTGAAATGTAATATTTCTTTCATCTTTAGGGGCCATCTTTATTTGGTTATAACCAGATGAGCCATCCATGAAGAGAAGACTGCATGAGATGAGGCAATGTCCTCCATCAATTTCAAAATTGGTAGTGGAAATTCATCTTTTGGACATGCCTTATTTAGATCTCTAAAATTGAGGCATATGCAAATTTGGCCATTCTTTTTCATAACTGGACAGCACTGGCCAACTAGGTAGGATATTTTTCTTCCTTGATAAAACAACATCATTTAGGTTCTTGACTTCAGAAATGACCTACTATTCAATGTCTAATCGCATGCATCTAGGAGCTTGCTTGATAGACTCTATTGCTAGTTTATGGACTACTAAGTCAGGAGATAAACTGGGCATCTCTTCATAACTCCATGTGAAGCAGTCCTTAAACTCAATCAATAGCCTAACTAAGTCATCTATTTTAGTATCATTCAACAAAGAACTGATGTATGTCAGACGTGGATTATCTTTAGTTCCCAAGTTGATTTATTTGAGCTCATCGATGGTTGACCTGATCTCCTCTTTGAACTCTGGTGGTGGCTCATCTGAAGTTTTTAAACACACCTTCTGATATGAGTTATCATGATTTATAAAGAACCTATCAGATTCTAAATAATTGGTGATGACTAGGCAATGATTGTCATCATTGACTGGACCCATTATGCCAAATTCTAGTCCTAGTCTTGATTGAGGATGTCTACTTTGGTTATCCTATAACCTTTCAAAGTAGTCTGACCTATGTTTATACCAAATATGTGGAATTAATCTCATCTTTACTAAATTAAGAACACAAGGCGAGTACCAATCAAAAGGTAATTATATTAAATCTTTATATGAATCATCCTCAAGTTCTACTTCATCTTCTTGACTTGAGGATGATGCTCCCAAAAAGAACCACTGAGTTTTCCCATCTGTGAATGACTCGGGGGCTTCCTTAACTACCAAACCCTCTACTTTTTGGGAAGAAAGTGGGGTTAGAGCTAAGGTTCTCAATTGACTCCCGACTATCTCATATGTAGACTTGGATACATTTATGCTTTGTTTTGAAGCCTGGCCTTCATCAGTATCATTCTCCAATGTCACCTCAAAGGGATCTGCTGCTGAGAAGAGCTGGCTGGTGCACTAGCTACATAAGACTCATCCTCTAAACTAGATTCTAAGTCTATGTGGATAGCAGGTGTAATCCTGGTGGTTGGAACATACCTCTTATTGGGTGGCTAATAGGGAGGCTTTCCACATCAGAGGATGCCTCTGACCTGTCCTCTGCCTCTGCCTAGTGGATGTTGGGTCATCCTACCCATATGTTTTAATGGAGTAACAAACTATGGGTGGAATCTAATGTCAGGCTCTATATCTTCCCCTGAGTCAATGTCTCGTTCTCTTTTATTTTCTTCTCGTTTCTCTTTTTTTTCTTTTATGTTTCCCTTTTCTTTCATTTTCTTTCTTTTTGTCCCTCATGGGGATCTTGACTAGATTCAGAATGAACTTGTTGGTTTTGGGGAAGAAAATAGGCTGCATTTTCATATATACCAACCTCATGAACTGTGAATGGTTTGAGATCTCCTTTGATGCAATACTCAATTCCACCTTTCATGAACTTCATGCATTGATGTAGGGAGGATGGAATTGTGTTGTTCTCATGTATCCATGGTCTCTCAAGCAAAGCATTGAAAGATGTATCTGAGTCTATGATATGAAACTTGGCTTCAGTCTTCCAGTCATCTATCTCTAATGGCAACACTATGGAGCCTAAGACCCTCTCACTTTGTTCATTGAATCCTCTCAAAATCATCTTCACTTTTTTGAGTTTAGAGATGTTAATCCTTAAGTAAGCAAGGATTCTTAAACTCATAATGTTGACTGATGCACCTTGGTCAACCAAAACTCTTGATAATCTCTATCTGCCAATGTCCACTATAATGTAAAAAAGGTGGTTGTGCTTGGTCATTCCTAGAAGTAAGTCTTTATTACTGAATGTAACTCCTAAGATGTCCTTTGAGCTATGTGCCTCCTCTTTAGTAGCAGTCAGCTGAGCTAAGCATATCTATGGATCAAGGAGAGCCTTGACTAGAGATTCCCTCATCTCTTTGGATAATACAAGGGCGTCATATATGATTAACTTAGCTGGAAACTTTCTAAGATGCACTAGAATATTGTAATCAACTTTAACTTGGTCCTCCACAAGCATATCCATAGGCAGAGCATTCTATGGAGGGGTTATCTGCTCACTGGAACCAATGACTTGTTTACCCTTATTGAGAGGTGCAACCATATGAGGTAGAACTTTTCTACTTCGTAGATTAACTTCAGTGACTTCATGGAATGATGAACTTGTGGAAACTTCTACCTTTTCATCAGGTATACCTACAGCTTCTCCTATGGGATCCTCAGAGTCAGTTGACTCTAAGTCAATCTCAAGAGGTGAACCCGATTGATTCAAAAAAGGAAAGTCTGATTTTGAATCAGAAGAGAGTGAATCAAAATGATTAAAGCTATCATTATTATTTCTAGACTTAGAGAGTTTTCAAGAGAAATAAAATCTAGAATATAGAAGTGGATAGGATGTAAGTGAAAGCTTTCTTCATTGATATCTTTTTAGGTTAATGTACATGATAGAAATCTAATAAAGTAAGTGGGGTAAGGGATTTAATGCCCTTGTTCACTGATACAATGCTTCTGTTAGCAGAAGAGGAGCTAGTGGAGGAAGAAGCAGTTGTTGCAACTATGGATGGAGTGCTGGACTTGGATAGTGGTTGCGCTATTGAACTATCCCGGGAAAGTAAGGTGGACTGCTGCTACTGCTCCTGGGCTGTCACCTTCTTCAAGTTTTCTTTGGCAACTTGCAAACCTTCCTTGGTGTTGGAGGTTTAAGCTACCTCAGGCACCTATAAAGAGAGTTTCTTAATTTTAGAAACTACTTTTTTAGAGGTTCAGGATATGGCAATATCCCAGCCTTCTTTGGTCTTAAGAGGATCGCAGGTTTTCCCAAGAATTACCCTAATATAATTAGAAATTGTTCTACTAAGTACTCCTTGGGGCTAACTATAGCATTAGACTTGTAGCTACGCTAAAGCCAATCCTTAAATGTAATACAATAATCTAAGACATGAGATTCTTAAATGTAGTACAATACTCTTGCCCATTTCCTCCGGCCTCTTGGGCTCTGATAATTGAAAGTCTAGTTTTTTAAGAGATTCTTAAAGATTTTTTTAACTACCTCCCTCTTGAATGAATATGTCTTATTTAATCAATCAGCAAGAGAAGATGGGTAATAGCTACCTGGTAGGGGATAGGAATACCACTGTTAGGTAGGCTATTGATGTAGCAGAAATGGCCATTATGGTGGTTGATATGACGGCTGAGGTGGTGGTAGAGGAGGTGGCAAAGGGGGCTGTTGAGATCGGGGTCTCTCATACTAGACTCTGGCTAGCTGCTTCCCTCTATCCACTGACACAACTATCACTAGCTTCTTCTCGAACACCTTTTACGGCTTGAGCTGAGATGATTGATCGAGAAAGGGAAACTATTTGGCTTCCTCTTGATGGCTAATCGCCTTATTGATTAGTTTCTCAAATGTCTGGATGGTAAATCTCTTAAGCATGAAGGTGACCAAGCCATGAATATTCTTGAGGAGAATCTTAATGGCATGTTGTTCAGACAGTTGTGGATCGCATTTGATGCTCAAGTTGGTCCACCTGAGAATATAATCAACAAAGGAATTTTTAGGAACTTGTGTCACTACAACAAGGTCACCTACAATCACTCTTTGATGAGCTCCAAAAAACCTCTTGATGAAGAGGTGCTCCAACTCAATAAAAGTACCTACCAAATTATTGGGTAGTTCGACATACCAATCAAATGCAACCCCTGCTAAGCTACTGATAAAAAGTTTGAATAAGAGTGTATCATTGCCACCGTTGCAATAGGTGGCTCTGAAATGTGTAATATGCTTATGCGAGTTCCCACTGCCATCAAAGATTTTGAAGGAAGGTGACACAAAATCCTTAGGGTATTGAACTACATCAAATTTTTTTAGGTATGGTCTACCCTTTGGAATAGATGAGCTCCCCCAGGCTTGCACCATCGCTTCCTTCACCTGCTGCTCTACCATATTTTTGATATCCTTCTCAAGCATGGAGGTGCCATCTATAACCTTTCTATGCAAGCTACCAGTGTCATCCTCTACGACAATCCACCTAGGATGCTCTAAGGTATGTACCAACTCTAGATGATCAACTATTTGGGAGAAGGCTGATAAACTAGGGCTGAGTTCTGCAATGCTGAAATCACTGTCATCAACTCCTCAATCTTCTTCCCCATCTTGTCAATATAATCATCTCTCTATCTAAGCTGGTGGAGGAGGTGATGAGTCGAGTGAGAAGTGTCACCTTCCTTGAGCACAACACCTTCCTGGCTAAGCTAATCCTGCTGTAAGGATCCTCGTGTATCAACCATGTGGACCTCATCCATGTCATCCTATATGTCATCCTCATTAGGATCAAAGCTGACTCTATCCTCCTCCTGATTGGAGTGGTCATTCCCAAGAAATTTTCTTTTCTTAGCAAAGTAGTTCTCTAATATGTCATCTATTGATCGGTCTACTATGCGTGGTTGGACTGGTACGAATACTCACTGACTGCTAGCCGTAGGACTGTGCTCCTTTACCTCTATGCAACGGACACTACCTACTGTCATGATTTTCTCACCGGGAGGATCAACTATCATGGGGACCATATCTGTGTCCACTCCCCTCTCCTCCTCTATCTCCGATGGTGGTGATGCAATGATGATGCTCATGGGTCACCACTCCTTTATGACCACAGGTAAGGTAGAGGGTCGAGCAGGGGAACTCGATCTCACCTCAACATGTGGAATGGATGGAGCGAGATCCTTGGGTCATAGCTAGATCACCAGTAGGGATGGTCTATCTCAGATGGGGGCTTCTAAATTGGTGGGAGTGGTGGATGCTGTGAGTTGAACTGGTGATGGTGGACAGCGAGGGGAGCAGTGTGATGGCAACACCAACTACCCCTCAACTGGAGATCTCTGCCTATGGAGGATTGCACCAGTAAGAACAATGTTGTCTGAATGATCGACCCTGACAGGGCGACGATCAGAAAAATCCATTAGGGCCGAAGCTACCGACTATCTAGCATACCTCCGTCACTCTCTCCTACTTGCCTGGGCAGATACTCAAGCCTCCATGCCTCTCTCTCTCTCTATGGATCTGGCCCCTAACACTCTTAGGGATCATGAATCATAAATCAAACATGGTACTGGACTCTGAGCCATCCATAAGCTCTGCCATCCTGGCATAGAATAGTCTTAAGTCCGGCGTAGGGCCTCTTATCCTCCTAAGCTGGTCTCTCATAGTATGCAGGTTGTGGAAGAGATGCAATGATCCTCTGGTAATCCTCCTCTCCATCTGAGGTCGAGAGGGGGTGGAACCTACTACTACTCAAAAGTGGAGAGGTCTCACGGGGAGAACCCTCCTTAGCTACATGGGAAGCAGCATCAATCTCTTTGGCTGCTCGCACATGCTCCCGCTTAATCTTTTAATTTTTATTTTGGGGTGACTAAAGAGGAGGTAGCAACTCTCGCTGGAGCTATGGTAGGGGCAACTAAATTGGTAGGTATTGAAATAGCTAGTATTGACAGTAACACTGAACGAGGGGTTGGAACCACTGTGGCCTTCCTCTTCAATGAGAGAAACTCAGAATCAGATGGGTTATCCAAGTGGATGAGTGGCATTTGTGCCACCACCTCCTCCCTACTAACAGTTGTAAGGACTGCCTCCTCACAACCCCCTCAAAGCCACGACCAAAGTAGATCAGGTTGGTAGCATCAGTTGTGGTGAGATTGGCCTGATCTAAGGCCAAATCTAGGCCATAAGGGAAAGAGAAGATGAACTTGCTAGGAGCCATGATCACTGCACTAATTGGAAACTGAAAAGACTAACTTTACTAGAATCACTGCATTTGTTGAAACATAATTGATTCAGACCCTTCCTTGATGTTTTTCTTCAATTATTGACTTCTATACTAAATTTAGAATTTGAACCACACTTAACAAATTTAGGTATGCTAAGTGGGGTTCATCAAATTTTGGAGAGATTTTTGATATTTGGAGGAGAGACTTTGCCATTTTATTTTGATTTAGGACCCATACTCAACCAATTTAAGTAGGTTGGGTGGGATTCAAATATTTGGAGAGACCTTTGAAGATATTTGTATTGTATGTCTTGTTTGAAAATTTTTTATTTGAAGAACCTTTACTTAGCAAATTTAGGTATGCTAAGAAGAGGTTTTGATTATATATTTGAAATTTTTTTGAAAGTTTCTTTGCTTGTGATGATTCTTTATGTGTGTGATATGTGTTGATTTGAAAATGGGGCTTCTTACTTAACAAATTCTATATGCTAAGTAGAGGCCAAATGTGCTTGATATGTGTTTGAAAATGAGAATCTCACTTAACAAATTTGGTATGTTAAGTGGAAGCCAAATGTGTATTGATTTGTGTTTTTTTGCTTTTGAAAATGAGACTCTCACTTAACAAATTTGGTATGTTAAGTAGGACTCAAATGTGATTATGATTTTTTGAAAATGAGACTCTTACTTAGCAAATTTGGTATGTTAAGTTTGAATTAAATGTGATTATGATTTGTATTTTGAGAATGAGACTCTCACTTAATAAATTTGGTATGTTATGTGGAAGCCAAATGTGATTTGATTTATGTTTGTTTGCTTAAGAAAGACTCCCATCTTCAAAAAAATCATAATCACATTTGATTCATACTTAACATACCAAATTTGTTAAGTAGGTAATCTCATTTTTGAAAGAAAACAAACACAAATCAAATCACATATGACTTCCACTTAACAGACCAAATTTGTTAAGTGAGAGTTTTATTCTCAAAATATAAATCATAATCACATTTAATTCCTACTTAGCATACAAAATTTGTTAAGTAAGAGTCTCATTTTTACACAAATCATACTACATTTGGCTCCTACTTAACATACCAAATTTGTTAAGTGAGAGTCTCATTTTCAAAAATCATAATCACATTTGATTCCTACTTAACATACCAAATTTGTTAAGTGGGAAGTATATATTAAGTAGGAGCCAAATGTGATATGATTTTTGAAAATGAGACTCTTACTTAACAAATTTGGTATGTTAAGTAGGAGCCAAATGTGATATGATTTAAAAATTAGATTCTTAAAGATTTCATGTGAGGTTATAAGTTGTTTAATTTTATTTTGAGTTGATCAATTGGATAGAAAATTTATTTTTCCCTAAAAATCTAATCATATCCAGGCCATTCAACAACCATCAAGAAATTAAGAAACAAGGAAAATTATGCCATTTCTAATGCGTAAGCTAAACAAACATCAAACAATTTTATAAAGCTAAGGAAAAGAATAAGAGGCCAATGTGGTTGGGTACCATTGCACAACCCAAAAAGAAAAATGGGTAGCTGAGCTCTACCCTTATACAACCCAGATTATAAATGAATAATTACAATCAAAAAAGAATTCATGTTATGGGGGTCTTCATTCTTCATTCTTTATTTCTTCATTTTTTTCTTCATTCACTTCTTTCTTTCTTTCTTTCTTCTTTCTTCATTTGAACTAGGAATGTAGTTTGCTCCAAGGCTTCATATGGTGTATAAGACATGGTCTTATGACCAATGTTCATCTTAATTCCCCCATAACATTCATTCCAAATCTTAATTACAAAATTTACATATAAAAATGGGAAAGATAAATCTAACTAAACCTAAAAAATAGAGATTAGCTAAACATACCACACAACCCAAGAAGTTATATGAATAATTTGGACATAGCACCCCACACATGGGTAACCAAGTCCACCTATTTTAATTTGGATCATTCTTAAGGGTATAAGCAACATGCACAGTAAAAATATTTATATTTTTATTATAGTGCCCCTAAAGCACAATCCCTTGCAGAAGACATGATTAAACTAAGATCGTCCTACCATCCAGTTTACACACATACACCCTAACATCCAGTCTAAAAATATTATATCGCAAAATAAAATCAAGCATCAAACCATACATCGCCCTAACATAGGGCTAGAAATGGTGGCTTAGCCTAATGTGTGGGTCATTTAAGGCTTGTGTGGGATGTCTTAGTTAAGCTTTAAGGTTGAAATTCTCTAAGTGTGAAGGATTCAACTTAGAGGGTGATTTCATTTAAGTGATTTAGTTGATTTGTTAATTTTATTTGATGATTTGATTTGGTTTGAATGAATCTACAATTAGTTCCTAAATGTTGTAAAGAGAAGAAAAGAGAAGTGAACTTCTCTTTAATCCTACTTTAAATAATTTCTAAGATAGATTCATTAATGATTTTTCTTTAGTGAATGTTTTATTATGTGTTTTAATTAACCCTAAGTTTAGATTTTCTCTAAATAAACTTATCCAATAAAAAGGCTTCTTAGGATTAGTTAAGGTGAATTACTATCACATAACACACAGCCATTTATTTCTTTCCACATGTATACCATGCATATGAATAATCCTAAGCATATCTATACATGCAATGCAAATTTTAGCACATCATGATGATGAATGCTAAGAGATGTTATTTAAGAAAATTTGGATATTCCATGTATGCATGTTTTTATTATGTAGAAAAGAGAGACTCTGTTATCCATTAATCAAATGCAGATCCACATGTATAAAAGACATAAATGAGTATGACACCATTATTTTCTACACTAGGGGTGTAAAGTACAAGACCTACGTGGGGCTACTTAAAATCTCGCAACCCTGAGATATCAAGACTAATATACCACTTTTCTTAAATACATATAAAGGTACAAAAAGGAAACAAATGGATGAAGAATCATGCAAAAGATTTTTGTGTTTGTTTGATTTGTGTAATTTGCATGTGTAAATGTGAAGATCCTTCTTAAGTCATAGCATAGAAGTGTATAGGAATAAATTTAAGTAAGTGTTATGTTCTTTTCAAATGAACTATACACTTAGCAAATCCTATTCAAATCCATGTTAAAAGAAGAAAAGAAAATCACATTAATACACATCTTATGTTATAATCACATGCAAGCTTATAAGTACTTATAAGTAGCATCACTTCATTTGTAATATTTTATTTATAGGTTTTGAAAATATTTTTTTGGTTAAATAGTGATAATAGCCACTCATATTCTTACATTAGCCAAAACATGCAATTAGACATAAAGGAAACATTTTATTTTAATTGATTTTTCAAAAGAGATGAATGCATGGTTTCATGTGGCATATAATATTTAGCATGCTTGGAAATAAATAAAGTGATGTAAGCATATGACTTCATTCACCCTAATTAATTCCTAAGGACAATCCTATAAGATAAGATTATTCAAAGTGAATCAAAAATTCTTTAATGAGGTTTTTATTTTTGGATTTGATTTGACTTAGGAAATGTGAAAAGAGTTTGTTGGTCCTAACCCATTTCCCTCATGTGTGAATTGGTTTAGTTTAATTTTAGAATAATTAGATTGATTTTATGTTTTATTTAGGTTAAGGTGTGAATTAAATCCATTAATTACCCCTTACTTACACCACTTTAACATAATTAAACAAATAATTATGAGCCAACATATGATATGTAACCGCATGGAATTTAAATCAGCAATACACCTAAGAAACAAAAAGGCCTAATACAATTGGCTCATAATTATTTATTAATTAAGCTAAAGGGTTTTCATTAAGTATTTTCATAACCATCCTACACATGTAGTTTGATTATGATTTTCTTAAGTTACTTAGAGCTTTTGAGCACTGAATTATTAAGGTTAATAAGTTTTTAATTAATTGGTAAGAAAGGGGTTTGATAGATCATTATACTTAATTTACTTAATGGGGTGATTATTCACCATATGCTTCCCATTAATGTTAGTAATTTCCAAGAAAATTAAAGTCATCCCACTAAGCATATCTGAGAAATTTGGAATTAATTAATTAAGTAATTAGGGAGTAATTAAGGTGATTAAACTTTTAATTAAAATCTAATTAAGGAAAATTTATTGTTTAAAATTAATTAGAAATAATTTTATTAGATTTCCCTCTAAAATACCTTTAAAATAAGCCCTCATTTATACTTTTTTTTGGATTTTTCTAAATTATGAAGTTTCTGTGATTAATGGATAATTAGAATAGCCTAATTAATTAACTAAACATGTCAGTGCCACGTGGACTGCTGACGCGATGCACTTTCCACTTGGTGCAACAGGATTGATTATTTAAGTTGTCAAATTGCGTCAGCAGGTAGCGGGATGTGCTTTCCCCTGGGTCATCCGATCAAAGATCGAACGATTGGGATTAATTCAGTGGTTCTAAAGGTTTTAATCAGAGATCTAACATGATTAAATCAGGGCCACCCATCCAAAATATGTGGGTTGGACGGCTCATGATTCATCCCTGCCTAAGCTACGGGAGATAGAGTCGTCCATCCTCCACCGCTTGATCCAAGCTCACATGAGCTCGAATTAGGCTGGGATTTATGCCACACCTTCAGAGGAGCACAAGTAAGAGATCTAATGGCTAAGATCTAATGGGATTACAATTCCCTTCACAAAGGACCAAGCATTTTTTAACTTAGGATCAGTTTTGAACAATACCTCATCGGAGGCTATCACCGGCACTTCCAACGGAGGAGGCAGCTTCGTCTATTGAAGATGAAGCCCTGTTGAAAGTATCAATCCTTGAGTTGAAGTGGATGTCTTGGTTGATCAAGCTACCCTTCAATGGAAATTACCTTTGATCAAAGTCCCCTTCCCGTGGCTTCAAAACTTGGGAAACACCTTGCGTGAGCTCGACTAGGTCCCTTGATGGTGCTTATAAAGTGAATTTAGGTTTGCTGGAGAATTGGATGAATTAGAGCTTAAAATTACCTCCACTATTTCAGTTTGAGCAAAACTGAGAAGGAGAAAATAGGGGGAGCTCATGAATGCTTGCCAAGGCTTAGAAGCTTAGTTTTGGTTTTTAGGGCTCAATCGAATGCAATGTGTTTGGTTTGAGTTGGAATGAGAGGGAGTATATCTCCCCATACTTAGATCGAATGGCTGAGACTAGCTTTGCTGTTTATGATCAATTACGGTGATTGATTGGTTTGTTTAGGCTGTTAAGCACTCCATGTGGTTCATTTTAGGCTGAGGAGTGGAGGAGAGGGAGTGCACATGTGCTAGGTGAGTGTATGAGGAGATCTAAGTGGTTAATTTCCATTGGAGGGGTCAGTTTGGCTTTGGGTTGGGTCATGTTCACCCCTTCCCATGGTGTCCAAATGGACCACTAGGAAGGTGCCAAGTGGCCATAAGAAAGAATTGGCCAAATTCTAAGTGAATTTGGCCATAGGATACCCTTTGACCTAGGGGTAAAGTGGTTATTTGGCCTTGATTTTTATTTGGGTAGATTTGAAATGATTCAAAAGTGGGTTGGGCCAAATTTCAAGTGAATTGGAGTTCATTTGATTTGAATTGGTTCAATTTGACCCACTTAGGTCAAAATGGGTCGATTTGGGTTAGGTTGACCAATTGGTCAAATTGGGTCAAACCATGGGTTAGGTCAAGTTCAAATGATCATTTGGAGCCTATGGGTATCATTGGCTTGGTTCAATTTGATTTATATTCAATTTTGGTTCATTTAGGTTCACTTAGGTCAATGGGTCAAGTTGACCAATTTGACCCATTTGACCCAATTGGGTTAGGTCATGGGTTGGTTTAGGCTTGCTTGATCATTTGAAATATTTTTCAAGTTTGGTTTCAATCAATTTTGGTTTGGTTTTATTTTAACTTGATTTGACCTTTTATGTCAAGTTGGGTTCATGGCTAATTAGGCTAGGTAGGGTCTAGTTGGCCAATTTAAGCTTTGGTCAAGTTCAACAAGTGATTTTGAATGAATTTGACCCATTGGTTGCAATCAATTTGTCTTAGATCAAGATTTGACCTATTTTATGACTTTTTAGGTCAACTTGGGTCAACTTAGGTCATGTGGCTAATTGGACTTGGTTTGTCTTAATTGATGTCTTGGTCAAGTTCAAATATTGATTATGGATTAGTTTAGATCAATGGTTTTAATCAATTTGGCTTATGATGGATTTTGGCTAGTTTAGGTTTCATTTGGGCTAAGTCTTAACTTGGTCAAAGGATAGGTTTGACTTGGTTTGACCTAATTTGTGTGATTGATCATCCTAGGATGATTGTTGCTCACAATGTGAGGCTTAGATGGGCTTAGTTGAATCCAATTTGGGTTGGATTAGAATTTGGCTCAAAAAAGTGCTTTAGGTCACTTTGGATCAAGTGAGCCAAAGTGGGTGAATTGGCTTAATCAAGGTTTGATTCAAGTTTGGTTGAACTCACATATGGACTTATTATTGAAATATAAATCCAATTGTAAGTGATTTGGAGTCAAATGAGTTTTGATTCATTTGACAATTTCAAGTCAAAAGGGTGAACATGGGTTTGACTTGGGTTAGTTTGATTTTAGTTTGATGACTGAAGTTCGTGTTTATATTTGGTTCATGATTGAAGGAATGATTGTTTGAAAAGAAAATCCCAAGGATTGGATTGATTTGAGAATGTTTTGCTAAGTTCAAGGATTTGACTTGAAAGGGTATAGGTTGGATTTAAGTTGGGTTTGGATTTGAGTTTTGGATTTAGTTTTGGTTATTTGAATTTATATTTCATTTATATTTTGAATATAAATGAATTAAAGAAAATCTTTTGAATTTGGAGTGATTTGGATTTGATTTAAGTGAAGATTTGAGAGAATCAATTAAGTTGAAATTGATTTAATATTTGATTTGGAATTGATTTGAATTTGAAGTTTGACTTGAAAGAAGGAAATAAGGATTTGGTTGAAGCTATAGGGTAGGCAAGTCTTCCTAAAACCCCCAAGGCATAACCTATTCATGGCTAACTCTTCTAAGTCTTTAGGGTTAGGTTAAGTGTTCACATACTCACTAAAAGTATCTTAAGACTAAGGAACTCTAAGTGACTAGAGGAGTCCTATGTCTAACATGAATAAGTTGAGAGATCACTCCAAAAGTGAGGTCAACAAAGGGCTCCCAATAGGTGTGGTGTGACTGACAAGACATATAGCACATATTGGTAATGACCGAGATAATCAAGAATGCTGAATGATCACAATCACTAACAGAAATGATCTACTCCCAAACTCGAGGTGCAGAAGGAATCAAGATATTAGTGCAATGTGACTCTACTCATATCAAAGACATAAGAGAGTGAAGGAGGAATCCAGGGGATTGAGTATGTGAACCTTCCACTAGGGGAAAAGGCTCAAGTCATTCACTGGGAGATGAGAGGTTATGAAATCCACTAGGGGATTAAAATTTGGGATCCATTGGGGATGTAAAGATGTGAACCTTCCACTAAGGGAATAGGTTCGGGTTGGATTGAATTGACTCCACTAGGAAGATCAAAAGATTTGCATCTCATTGAGGAGAAGCTGATTGATTTGATTTTTTGATTTAACTCCACTAGGGAGGTTGGTTGGTTTATTTTATTTATTTAGTTGGGCTCCACTAAGGAGGAGGGTTGAAATAGCATCTCACTGAGGAGAAGTTGATTCACTTGATTTTTTATTTGATTTGACTCCACCTGGGGGAGGTTTGATTGGGTTTTGTTTTATATTTTAAATTTGGAATTTTGAGATGGACTCTATCAGTTTGTGATGGACAGCACTGAGTAGGGGCCAAGTTGTCCTTGGCCTACTTCAAATTTACCAATCCAAAGGGGTAGTTTCCCAACCATATGGTAGGACTATCCAACCAAAGGGTTTGCCTTTCGGTGTGCAGTAGCTGTACTAGGAAGAAAGCACAATAGACTTACATTCTCCAAAGTAGGTATCAGTTGGGGTGATCCGTTGGCGAGGCAATAGATTAAACCCAACCTTAGGCTGACTACTGAGTGAATGCCTTTGGGGGACTTAAATCAAAGATAGTCAAAATTAATTTCATTTTTTAGTTATTTTTGATGGATCCCGCTGGTTTGCGATGGACTGCACTGAGTAGGGGTGTTGGCCTTGACCTAACTTCATATTTACTACTCCAAAGGGAGTAACTTCCGATGAGAGAACTATCCAACCAAAGGGGTGCCTTTCGGTTTGCAGCAGTTAATTCAAGGAAGAAAGCATGAGGACTCACATCTTTTCTGAATAAAAGACCACTGGGGTGACACATTAGCAAGGTAACATGTCGACCGAACCTAGGGCTGCCCATCAGTTTGTGACAGTCATGCTAGAAAGAATGCGTAGTAGACTTATATCCTCCAAAGTGAAATGATTGTTGGGGCAACCTGTTTGTGGCAAAATAAATTGAACCCGACCTAAGGGCGACTACGAAGAGAGTGTCGACCTAGGGACTTATCTTAACTCAAGCGTAGTCAGGTAATTGCTATAGGGAGTTCTGCTGACACTGCCCTAAAGATAAGATGCTTGCTTGGGAAAGGGGCCGCTGGGGGCTTGAATTTCTAATCCACAAGCAAATAGATTTTTTTTTGTTTCTTTGTTTGTTTATCATGAACCCTATTAGTTTGCGAGGGATCAAACTAAGAAGGAGCTTATATTATCCTAGACTTATCTCAAATTTACTGAACCAAGGGAGAATCTATGCATCCACTGAACAAATTCTCCAACCAAAGGGGTGGCTACTAGGAAAGGGGGATTGTCCAATCCAAAAGTAACCCGGGTAGTGTCTAAATAGGGTCGCAAAGGACGTGATCCAAGTAGAATGCCCATAGGGGATGGGCCACTAAGGGCTTTATCTAAAACCCTGAAAAAGATAATATCTGTAGGTATTCAGTGGCTAACTCAAAGAGAAAGCACGGGGACTCACATCTGCCAAAGAGTGGTGTATCCACTGGTTAAGTCACTGTCAGCATAGCAAACATTAAACAACCTAAAGTTCCCATCAATTTGCAATAATTAGCCTAGAAAGAAAGCATCAGGGACTCACATCCTCTTACGAGATTGATTGGGATAGTCTATCTTGTGACGGTCTATCCACCTAAGGAGACTTTGAATACCGCGGACTTATATCAACTCAAGAGTAGTCAAGAGGAAAGGAACCACTGGGAGACTTATCCTAAACCTCATATATACTCTACTTAGTTAGTGCATGATGGCTAGTCTAAGAATAAAGCGTATAGACTTACATCTTCTTAAATAAAGTTACCATGAGGTAGCTTACTGGTTGTGCGGTGAAGTCTACCAAACTTAACAAGGCACTCATTGATTTGTAATGATCAAGTCAGGAAGAAAGCATGGGGACTCACATCCACCAAACAAATGACCACTGGGATAACATACTAGCAAGGTAGCATGTTAACCTGACGTAGAGCAGCTAATGAGTGAGTGGCACAGGGGGTTTCCTCCCACATCAAAATAGCCCGAGATAAAAGATATATTTTTATTTTATTTTTGTGTTTGAAGAGGACAAGATGTCGCTTGGGTTCTCTTACACATATCCTAAAACACATTTAAACTTTGATAGTAATGGCTAACTCTAGACCGGCAATCAAAGCCTCATACTCCACTTCATTGCCGGTGCATGGATTGGAGAGATAGTAAATGAGAATCTCATCACATTGTGGTCTAGAGTTAAGAGAACTATTCCTACCCTTATCTTTCCTGGAAGAGTAGATCGTTATTCTTGTCCTTTGTGAAAGGAAGCCATCAAAATACATATCCTAATGTTGATTATCAATCTTCCTTAAGTTTATGATTTGTTCGTTAGGGAGATTATCACTGTAGAATCTAGAAGTAGGTGTCCTAAGAAATCCAGTGCCTATCCTTTCACCATACAGATGCAGAATGTAATATCAAACTATGAGAGAATCATGGACCAATGTGCCAACCATCCAGATAATGTCATCCATCTCATGAGATGCTATAATAGATTGGTTCTTGAAATCAAGTTCACCTTATGAGAAAGCATATAGTACTGTAGCTTTTGGGATGTGAAGATCAAAGCTAGGAAATGTTTCTCAATAGGTGAGTTGTTCATTTCAACATGGATCAGATGACGGTTGAGGTAGTAGAGAGCATTCTCCTTCCCTTCATCATTAGTTTGAGCTAATAAAGTACTAAGGGAGTCTTCCAATGCAGCAGTGTAGAGGATCAACGGCTTGCTCAGGATAAGGGCTGCTAGAACTATCGACTTTACCAAATACTGCTTGATGTCTTCAAAAGCATGCTAGCACTTGCCATCCCACTTGAAATTTACATCCATTTTGACAAGTGCTAAAAATGGCTTGCATCTCCCCGATAGATTAGAGATAAAGCATCTTAGATACGCTAACCATCCTTGAATGATCTGAGTTAAGTTAGACTTTTAGGGGGTGTCATTTCTAAGATAGCTGTGATCTTTTCTAGGTCTATCTCTATTCCCCAGTGCCGGACAATAAACCCAAGGAACTTCCCTAAAGCTACTCCGAAAGCACACTTCAGGGGGTTCATTTTAAGGTTAAACTGCCTTAACTATTCAAAAACTACTCTCAAATTGAAGAGATGGTCTTCCTTTTCTTTTCTTTTGACTACTAGATCATCAACATAGCATTCAACTTGATGATGAATGAGTTCATTAAAAATAAAATTCATGGCCCACTGGTATGTAGCACTGACATTTTTAAGGCCAAAAGGCATGATCTTATAATAATAGATTCTAATCGGGGTTCTAAAAGTAGTATTTCTTTCATCCTGGGGGGTCATCTTGATTTGGTTGTAGCCAGATGACCCATCCATAAAGAATAATACTGCATGAGATGAGGCAATGTTTACCATTAACTCTGGTATAGGAATTGGAAATTCATCATTAGGACATGCCTTATTTAAGTCCCTGAAATTGATGCATATGCAAATTTGTCCATTCTTTTTCTTAACTTGCACGATGATGGCTAACCAGGTAAGATATTTTTCTTTCCTGATAAAACTAGCATTGATAAGTTTCTTGATTTCATAAGTGACCTATTATTCGATTTCTAATCGCATGCGTCTAGGAGCTTGCTTGATAGGGTTAGCGTTAGGGTCTATTGCTAGTTTGTGGACTGCTATGTCAAAAGATAATCTGAGAATCTCTTCATAGCTCCATGCAAAGTAGTCCTTAAACTCTGTCAATACCCTAACTAAGTCATTGGTTTCTTCTTCATTCAGCAAAGAACTGATGTATGTGGGGCATGGATCTTCTTCTGTCCTAAGGTTGATTTCTTTGAACTTGTCGATAGTTGAATGGATTTCCTCTTCAAATTATGGAGCTGTATCTTTGAGTTGAAGAGCATCAGGATCATCTGAAGTTTCTAGACACACATCCTCATAAAAGTTAATGTGATTTGAGAAGAACCTATCAGACTCCAGATGATTAGTGACAACTAAGCAGTAATCATCATCGTCGACTAGACCCACTGTACCGAATCCTAGTCCTAGCCTTGATTGTGCATTTTTGCCTTTGTTGTTCCACAACATCTTGAAATACTTTGATCTATGCCTGGACCATGTGTAAGGGATTGAACATTTTTTTGCAAGATTATGAACACAAGGAGAGTACCAATCAAAAGGTAATTCCATTAAATCTTTATATGAATCATCATCAATTTTTACATATGCTTCTGGACTTGAGGATGATGATCCCAATAAGAATCTCTTCAGCTTGACATCTATGGAAGGTCTAGGGGCTTCCTTAACTACTAAACCCTTAACTTTTTGAGAAGAAAGTGGGGTTTGATCTAAAGTTCCCAACTACTGCCTAATGGTTTTACATAATCTTGATTCAAATACATTCATACTTTCCTTTGAGGCCTGGTCTTCGTCACTGTCTAGCTCGAGTGTCACCTCCAATGAAACCCGTTGAGAGGGGTTGGTTGGTATGCTAATCACATGAGACTCATCCTCTGAGCTGGACTCAAAGTCTATGTGAATAGCAGGAGTACTCTTGTGAACTAAAACATAGCCCCTGGAGGCCAACCAAGGGGTCTTCCACCTTTGAACTGCCTCTGTATCTGCCTCCACCTCTTCCTGGTGGAGGTTGAGTCATTTTACCCATATGTCTGTATGGTGGAACAAACTGTGGGTGGAATGTAACATGTGGCTCTACTTCTTCTTTTGTGTCCCTTTCTCGCTCATTTGTACTTTCTTTCTTCTTTTCTTTTTATTTTTTTTCTTTTTCTTCTTTTTCTTTTTCTTTTGTATTTCAATTTTGACCAAATTTAGGAGAAACGGTGTTTTGATTTTGAGAAAGATAGTAGATCGCATCCTCATATATCTCAACCTCTCTAATTGAAAATAGCTTTTAATCTTCATTGACATAGTATTTGAATTCATCTCTTTGAATCTTAATGCACAGATGAAGAGAGGATGAAATCATTATATTCTGGTGTATCCAAGGACTACCGAGCAAAGTAATGAATGATGTATTCAAATCAATTATATAGAACTTGGCTTCAGTCTTCCAGTCACTTATTTCCAAAGGTAACACTATGGAGCCTAAAGCCCTCTTATCCTATTCATTGAATCCTCTCAACATCATCTGATCTCCTCGGAGCTTAGAGATGTCAACCCTCAAGTAGGCAAGGGTCTTTAGACTCATAATGTTCACCGATGCACCTAGATCAACTAAGATCTAGAAAGTTTGAATCTACCCATATCCACTGTGATGTAGAGGGGACGATTATGCTCCTTGTCCCCTAGAAGAAAGTCTTCATTTGTGAATTTGACTCATTAGGATTCTCTTGAATAATGTGCCTCCTCTCTAACAGTAGTCAACTGAGCTAAGCATATCTCTGGATCAAGAAGAGCCTTGATTTATGATTCCCTCATCTCTTTAGATAAGACAAGGGCATCATATATGCTTAATTTAGCTGACAGCTTTCTTAGGTGAGAGAGGACATTATAATCAATCCTGGGTTGATCCTCTTCAAGCATATCCATGGGTGGAGCATCCTGTGGAGGGGCTTCTTGCTCGTTAGTACCAATGACTAGTTTTCTCTTATCTTGAGTTGTTGCCCTAGGAGGTAGAACCTTGCTACTACAAAGGTTGACTTCAGTGATCTCTTTTGGCGGTTTGTGGAAGATTCTACATGCTCGTTAGGCATACCTACAACTTCTCCTATAGGACCCTCGAAATTAGATGATTCTAAGTCTATCTGAAGAGGTGAACCCGTAGTATTTAGAAAAGAAAAGTCCATTTCTGAATCAGAAAGAGTATGATCAGAGTTATTGTAATTATTATTAAGACTTTAAGAGTTTTCTATAAGAGTAGAATCAGACAACCCATTGGAAGTGATAGAGATGTAATTTAGACTAGCTTTATTCCTCGATTTCTTGGATTTAGAAGGAGGTACATAGTAGAAATCTAGTAAACTAAGCGGGGTGAGGGATTTGATGCCCTCATCCACCGATACAAGATGTCTACTAGAAGAAGAGCTAGCTGAAGTAGAAGTGTCGACTGAACTAGTAATTGTATTGGTGGAATGGAGGCTGGGCTCGGTCGGTGGTTGCACTACTTGGCTATCCTAGGCTAGTATGGGTTGTTACTAAGCTCCCACTCTCCCCAAGTTGTCTTTGGTAACTTGTGAACCTTCCTTGATGTTAGAGGTTCAAGCTACCTCAGGCACTTGCAAGGAAAGTTTTAGAATTCTGAAACAATCTTTTTAGAGGTTCGGGACAAGGAGATATTCCAACCTTCTTTTATTTTGAGAGGATCACATGTATCCCCAAGGATTACCCTAACAGAACTGGATGGTTATTCCACTAGTTACTTCTTAGGGATAACTATGGCGTCTGACTTATAGCTATGCTTAAGCTAGTCCTTGAATGCAAAGCATTCCTCCAAAACATGGCCTAGCATGTGGTGGTAGGGGCAAAAGTTAGGATCATTACTCATGCCCACTTCCTCCGGCTTCCAAGGCTCAGGTAGTCAAAAATCAAGTTTCTTTAAGTGGTTCTTAAAGATTTCCCTAACTACCACCTCTTAAATTAATAAGGTTTGTTTAGTTTATCCAAAAGAGTAGGTGGATGATTACTACCTGGTGGCAGATATGTGTACCGCTGTTGTGAGTATGGCTGAGGAGGAGGCAGTGAAGGCCATGGAGGCTACTGTGGCGGACAATAGGGTGGCCTAAGTGGTGGTAAAAGAGGTGGAAGTGATGGCTGTGGAGCTCGAGATCTCACATGCTGATCCCTAGATGGTTGCTTCCATTTATCCAACACTGCTACTTCCCCTGGCATCATTTCATAAGCTTTCTGGCTTTGGCTTTAATAACTGATCTTGAAAAGGCAACTATTTGGCCTCTCCTTGTACACTAGCCATCTTGTTGATTAGCATGTCAAATGTCTTGATGGTGAAACCTTTGAGCATTAAAGTGATCGGGCCATGAATATTCTTTAGTAAAATTTTGATGGGATGCTGTTCAGATAATTGCGGTTCACATTTCATACTCAAATTGTGCCATCTGAGAATATAGTCAACGAGGGACTCATCGGGCTGTTGTTGTGCTATAATGAGATTGCCCACAGTTACCCTTTGCTAAGCTCTAGCAAACCTCTTAATGAAGAGTTGCTTCAACTCAGTAAAGTCTTCACTGAACTATTGGAGAGTCCAATGTACCAATCAAAGGCTATGCTTGCTAAATTATTGATAAAAAGATGGAACAATAGTGCATCGCTGACACTAACATTGCAATAGCTGGCCTTGAAGTGCGCTATGTGCTCACATGGATTCCTGCTACCATCAAAACTCTTGAAAGAATGTGGCACAAAACCCTTAGGATATTGAATAGCATCAAATTCCTCTACGTAAAGTCTACCCTTTGGAACCAATGAACCACCTCGGGCTTGCACTAATGCTTCTCTCACTTATTGTTCAACCATGAGTTTAATATCTTTTTTCTTGTACGGAGGTACTATCCACTACCTTCTTATACAAGCTAGTGTTGCCATGCTCTACTGGAGGTGAACTCATAGGTTGATCCAAGACATGCAGTAACTCAAGCTGGCCGGTCTCCATAATAGTAGGATGTGCTACTCGGGATTGATTATGAAGTGTCAGAACTGTCACTAAAAAATCCTCAAGTCTTTTTCCCATCTTATCAATCTGTTCATCTTTTTATTTAAGTTGTTGAAGGAGGTGTTTGGTCGAATGGGCTATGTCATCCTGTTCAGACGTAACACCTTCCAAACCATGTTGATCCTGAAGGAGGGAACCCTTGGTATCAACCATATGCACCTCTGCTAAGTCTTCCAACAAATCATCTTCATTGGGATCAAAACTAACTATTTCTTCCTCTAGGTCAGACCAGTCATACTCAAGGATTTCCTTCTTCTCAATGAGATATTATGCTACGATATCATTTAGGGAGCAGCCCAACTGTGCAGGCACAAAAGCTCGTGGCTGACTAGTGGTGGGATCATGCTCATGAACAGAGATACATCTGACCTCCTTCACTACTAGGGAGCTAACCCTATGAGGGCTACGCTCACTAAAAGAAATGTGCTCATGGCTATCATCTGCTATGGGAAGAGTGCTACTCCTGGGAGGATCTATCACCATGGAGAAAACTAAACTGTCTCCTTCTTCTTGGATGCTGATATGTACATGATCTACTAATGTGGTGGTGGTGATCAAATGACTACGATGTTACGTGGTTGCCACTCCCTCTTCACCGGAACTAAAGTAGGAGGTCGAGTAGGAGAGCTCGACCTCGCCTCAGTCGATGGTGTAGATGAAATGGGATCTCTTAGCTGTAGCCAGATCACTAGTGGGGCTTTCTTTTTCCTCGATGCTACTTTCATTGCTTTTAATGGAACTATGGAAGATGGAACTTGTACTGGTGATGGCGAATGTGGAGTGGAGCGGTGTGATGGAGGCACCACCAACTCTCTCTGTGAGGGAGCTCTCCTCCCATGATGGGTAGTATCGGTCAATACAATACTATTAGTATGATCGGCACGGGTAGCACGCCGATTGAGGAAATCCATGAGGGCGGAGGCAACTGACTATCTGGTGTACCTTCGGCTCTCTCTGCTGGTAACATGCACTAATACATGAGCCTCTCTGGCCCTCTCCTGGCAGATATGCTCACTGCGAGGAATGACTGATTGTAGATCAAATTGAGCTTTGGACTCTGATCATTCAGAAGCCCTACCAACTTAGTGCAGAACTATCCTAAAGCCAACATAGGACCTCCTTCTATCCCTGATAGGTTCCTTATACTGAACTACAGGTGGAGGTGACACTGTGAACCTCCTAACATCTTTCTCTCCATCAGATTTGGAAAGAGGATGAAACTTGTTCTGTGTGATCAGAGGAGAAACTATCCCGGGTGACTCCTCTACTACAAATTGAGAAATTGTCTCCATCTCCTTGGCTATATGCACATGATGCTGCTTGATGTTGCGGTATTTATTGCATCGTTAAGTTCTACTAGGAGGAGCAGTGCGGGAACTAGATGCTATCTCAAAGGTGGGGGAGGAAGCTAGGGTAGCCTTCCCCTTAGAAGAACCTAGTGAGTGGGTACTAGCCCATACTGGGGCAATGACAGGAACAACTGAACGCACTGGCACTATAGCTGCAACTGCTATGGGAACTTCCACTGCCTTTTTCTTTAGTGAGGGAAGCTCAGAGTCTGAAGGCAACTCAACAAGGATGATTGGCTTCTGCCCAATCACCACACTCCTACTGACGGTGGTGAGGGTTGCCCCTCATAAGTGATCCTGGCCCTCTCAAATCCTTAGCCAAAGTGAATTAGAGGGGCAAAGTTAGTTGGTGGGAGGCTGGCCCGATCCAAGGCCAAATCCAACCCAAAGGGAAAGTGAAGACATACTTCTGGGCATCCATTTGTACTGAGCTGAACTTGAGAAAAATTGACTGAAATTGAGTTAAAGTTCTACAATTTTTGAAAACAAACTCAAATCATATTTTCTGCTTTAATTTGCTTTTAGAATTTGAACCCACACTCAACAATTTGAATATGTTAAGTGGAGCTTTTTGAACTTAGGAGAGATATTTTGAATTTAGAATTGGAGAAGAGATTTTTAAATTTAGAATCCATTTTTAATAAATTTATGTATGTTGGAAATGGGTTCAAATATCTTGAAGAAATTTTTGATGCTTTCATTGGTTTATATTTGAATTTGATTTTTTAGGTTTGGGGACCCTTTATTTAACAAATTTGAGTATGTTAGAATAGAGGGTCAATGGATTTTGTTTGGAATTGCTCATTTAGCAAATTTGGGTATGCTAAATGAGCTGTTTGAAAACAATTTTCTTCTTTCGCCTATTTGTGAATCATGTGTGAATTTAGAAATGGAATCTTTACTTAGCAAATTTGTTTATGCTAAATAAAGTCCAAATGTTTGTGTTTTGATTTTTTTTTAAAGGAGGATCTTTACTTAGTAAATTTGTGTATGCTAAATAAAGAATCCAAATGTGTTTGATTTTTGTGATTTTGAAAAGAGGATCTTTACTTAGCAAATTTGGGTATGCTAAATAAATTTCAAATGTGTTTTGGTTTTGATGTTTTGATTTTTGAAAATAGGGATATTTACTTAGAAAATTTGAGTATGCTAATTAAAGTCCAAATGTGTTTGATTTTTGGTTTTGAAAAGAGGATCTTCACTTAGCAAATTTGGGTATGCTAAATAAAGGATCTTTGATTGATTTTGAGGAGGTATGCTAAATAAAGAATCTAAATGTGTTTAATTTTTATGATTTTGAAAAGAGGATCTTTACTTAGCAAATTTGGGTATGCTAAATAAAGTTCAAATGTGTTTTGGTTTTAATGTTTTGATTTTGAAAAGAGGGATCTTTATTTAGCACATTTGGGTATGGTAAATAACAGATCCAAATTTATTTTGAAAAATGAAACTCTCATTTGACAAATTTGGGTATGTCAATGGGAGTCAATTATGTTTTATTTTTCAAAGATGAAATTTTTGTGTGTAATTATTGCTTTTTTTTAAAAGAAGAAAATTTTAACTTAACACATGTGGGATGTGTTGAGTGGAATTTCAAATGGCATAATTTTATTTGAAAACAAAACCTCTATATAACATATTTGGTTATGTTGAATAAAGAGGCTTATTTTCAAATTTGTACTTTTTGAAAAGAAAGAAATTCGAACTTCAACATATGTGAGATATGTTGAAGTGGAATTTCAATGTCATGATATGATTCTATTTGGAGATGAAATCTTCATTCAATAAATTTGGATATATTGAATGAGGGTGCTCATTTTTAAATATGTGCTTTTTGAAAAGATGATTTTTTATTTTGTTTAGAAATAAAATCTTCATTCAATAAATTTTAGTATATTGAATGAGGATGAACATATGTGATTTCTTTTTAAAAGATGATTTTGATTTTATTTAGAAATAAAATCTTCATTCAATAAATTTGGGTATATTGAATGAGGATGTTCATATGTGCTTTTTAAAAAGATGATTTTTGTTTTTGTTTAGAAATGAGATATTCATTCAATAAATTTGGGTACATTAAATGAGGATGTTCATATGTGCTTTTTGAAAAGATGATTTTTCATTTTATTTGGAAATGAAATCTTCATTCAATAAATTTGGGTATATTGAATGAGGATATTTATATGTGCTTTTTGAAAAGATTATTTTTGATTTTGCTTAAAAATGAAATCTTCATTCAATAAATTTGAGTATATTGAACGAGGATGTTCATTTGTGCTTTTTGAAAAGATGATTTTTTATTTTATTTAGAAATAAAATATTCATTCAATAAATTTGGGTATATTGAATGAGGATGTTCATATGTGCTTTTTGAAAAGATGATTTTTGATTTATTTGGAAATGAAATCTTCATTCAATAAATTTGGGTATATTGAATAAGAATATTCATATGTGCTTTTTGAAAAGATGATTTTTTATTTTGTTTAGAAATGAAATCTTCATTTAATAAATTTGGGTATATTGAATGAGAATGTCCATTTGTACTTTTTGAAAGATGATTTTTGATTTTGTTTAGAAATAAAATCTTCATTCAATAAATTTGGGTATATTGAATGAGGATATTCATTGGTGCTTTTTGAAAGATGATTCTTAACTTTGATTTTTGAAATGATCCTACATATAACAATCATGAAGATTGCTAGATTAAATTGAGTTATGAAAATTTTTGTGCAAGTATTGAACTTTTTGGAAAGTGCTTTTTGAAAAGTGAAATTTTTATGAAGGATTTATTTTTCTTATTTATAGAATGAACCTTACCTTACCATAGAAATAGTAAGGAAAGTTCAACAAAATTTTTAGTCATTTCTTTTGTTTAAATATTATTTTCACCTATCAGTAGACCCAACGGAGTTTTAAGACCTACATGGAGTGAGGTCCTAAAACCTAAAGAATGTTGGCTAGCTTAGCTTAAGAATGAAATAAATTAAGTGCCAATAGAAAAGAAGGATAGTCTTGAATTCATACAAAGTACAAATCCACTATCAATATTTAGAGACAATGATTATTTACTAAATATGTAAAGAGGAACCATCCCCAACGGAGTCACCAAAAAAATATATGGTGTTTTATTTCTCAAACTTTTGGGAATTTGAAAAATAAATTTTGTTTGGTATGTTGGGACACCATGGAGATCCAGATGTTCTTATTAAGGTGATCTAGTGCGACATTGAGGAATGATGTACTATCTCGAGAGACAGAAGTTACCATCCTACAATAAGGACTCCTAAAGATAATGGGTCTTCGAACATACCAGAGATCTTTCCCCTGCTTTACATGAAAAAGTAAAGTAGGGTTTATTTTAAACTGGGTTTGTTAAGTTTACTATGGAGGTAAGCCCCCATAGTTAATTACATCTTAAGGAATGGAATTCCTTAAGAATACTCTCGATTAAAGTAAATGATCGTTGTCTCCAATAATTTCAAAGATAGGACTATAAATAAATTAGTTATTTTTGGAAGATCAAGTGGGATTGATCAAAAGGAGGGATTTATTATCAAAACCAAAAAGAAATAAATAAATTAACTATCCCCTATAGTTGGGCTTTTTTTTTGAATTTTAAGAGGAATTATGTGTTTTAGTTGAATTTTTATTAGAGGTAAGGATTTATGCTTCTAGCCTATAAAGGGAAACAACAACCTTAGATCCTAAATCTAGGGAGCTTTAACGAGGGCCAAACCATGACCTAAATCTAAGATGAAAATGGGTATATGGTTTATCTCCATAAGAGGGAATAAACCACTCAACTATTGGACTTACAACCACCTAGGGGTGGCCGCCAACTAACTCCTCCTACAATTTTAAATACATGTAAGCAAGTCTTATGCTTTGCAAGATAGTTAGGTTGTTATTTATTTAGTAAGAGATTAAGTCCTTAAACACACTCTCTAAGAGACTAGATCATGAAGGGAATGAATAAATAACCTAATCTAATGCAAATTTTGTTATGTTTTATTTTCTTTTTTGGACATTTTTATTTGTCACGGACTATGGGATTTCATATGCCTAATTCATGAGAAGATTGATTATGGGCCAAAATCATAAAGAAGGATATGTGTTTATACCATGGCTCTCGAAGGTCAAGCCATTTTCTCTGGCAAAGGTGGAAACCTTCCATTAGCAAGAGTGAAGCAATATATTTTATGCATGATGTGAGACATACAACATCCATTTAAGGGGTTGCTAAATCTTTTATTATTTGATTTATGCCCTAGGCTTTTTTAGGTGAGGTTATAAGTTGTTTAATTTTTTTTTGAGTTGATTAATTGTATAGAAAATTTATTTTTTCCTAAGACTCTAATCGCATCTAGGCCATTCAATAACCATCACACAATTAAGAAACTAGAAAAATCATGACATTTCTAATGCGCAAGTTAAACAATCATCAAACAATTTTATAAAGCTAGCACAAAAGAATTAGAGGTCGATGTGGTCGGGTACCACTGGACAACCCGAAAAGAAAAATAGGTAGCCGAGCTCTACCCTTATATAACTCGAATTACAAATGAATAATTACAATCAAAAAGAAATTCATGTTATGGGGGTCTTCATTCTTCATTCTTTATTTCTTCATTTCTTTCTTTCTTCACTTGTTTCTTTCTTTCTTTCTTCTTTCTTCATTTGAACTTGGAATGTAGTTTACTCCAAGGCTTCACATGGTGCATAAGACATGGTCTTATGACCAATGTTCATCCTAATTCCCTCATAATATTCATTCCAAATCTTAATTGCAAAATTTACATAAAAATGGAAAAGATAAATCTAACTAAACCTACAAAATAGATATTAGCTAAACATACCAAACAACCCAAGCAGTTATATGAATAATTTGGACTTAACACCCCAAACATGGGTAACCAAGTCCACCTGTTCTAATTTGGATTATGTTGAGGGGTATAAGCAACATGCACAGTGAAAATATTTATATTTTTATTATAGCTCCCTTTAAGCACAATCCCCTATAGAAGACATGATTAGACTAAGATTGTCCTATCATCCAGTCTACGCACATACACCCAAACATCCAGTCTAAAAATATTACAACATAAAATAAAATTAGGCATCAAACCATGCACTGCCCTAACATAGAGCTAGAAATGGTGACTTAGCCTAATGTGTGTGTCATTTAAGGCTTGTGTGGCATGTCCTAGCTAGGCTTTAAGGTTGGAATTTTCTACATGTGAAGGATTCAACTTAGAGGGTGATTTCATTTAAGTGATTTAGTTGATTTGTTAATTTTATTTGATGATTTTATTTGGTCTGAATGGACCTACACTTAGTTACTAAATGTTATAAAGAGAAGAAAAGAAGAGAACTTCTCTTTCATCCCTACTTTAAGTAATTTCTAAGATAGATTCATTAATGATTTTTCTTTAGTGAATGTTTTATTATGTGTTTTAATTAACCCTAGTTTATATTTGCTCTAAATAAACCTATCCATTAAGAAAGGCATGTTAGGATTAGTTAAGTTGAATTATTATCACATAACGCAACCATTTATTTCTTTCCACCATGTATACCATGCATATGAATAATTCTAAGCATATCTATACATGAAATGAAAATTTTAACACACCTTGATGATGAATGTTAACAGTTGTTGTTTAAGAAAATTTGGATATTCCATGAATGCATATTTTTATTATGTTGAAAAGAGAGGGACTCTTTTATCCATTAATCAAATGCACATCCACATGTATAAAAGACATAAGTGAGTACATCACCATTATTTTCTACACCAGGGGTGTAAGGTACAAGACTTACTTGGGGATACTTAAAGCCTCACAACCCTGGGATGTCAAGACTAATATACCAATTTTCTTAAATACATGTAAATGTATAAAAGGAAATAAATGGAAGAATAATCATGCAAAAGATTTTTGTGTTTGTTTGATTTGTGTAATTTACATGTGTAAATATGAAGATCCTTCTTAAGTCATAACATAGAAGTGTATAGGAATAGATTTAAGCAAGTGTTATATTCTTTTCAAATGAACTATAAACTTTGCAAATCCTATTCAAATCCATGTTAAAAGAAGAGAAGAAAATCACATTATACACATCTTATACTATAATCACATGCAAGCTTATAACTACTTTTAAGTAGCATCACTTCATTTATAATCTATGATTTATAGGTTTTGAAAATATTTTTTTGGTTTAATAGTGATAATAGTCACTCATATTCTTACTTTAGCCAAAACATGCAATTTGACTTAAAGGAAACATTTTATTTTAATTGGTTTTCAAAAGAGATGAATGCATGGTTTCATGTGCCATACAATATTTAGCATGCTTTGAAAGAAATAAAGTGGTGTAAGCATATGACTTCATTCAACCTAATTAATTCCTAAGGATAATCCTATATGATAATATTATTCAAAGTGAATTAAAAATTCTTTAAAGAGATTTTTATTTTTGGATCTGATTTGACTTGGGAACTGTGAAAAGAGTTTGATAGTCCTAACCCATTTCTCCCATGTGTGAATTGGTTTAGTTTAATTTTAGAATAATTATATTGATTTTATATTTTATTTAGGTTAAGGTGTTAATTAAATCAATTAATTATCCCTAACTTACACCACTTTAATATAATTAAATAAATAAATATGAGCCAACATATGATATGCAACCACATGAAACTTAATTCAATAATGCATCTAAGAAACAAAGGGGCCTAATAATTAATGATTAATTAAGCTAAAGGGTTTTCATTTAGTACTTTCATAACCATCTTACACATGTAGTTTGATTATGATTTTCTTAAACTTACCTTAAGCTTTTGACACCTAAGGATCTACCCAGCAAGAGATTGATTAACTCTAGATTGGTTTTGAAAGTTTGATTAGACTAATTAAGTAGATCATTAGTGGATTAATCCTTAATTATGTGTGGATTAAGGAAGAAAGGGGGTTAAGGAATAACTTAAAGAATATATCCCAAACCCATTCCATAAACCTCCTCCTTACTTAAAAAATATTTAATTATATCAATTAAGGGATTAAATCACTGTTCATATGCTTAATCACTCTTAATTATATTAAAGGGGGTAATTAGGAGTTCATTACTTAATTTCCCTAATTAACTCAGTAATAAATTCTAAGAAAATTAAGGGAGGCAGAAGTCATCCCACTAAACATGTCTGAGAAATTTGGAATTAATTAATTAAGTAATTAGGGAGTAATTATGGTGATTAAAATTTTAATTAAATCATAATTAAGGAAAATACATTATTTTAAATTAATTAGAAATAATTTTATTAGATTCCCCTCTGAAATACCTTTAAAATGAGCCCTCGTTTATATTTTTTGGATTTTCTACATTTAATTATGATTTTATAAAGTTTATGTGATTAATGGATAATTAAAATAGCCTAATTAATTAACTAATCCCATCGGTGCCATGTGGACTACTGACGAGGTGAACTTTCCACGTGGCATGATGGGATTGGTTATTTAAGTTATCAAATTGCGTAATGCGTCAACAGGCGGCGGGACGCGCTTTCCCCTGGACCGTCCGATCAAGGATCGGATAGCTGGGATTAATCCTGTGGTTCCAAATGGTTTAATCAGTGATCTAACATGATTAAATCAGGGCCATCCATCCAAAACATGCCGATTGGATGGCTCATGATTCATCCATGCCTAAGCTGTCGGAGACGGAGGTCGTCTATCCTCCACTACTTAATCTGAGCTCACATGAGCTCAAATTAGGCTGGGATTTACCCAACACTTTCGGAGGAGCACAAGCAAGAGATCCAACAGCTAAGATCTAATGGGATTACAATTCCCTTCACAAAGAACCAAGCATTTTTTAATTTAGGATCAGTTTTGAACAATACCTCGCCGGAGGCTATCATAGGTGCTTTCAATGGAGGAGGTAGCTTTGTCTAGTACAGATGAAGCCCTGTTGAAAATATCAAGCCTTGATTTGAAGTGGATGTCTTGGTTGATCAAGCTCCCCTTCAATGGTAATTGACATTGATCAAAGTCCCCTTCACCTTGGGTGAGCTCGACTAGGTCCCTTGATGATGCTTGCAAAGTGAATTTAGGTTTGGTGGAGAATTGGGTGAATTAGAGTTTAGAATTACCTCCCCTATTTTAGTTTGAGCAAAATTGAGAAGGAGAAAATAGGGGGAGCTCGGGAATGCTTGCCAAGGCTTAGAGAAGCTCAGTTTTGGTTCCTAGGGCTCAATTGAATGCAATGTGTCTGGTTTGAGTTGGAATGAGAGGGAGTATATCTCCCCTACTTGGATTGGACGGTCAAAACTAGCTTCGCTATTTGTGATCAATTTCTCTAATTGATTGGTTTGTTTAGTCTTTAGGCACTCCATTTGGTTCATTTCAGGTAGAGGAGTGGAGGAGAGGGAGTGCACAGGTGCTAGGTGAGTGTATGAGGTGATCCAAGTGGTTAATTTTGATTGGAGGGGTCAGTTTCGCTTTGGGTTGGGTCATGGCTAACCCAAACCCATTGGGTCATGTTCACTCATCCCTAGTGTCCAAATGGACCACTAGGAAGGTGTCAAGTGGCCATGAGAAAGAATTGGCCAAATTCTAAGTGAATTTGGCCATGTCTACTGACCTAGGTAAAGTGGTCATTTAGCCTTGATTTTTATTCGGGTAGATTTGAAATGATTTAAAAGTGGGTTGGGCCAAATTTCAAGTGAATTAGAGTTCATTTGATTTGAATTGGTTCAATTTGACCCATTTAGGTCAAATGGGTCAATTTGGGTTAGGTTGACCAATTGGTCAAATTGGGTCAAACCATGGGTTAGGTAAAGTTCAAATGATCATTTGGAGCCTATGGGTATCTTTGGTTTGGTTCAATTTGATTTATATTTGGTTTTGGTTTATTTAGGTTCACTTAGGTCAAATGGGTCAAGTTGACCAATTTGACCCATTTGACCCAATTGGGTTAGGTCATGGGTTGGTTTAGGCTTGGTTGATCATTTGAAATGTTTTGCAAGCTTCGGTTTCAATCAATTTTGGTTTGGTTTGATTTCAAGTTAATTTGACCTTTTAAGTCAAGTTGGGTTCATGGCCAATTGGGCTAGGTTGGGTCAAGTTGGCCAATTAAAACTTTGGTCAAGTTCAACAAGTGATTTAGAATGAATTTGACCCATTAGTTGTAATAAATTTGGCTTAGATTAAGATTTGACCATTTTGACTTTTTAAGTCAACTTGGGTCAAGTGGCCATTTGGGCTTGGTTTGGCTCAATTGATGGCTTGGTCAAGTTCAATCATTGATTATGAATTGGTTTAGATCAATGGTTTCAATCAATTTGGCATATAGTGTATTTTTGGCTAGTTTAAGTTTCATTTGAGATAAGTGTTGACTTGGTCAAAGGCTAGGTTTGACTTGGTTTGACCCAATTTGAGTGATTGATCATCCTAGGATGATTGTTGCTCACAATGTGAGGCTTAGATGGGCTTAGTTAAATCCAATTTGGGTTGGATTAGAATTTGGCTCAAAAAGGTGCTTTAGGTCACTTGGGGTCAGGTAAGCCTAAGTGGATCAGTTGGCTTGATCATGGCTTGATTCAAGTTTGGTTGAACTCACATATGGACTTATGATTGAAATATAAATCCAATTGCAGGTGATTTGGAGTCAAATGGGTTTTGATTCATTTGACAATTTTAAGTCAAATGGGTGAAAATGGGTTTGACTTGGGTCAATTTGATTTTGGTTTGATGATTGAAGTTCATTTTTATATTTGGTTTGTGATTGAAGGAATGATTCTTTGAAAAAAAAAATCCCAAGGATTGGATTGATTTGAGAATGTTTTGGCTAAGTTCAAGGATTTGACTTGAAAGGGTATATGTAGGATTTAAGTTGGGTTAGGATTTGAGTTTTGGATTTAGTTTTGTTTATTTGAATTTATATTTCATTTATATTTGTGAATTTAAATGAGAATATAAATGGGTTATGAGAAAATCTTTTGAATTTGGAGTGATTTGGATTTGATTTGAGCTAAGTCCATAAGATGGAATCAAAGGGCTTAGAAAGGTTTTGGATTTGATTTAAGATTTGAGAGAATCAATTAAGTTGAAATTGATTTAAGATTTGATTTAGAATTGATTTGAATTTGAAGGTTGACTTGAAAGAAGAAGGTAAGGATTTGGTTCAAGCTATATGATAGGCAAGTCTTCCTAAAACACCTAAGGCATAACTTATTCCTATAGCTAACTCATCTAAGTCTCTAGGGTTAGGTTAAGTGTTCACCTACTCACTAGAGATTTTCCCCTACTTTTATGGATTAATAAAGTAGGATTTATTTAAATCGGGTTCTAAAGTTCCCTATGGGGGCAAACCCTCATAGTTAATTACATCCTGAAGAAGGTGAATTCTTTAGAATACTCTCAAAGTAGGCAATTATTGTCCCCAAAGATTTCAAAGATATGACTGTCAATAAATTAGTTATGTTAGAAAATAAAGTGGGATAGATAAAAAAAAGGAGAGACTTATTATCGAAGCCAAAGGGAGATGAGTAGGGAAAGCTTATGATAGTAGGAAACCTAGTGAGCATTCCAATTTATCTTATGATTAGGCTTTATACATTTAAAATTGAAAAGAATTATATATATTTAAGTTGAAATTTTGTTAGAAAACTAGGACTTATAATCCCATAATACAGGATTATGAAAATACCTAAGAGGTGAGAATTTATGCCAGCAGCCCGAAGGAAATAGCTACCTTGGATCCTAAATCTAGGAAGCTTTAGTGAGGGCCAAAGCACAACCTATATCTAAGCGGAGATGGGTATATGGTTTACCTCCATAATAGTGGGTAAACCACATGACTGTTGGACTTATAATTGCCTAGAGTGGTAGCCAGTTAACTCCTCCTACATTTTAAAACCATGTGGTCAAGTCATATGATTTTACAAGATGGTTAGGCTATTTTTATTTAGAAAGAGACTAAAGTCCTTAAACCCACTCCCTAAGAGACTAGAGCATGAGTGGTATGAGTAATGACTTAGTCTAATGCAAATCATATCAATATTTATTTGCTTTTGGACTCTTCATTTTGACGAAGGCTATAGGATTTTTATATGCCTAAATGCATGTTGAAATGAGTTATGGGCTAAATTAAGAGAGAAAAGAGTGAAGCTCTCATCAATAGGAGTTGCTCTCATAGGTTAAGCAGTTCCCATATGTACAAGAATAGAGGCCCTCATTTACTAGAGTGATTCAAGATGATATGCATGATATTAAGCATACAACATCCAGCTAAGGGGTTATTAAATCTTTTAATTATCTTGATTTAATGCCTAGGCTTTATGTGAGGTTATGAGTTATTTAAAAAAATTTAGTTATGAGTTGTAGTTGGGGTAGAAAATTTTTTTTTTTCTAAGAGACTAATTGGATCTAGGCCGCACATTAAATCACCATATATGAAGAAATTAGAAAAAGATGTCATTTTTTACACAATTATAAACAAAGCATCAAACAATTTATAAACCCAACATAAAAGAATAACAGGCCGGTGTGATCGGGTACTGTCGTACAACCCGAAAAGAAAAATGTGTAGCCGAGCTCTATCCTTATACAACCCTATATATGAATGAATAATTATAATTACAAATAAATAAATGCTATGGGGGTCTTCTTTCTTCATATCTCTTTCAATTCTTCATTTGGGTTGGTTTGCTTTAAAGGCAACAGAGGGGCCTCCCAAGACAAAGCCTTCTAGCCACCGCTCATCCTAATCACCCAAAACACAAATCCTAATTTTCAATCCACAATTACATTAAAAATAGGAAAAGTAAATCTAACTAAACCTACAAAATAAGTGTTAGCTAAATACACCATACAACCCAAGTAGTTATATGTATAATTTAGACTTAGCACCCTACATATGCGTAACCAAGTCCGCTTATCCTAACTTAGATTATGCTTAAGGGTTAAGCAACCTACAAAAGAAATGCATTTATATTTATTTTAAGCACCCTTTAAGCACAATCTCCTACAGAAAATATAATTAGGCTAACCACGGTGTAACATCCCATCTATGAAGCATACACCCTAACATCCAGTCTACAATAATACATAATAAAATAAACATACATCAAACCATTGTTGACCTCATTTTTAAAATGAGCTCTCAATACCTCCATCTTAGGCATAGGACTCCTCTTAGACTTTAAGAGTTCCTTAGTCTTAAGACACATCTAGTGATTAGGTGAACATTCAACCTATAGAGACTTAGAAGAATTAGCCATAAGAATAGGTCATGCCTTAAGGGTGTTAGGAAAATTTTCCTACCCTTAGTTTGAACCATTCCTCACCTTCCTTCCTTCAAGTCGAACTCCAAATCAATATTATTTGATTTTTTCTAAACTCTAATCAACTCCATGTGATTGAAATCCATGATTGAAATTTATGATTGAAATCTAGGATTGAAACCCATGAATGAAATTCCTATGTATAAATCTTTCTTAAGTCCTTAATCTTCTTTTAAGGACTTAGCCTAAATCATGATTAAATCAATTCAAATTCATGAGATTTTCTCATAATTTGTTTATATTCTCATTTATATTCACATATATAAATGAAATATAAATTCAAACCAATCAAACTAAACTCAAAATTCAAAGTCAATTCATGAAATTTTCTTAAGTCCTTTAAGTTTTCCTTCTTAAGGACTTAACCTAAATCATGATCAAATCAATTCAAATTCATGGGATTTTCTCATAACTCATTTATATTCTCATTTATATTCACATAAATAAATGAAATATAAATACAAATCAATCAAATCAAATCCAAAAATTAAATTCCAAATTTAAAATACTTCTTAAGTGCTTAATTTCTTTCTTAAGGACTTAACTTAAATCATGATCAAATCAATTCAAATTCATGTAATTTTCTCATAACTGATTTATATTCTCATTTATATTCATAAATATAAATGAAATATAAATATAAATCAATCAAACCAAATTCAAAAATTCAAGCTTCAAACTCTAAAAATTTCTTAAGTCCTTTAAATTCCTTTTAATAGACTTGGCCTAAAATATGATCAAATTACTTCAGATCCTTGAATTTTTCTCATGATCCATTTACATTGTCATTTATATTCACAAATATAAATGAAATATAAACTCAAATATGAAAAAATAAATTCAAAATTAAAATTCAAATTCAATCAAAATCTAAGCTAAGCCATTCAAGTCAAAATCTCGAACTTAGCCAAATTAAATTCAAATCAAGCCAAACTCTTGATTTTCTCTCATGATTCAATCAACCCTACAGTCATGAATCTAAATATAAATACAAACCTCAATCACTAAATCAAAAAATAATTCCAAAAATCAAACCCCAAATCCTTTCATATTCTTCCTTTGAGTATGAAATTGTCAAATGAATCAAAACCTATTTGACTTCATACCACTTGCAAATGAATTTATATTTCAATCATAAGTCCATATACAAGTTCAATCAAACTCAAATCAAGCTTGGACCAAGCCATTTGACCCACTTAGGTTCACTTGACCCAAAGTGACCTAAAGTACCCTAATGAGCCAAATTTTAATTCTAACCAAATTGGATTGAATCAAACTCACCTATGCCTCTCATCATGGGATGATTAATCAATCAAATTTGGTCAAACCAAGTCAAACCTAATGGTTGACCAAGTCAACACTTAGCCAAAATGAAACCTAACATAGCCAAAATCTACCATATGCCAAATTGATTGAAACAAATGATCGAAGTTCATTCATGAACTATGTTTGAACTTGACCAAGTAAACATTTGAGCCTAACCTAGCCCAATTGGCCACTTGACCCAAGTTGACCCAACTTGACCTAAAAAGTCAAAATATGTCAAAACTTGATCTAACCCAAATTGATTCAAACCAATGAGTCAAGTTCATTCTAAATTGCTTGTTGAACTTGACAAAACCTCAATTGGCCAACTAGACCTAACCTAACAAAATTTACCTTAGACCCAACTTGACCTAAAGGGGTCATGTTGAGCCAAATTCAAACCTAACCAAAATTTATTGGAAACAAAGATATCAATTCACTCCATATGACTAACCAAACCTAAACCCTTGACCTAGCCCAAATAGGTCAAATGAGTCAAATTGGTTAACTTGACCCATTTGACCTACATGAAGTCATATGAGCCAAATTCAAAACTAAACCAAATTGAATCAAACCAAAGCCACCAAAATATTTCAAATGATCATATGAACTTGACCCAACCCTTGGTTTGACCCAATTTGACTAATTGGTCAACTTGATCGAGGTTGACCCATTTTGACCTAAATGGGTCAACATGAGCCAAACCACATCAAATGAACTCCAAATCCAATGAAACTTAGCCAAACCTATTTTCTCAATATGCCAAACATATTCAAATTCAAAAGTTAGCCAAATGACCATTCTATCCATAGGCCATAGAATAATTTTTTGCTAAATCCATGTGGAATTTGGTCAAGCCCTCTTCATATCAACTTGATACCTTTCTAATAGATCAAGTGGACCCAATGGAGAGTGGTGCACCCAACCTAATGTGTTTTGGTCAACCTAAATGGACCCAAGGCCAAAACTGACTCCTATCTCAAATTGGCTAATTTGAAAACCTCCCTCCACTTGATTTGAAGCACATGGGATATTACTAATCCACTCTTAAGCTCAAAATGATCATGTGCCAACTCCAAATAGATCAAAAAACCCTTTTCATATGGTCAATTGGATCAAAATGATAAGCTATGTGTTGGCCATCCGATTGCCATAGGGGGAGATATACACCCCCTAATTCCATTTGAGTTCAACACCCTCATTGTCCATTGAGTCCTAGAGAGTGTCAGGAGCTGTCAGAGAGCATTCCTAAGCTTCCTAGGAGGGAATTGAAATCAAGCTTTCTCAATTTTCATCCTTAAAAAATAGGGGAGCTCATCTGATTTCTTAACGTCTTTCATACTCTGATCCAATGCAATTGCCTTTGCACACTCCCTCAAGGGATCAAGTCGAGTGCACCCAAGCATTCACACAAGTTCCCAAAGCAAGGAGGAGTTGAATTTGATCAAAGCCACAAGCAAGGGGAAGAGGTGTTGGTCCATAGAGAGATTTACTCAACCCCAAGGCTTGAAACTTTCAATAGGGCTTCATCTCCACTAGACAATGCTACCTCATCAAACCAGTGTCGGCGATCAACTCTGGTGAGGTATGGAATTTTTTGACCACTAGGCTTAGGAGGTATTGGTCCTTTATGAAAGAAATGTTCATGGCATGAGAATTCCACAATTGGATAGGCTTGTAATTGTGCTTGGATGGTGTGGGTACAATCTTGTTCCAATCCGAGCTCAATCGAGCTCGAATCTTCTTAGATCATGGATAGTCTCCATTGATCCTCAGGAAAGAACTGGGGTGATCCTGATCGTCCATCCACACATTTTGGATGGACGGCCAAGATTAACCGTGCATTTTATAAATCATTTATCCCTTTTAAAACCAGGGGTGATCCCTGACCATTCGATCCTTGATAGAAGGGTAGGGATCAAACTGCATCCCGCTGCCATGTGTAAAGAGCGTTGATCGCTGCCACTACATGTCATGCTATGAGCTAAGAGGATTAGTTAGGGATTTAATTAATTTTAATTAATCCCTTAAGTTTCAAAAATTCTTATCTTCCTCAATAAAAATCAAAAAAATATGAGGTAAATTTCTACCAAAAGATAATTCAATCTAGAATATTCTAAAAATAATTTTAATGGATTTTGAATTATATTTTTTTATTTTGGGTTTTATTGGAAATCTTATTTTTCTAATTACCCCTTTATTAATCTTCTGATTAATCCCAAACTTCTTGGGTATGTTATGGGGGATGACTTCTGCCTCCCCTAATTTTCTTGGGATATATTGATGGCTTAATTGGGGGAACTAAAATGTATTTTCTAATTACTCCCTTAATGTAATTAAGGATAATTAAGGGTTTGATTAGTATTTTAATCTATTATTATGGTTGATTAAGGTTAGATCCAGTGAATAGAAGGCTTATGGAATAATTTTGGGATATTTTCCCTAAGCTATTCCCTAAATCCCATTTTCTTTTCTTAATCTTCTCTTAATTAAAGGTTAATTCATTAATTTCTCTCTTAATTAATTTCTTTAAAATTTAAAAAACTTTCAGAACTTAATTAATCTACTTTGGGTGGATGCTTTGGTGTTCAAGAGCCTAAGTTCAATTAAGGAAATCCAAACCCAACTCATATGTGAGGGGTGTTTTGAAATTACTTAAGTTAAACCCCTTAACTTAATTAACCATTAATCATGAGCCAAATTGCATTAGGCCCTTTTCTTCCTAGGTTCATTACAAGTTTAGATTCCTTGTGAGATTTTATGTCATCTCATTGGCTCATAATTACTTGGTTAACTATGCTAAGGTGGTGTAGGTAAGGTTTAATTAACTTGTTTAATTCATACCTTAACCTAACCAAAAATCTAAAATGAATATAATCATCTAAAAATTAAACAAAAATGTAAAACACATGTGGGAATGGGTTAGCAACAGCAAACTCAACTCACATTTTTAAAATTAAATCAAATTCTAAATCAAGAAAAAAATCACATTGAATAAACTTTGATTTATTTTAAGCTTTCTTATTTCATAAGTTTATCTTTAGGATTCAATTGAACTGAATGTGTTTACATGATTTCATTACTTTGATTCTTTCCCCAGCATGCTAAATATGTGTGTCATGTGGTTTCATGCATTCATACTTTTTAAAATTCAAATTCAAAATGAAAATGTGTACTTTATATTAAATTTGCATGTGCCAGTTAAAGTAGAAATATGAGTGGCTATTATCACTACAAAATTAAAATTATTTTTAAAAATATATAAATCAATTATCAAAACTAAAAGTGTGTTACTTATATTTTAATTATAAGCTTCCATGTGAGTAAGATATAAGGATGTGCTTAGTGTAGGCTTTCCTTCCTTCCAGTTTTAGTATAGTTTTGAATATGATTTGGTAAGATGTATGGTTCATTTGAAAAAAACCTAATACTTGCCTAATTCCATATCCTATTCATTCCTATACTATCACTTAAGAAGGATACCTATGCTTGCACATATAAATTTCATAAACAAAATGAATAAATTAATACAAATTTTTGCATTCCTTCTTTTCCATTTCATTTCTTTTGTACACATATTTGAAAGTGGTATATTAGTCTGGACAACCCCAAGATTGTGAGGCTTTAAGTAGCCCTAATTAGGTCTTGTACCTTATACCTCTGGTTAACAATGGCATTGTACTCACTTATGCCTTTCTTACCTTCATGTGTGCACGTGAAAATTGGATAAGAAATCCCTTTTCTACTTCAAAAAAATCATGCATCTTAAACTTCCAAATTTCCTTGAAGGAATCACTTAGCATGCATCATAAAGTGTGTTAAATATTCACATTTCTGTGTATAGATATGCATAAGACTCATTCATATTCATGTTATACATGTTGGGAAAGAAATGAAGTGATGTATATTTTTTGAATTTGGTCCATTTTATTTAATCTTAAAATGCCTTTCTTTTTGAATGGGTTTGTCTAGAGTTCATCTAAACTTAGAATTAATTAAAACATTTAATCAAAACATTCACTAAACAAAACTAAAATGTGAATCTACTTTAGAAATTACTTAGGTTAAGGAAGGAAAGAGAAGTTTCCTTCTCTTTCCCTCTCTTTATAACTTAGTAATTAATTATAGGATTCACTTGAACCTAATCAAAACATGAAATAAAATCAACCCAAAATAATTAAATTACTTAAATGAAACCCTTCTCTAAGTTGAACTTGTTTCACACTTAGAAAATTCTAACTTAAAGCCATAGCTAAGCATACCACACAAACCTCTAAAGCATACACACATTGAGCTAAGTCACTACTTCTAGCTTTAGGTTAAGGCAGTGCATGGTTTGATGCTTTCTTTTATTTTGTGATATATATTTTAGACTAGATTTTAGGATGTATGCTTGTGGAATGAATGGCAGGGCGACCTTAGTCTAACCATTATTTTCTGTAGGGGATTGTGCTAATGGGGCGCTATCATAAATAAAAATATAAAATGCTTTTGCTTGTAGGTGCTTATACCCCTAAGTATAATCCAATAGGCCAGGTGGACTTAGTCACCCATGTGTGGGGAGATAAGTCCAATATACATGCTTGGGATTTGTATGGTTTATTTTAACTAATCTCTATTTTGCAGGTGTTAGTTAGATTTCCACTTTTCCTTTTCATGTAACTTTGTGCAATTAGGATTTTGGAATTATTGTTATGGAGATTAGGATGAGCATTGATCATAAGATCCTATCTTATGCACCATGTGAGGCCTTGGAGCATCCACCTTCCAACCATCCAAAAGAAAGAATCAAAGAAGAAAGAAGAAAAGAAGAAGAAAGAAGAAAAGAAGAATGAAGAAATGAAGCTTGAAGACCCACATAATAATTAATTCCTTTCTTAATCATAATTTAACTTATTTGTAATCTAGGTTGTATAAGGGTAGAGCTCGACTACCTAATTTATTATTTTTGGGTTTGTGCAGTGGTGCCCAACCACAATGGCCTCTTATTCTTTTGCGATTAGCTTTATAAATTGATTGATGATTTCTTTAGCTTGTGCATTAAGTGCATCTTTTTTGATTAGCTTGTGCATTAAGTGGCATCTTTTCCTAGTTTCTTCCTTACTTTATGTATGGCCTGGATGTGGACTAGGCTCTTAGGGAAATATATCTTTTACCAAACTTAATAACTCAAAATTAAAAAAATAAAGAACTTATAATCTCACCTAAAGCTTAGGTTTAAAATCAAGATAAAAGAAATAGCAACCCCTAAGCTGGATGAGTATTTTTTTATAATATCATGCACAAATGCATCTTGCTTCACTCTTGAATTGGAGGGCTTCCACCATTGCCAGAGAAGCTTGGCTTGACCTTTGAGAGACATGGTTGAAACACACCTCCTCCCTTCTCATTGATTTTGGCCAATAACTTTATTTCTCATGCATTATGCATATGAATCCTATTAGCCTTAGTCAAAATAATTGTCCAAAAATGAAAAAAATGAAATATAAATTGTATTAGATTTAGGTCATTTGAAGCATGTCCTTACATGATCTATTCTTTTAGGGAGTGAGTTTAAGGACTTAGTCTCTTTCTAAATAAATAAAAGCCTAGCTATCTTGCATAAGCATATGACTTGCCTACATGAATTTAAAATTGTAGGAGAAGTTACTTGGCAGCCACCCCCAGGCAATTGTAAGTCTAAGCTGTCAGGTGATTTGTCCTCTCTTATGGAGGAATATCAAATACTCATTTTTCACCTTAGATTTATGTTGTGCTTTCAGCCTCTCCAAAACTCTCTAGATTTATGTTCTGAGGTTGCTTCTCCTCCTTGTGGGATATAAGCTTAAATCCTTACTTCTTAGGCATTTCCATAATCATGTGTTGTGGAATCATAAGTCCTAAATTTCTAATGAAAAATTCAACTCAAACAAACTAAATCAATTTCAAACATGTAAAGCCCAACCGTAGGATAATTTGAGATGCTCACTAGGTTTTCTAACATCGTGGGCATCTCCTACTTATCTTTCTTTCGGTTTCGATAATAATTCCCTCTCTTTGATCAATCCCATTTGATCTTTAAAAATGAACTAATCAATTGATAGTCCTTTCCTATTGAAATCTTTGAAGATAATGATCATTTACCTTAATCAAGAGTATTCTTAAGAGATCCCATCCCTTAGCATGTAATTAACTATAGGGGCATGCCCCTGTAGGGAACTTAACAAACCCGATTTAAAATAAACCCTACTTTACTTTTTCATGTAAAGTAGGGGAAGAATCTCTGGTACATATGCAGACCCATCGTCCTTAGGAGTCCTTATTGAGGTGATTAGGTCGATTAAAGGGTAGTGACTTCTATCTCCCAAGATAGTATACTATTCCTTGATGACATACCCGATCATCTGAATAAGCACATCTACGGATCAACGTGGCATCCTAAAAGATAAATTTTTATTTTCTTGCCTTTTTCTCCATAGATTGAAAGGCGACTCTATAAAATTTTTTCACCACAACCATGCACCACCCTAACATAAGGCTAAAAATGGTGACTTAATATAAGGTGTGATAAAGAGAAGAAAAGAGAGAATCACTCTCTTTTATCTCTACCTTAAGCCACATCTAAAGTAACTTAGTTAGATGAATTTCTTTTAATGAATGGCTTATTACATATTTTAAATTAATCCTAAGTTTATGTTCACTTTAAATAATCTCATTCAAATGAGAGAGGCATCTTAAAATTAATTAGAATAAACTACTATCACATGACACATATCCATTTATTTCTTTCCATCATATATAACATGCATATGACTTAGTCCTAAACATATCCATACATGCAATATATTTTGGCACACTTAAATGCAAGATGCAAAATGAATTTTATAAAAAAGAGGATTTTCATTCATTAGCTAAATACACATTCAAATGTATGAAAGTTTTAAGAAAGTACTTCACCATTATTTTGCACCAGGGGAGTGACATAGGAACCTCCTTGGGGCTACTTAAAGTCATGCATCCCTGGAATGTTCAAACTAATATACCAACTATTCTTAAATATATGGATGTATAAGCAACTATAAGAATAGAAAACCATGTAAAAGTAGAATTTAATTTAATTGATTGATTCATGTGAATGAATTAAAGCTCCATCTAAATTGTAATATCAAAATACATAAGAAGGAAATCAAACGGGTACATTGCCATTATTTTGAACCGGGGGAGTGAGTTAGGAACCTCCTTGGGAAAACTTAAAGCAGTGCATCCCCGAAATGTCCAGACTAATATACCCACTAACATTCATACTATGCAAATCAACAAATGAATGAAAGAAAAGGAATTTCACTTCATACACTAAGCTTATATTCACATGCACCTCCTTTGTATGTATAGCTACACAACATGTATTATTATTCATTAATAAGCTTTGGAAAATGCATTTGAGATTTAATAGCATATTTTTAATTAAGTCAACACATACAAATTTGACATAAAGGAAATCATTTCATTTTAATTAATTTTTTAAAAAAGGAATGAATGCATGAATCAAATGGCATGCAACATTTAATACAATTGGAGAGAAATAAAAGAAGATAACACCTAATTTCATTCAATCTAATTAATTCCTATGGACAATCATATTGACTAAGATTATTTAAAACAAACTAAAGTTTCTTATTACCACTTTTGACTTCATGTTCAACTTGATTTAAAAAAGCTATGAGAAAGATTTTTTCTAATCCTAATCTCATTCCCCATATGTGAGTTTATTTGATTCAATGAAAAAGAGCAATTAGGTGATTTTTATGGATTGATTAAGTTAGGCATAGATTAAATCAATTAATTAACCCTTACCAATGTTACCTTAAGGTAATTAATTAAACAATTATGAGCTAATATGATATGAAAATAAATTGATAAGTAAATAGCAATGCTCTAATGAAATGAAAGGGTCCTAATGTAATTAGGTCATAATCATTTAATAATTAAGCTTAAGAAGCTCACTTAATTACTCTTATGGTTTTTTCACACATGTGAGCTAACCATAATTTCATTAGCACTCTTTAGGTTATTGAACACCTAAAGCTCTACCCAAGATGGATTAAGGAAAAAATCAGATTTAAATAAAATTTTTAGAACAATTAAACAAATTAATTCCTTAATTCACCTCTCCTAAAAAGGGACTAACCAAAATTAATTATTATCTTAAAATAAGATGGGCTTAAGGGATAAGGTAGGGAAAGAGGTCCCCGCCTATTTTCATAAGCCATCTACTAGATTAAGCATAATTTAAAATGATTTGAATTCCAATTTAGAAAATTAAATTTCTAATTTGTTAATTAATTAATAATTAGGACTTTAGTTGAAAAGAGAGGGAAAACTAGAGAAGGGATTAGGAGGGAGGCTCCAACCCACTTCCCTAAGCCTCCTTACTGTTCAATAGTGATTAGGGAGTCCAAATAATTAATTAATCACTATTCACATGTTTAATCACTCCTTAATGAATGTAAGAAGGTAATTAGGGCTTAATCAATCAATTTCCCTAACTAAGCAACTAATAAATTCCAAAAAAAATAAGGGAGGCAGAGGTCATCCCCTTAAACATCCTTAGAAAGTTTGAAATCAATTGGATGATTAATTAAGGAATAATTAAGCTAATTTAGTTTTTAATTAAACCTTAATTATACTCTATTTATTGTTCAAAATCCTTTGGAAACTTTTTTATTAAATTCTTCACTGAATTATCTTTAAAATAAGCTATCATTTGCATTTTTTTGATTTTTCTATAATTAGTTATGATTTTTGGAAGTTTTAGCCATAAAATTAGATTAATTAACTCTAATTAAAGCCCTAATCTCGTCAGCGCCATGTGGCTGCTGATGCAGTGCGCTTTCCATGTGGCATGATGGGATAGGTTATTTAAGTTATCACATCATATGGCTAAGTCAGCAGGTGGTAGACGTGCTTTCTCGTGGACCGTTCGATCTAAGATCGGATGGCCAGAATTAATTCCATAGTTTAGAAGATAATTAGGGATTTAAGCATAATTTAATCACCACCATTCATTCTGATCATGTGGAACGTATGGCCCATGATCTTTCTCCTTCGTGAGTGACGAAAGACGGATGTCATCCATCTTTCTCCATTTGATATGAGCTCACCAAAGCTTGGATTGCTTCCAAAATGATCTCACACCATCAAGGGAAGGAGAGGGATACATCAATGGTCAAAATTGCATGACATACAAATTCTCTTTGAAAAAGACCAACCACTCTTCTCTAAAGCTATGATTTTGAGGAATTACCTCACTCGAGCTCAATACTGTTGGTGGGATTGATGAAGGTAGCTTCACCTAGTTGTGGCAAAGCCATGTTGAGAAGCATGGGCCTTGATTTGTGGTAGCTTGCCTTAAAGACCAATATCACCTTATTTGGCATTCAATCTTGATCGAACCTACCCCCCACCCCCCTCTAACGGCTATGGAGCTTGCAAAATGATTTTTTGGCTTCGACTAGATCCAAGGAAGGTGTGTGCAAGGTGGATTGAAGTTTAGTGGAGGATTGAGCAAATCGAACTTCGGACTAGCCTCCCCTGTTTTGGCTTAACGTAAAATTGAGAGAGGCAGAAATGGCAGAGCTTGGGAGCTTGGGGAAAGGCTGTGAAAAACTCTCTTTCACACTCTCTGGCTCAAATAAAGTAGAATGAATGAATTCTCATTTGAATTATGGGGGTATATCCTTTCAATTGCTGAGGTGGATGGACAGATTCAATCTCATTTTCTCGTCGATCGGCTGCCATTAGACCATCAAAATTGTCTCCATCCAATCCATGTGGCTCGCTAGGAGTGGGGGAAGGCTTGGGAGGTGGCTCAAGGTCTGATATGAGAGAGATCTTATTTCCTTGATCCTTTGGTTGCTTGGTTTGGAGTGAAGCGGATGAGATTGGGTTTCCTTTGGTTCATGGTTGATTCTAGTGTGCTTACAGTGGGCTAGGAAGGCTAGGCATACTCCATTTGGCAATTGGATGGCTGCCCATGTGATGGGAGAGAGAACTTTGCCAAATGGGGGAAGCATCCTATGTGAAAAAGTTTTTCCAATGGCTAATCCCCTTGGATGGGGCCCACTTTTCTTATGGGCAGACTTTGGGTTTGGTCAGCCATAAAGGTCCTATGGGTTGGTTTTGGGTGCTTTGGCTTCATTTGGTCAAATGAGTTCATATGGGTTCATGTTGGGTTAGGTTGACCAATTGGTCAAATTGGGTCAAACCAAGGCTTGGGTTGGGTTCAAATGATGATTTGTAGAGTCTTAGTTCAAGTGGTTTCAATCAATTTGGCTTATGTTTGATTTTGGCTCATTTGGATTCAAATAGGTCAAATGGACTAAGTTGACCAATTTTACCAAATTGAGTTGGGTTACGTGTTGGTTCATGTTTTGAAAATGATTGTGGCCTTTGGTTTGAATCAATTTGGATTTAATTTGAATTTTGGCCAATTTGACCTTTTAGGTCAATTTGGGCTATGTTGGGTCAAGTTGACCAATTGGTCAAATTGGGCTTGATTATGGCTTTGGTCAAGTTCAATAATTGATTTGAGATGAACTTGAGCCATTGGTTGCAATCGATTTGGGTTTAATTTGAACTTTGGCCAATTTAACCTTTTAGGTCAATTTGGGCTAGGTTGGATCAAGTTGACCAATTGGTCAAATTGGGCTTGATTGTGGCTTTGGTCAAGTTCAATAATTGAATTGGGATGAACTTGAGCCACTGGTTGTAATCAATTTGGATTTGATCATGATTTGACCCATTTTGGCTTTTTAGGTCAATTTTGGTCAACTTAGGACAAATGGCAAATTGGACTTGATTTGGCTCAATTAAGGGTTTAGTCATGTTCAATCATTGATTATGAGTTGGTTTGGATCAATGGTTTCAATCAATTTGGTATATGGTGAGTTTTGGCTAGTTTACGTTTCATTTGGGCTAAAGGTTGACTTGGTCAAAGGACCAAGTTGACTTGGTTTGACCCAATTGAGGTGATTGATCATCTCAGGGTGATTGTTGATCATGATATGAGATTTGGATGGCCTTGGTTCAATTTAATTTGGGTTGGATTAGAACTTGATTCAAAATGGATTCTTTATGTCACTTTGGGTCAAGTGGGCCTAAATGGGCCAATTGGTTTGGTTTTGGCTTGATCCAAGCTTAGTTGAACTCACATATGAGCCTAGGATTGAAAAATAAATCCAAGTAGGATCAATTTGGAGTCTAGTGGATTTTGGCTTATTTGAAGTTTTCAAGTCAAAAGGGTTAACTAGGGTTTAACTTGGGTTAATTTTAATTTGATTTGATAATTAGAATTTATGTTTATATTTGGCTAAATGATTGAGGGAATTATTGATTTATGAGAAAATTTATTAATTTTGGCTTGATTTGGATAAGATTTGGCCAAGTCCAATAAATTGGCTAAAAAGGCTTAAATTAGATTTTGGTTTGACTTTGGATTTGATTTTGGCTATTTGGATTTATATTTCATTTATATTTGGGGATGTAAATGAAGATATAAATATCCATAAGAAAATCACTTGAGTTTGGAGTGATTTGGAAGTAAATTTGATCAAGCTTAAGGATGTAGGTCTAAAAGAGCTTGAGTAGGGAATTGATTTAGTTTGATTTATTTTTGGTCATTGGATGGTGGGTTTCATTTATATTTGTGAATATAAATAAATATGTAATAGATTTATAAAGGAATCAATTAATTTTGGGTTAATTTGGTTTTAGATTTGAGTAAGCTCATGGAGGTAGGTCCATAGGGCTTAAGAGGGGATTTGGCTTGGTTTGATTTAGTTTGATTTGCTTTTGGTCATATGGGCATGGATTTCATTTATATTTGTGAATATAAATTAATTAATAATTAATTTATAAAGAAATCAATCAAGTTTGGATAATTTAGGTGGAGATTTGGCTAAGCTCATGGCATTAGGTCAAAAGACTTAAGAAGGAATTTTGGTTTCAGATTTGAGCTGAGGATTGAATCATTGGAATTGGATTGAGTAGGGATCTGGTAAATGATTGAAAGATTGATTTGATATTTGAAAAATCAATTGAATTGGGATTGATTTAAATTTGGTTAAGTCTAAGTCCATAAGATGAAATCAAAGGGCTTAGGAAGAATGTTGATCTTGGATTTGATTATGGGTTTCAATAATTTGATTTGGAATTTGGATTTAGATTTGGTATTTGAGTTATATTTGAGGTTTGGTTTAAGAAGAAAAGTTTGGATTAGGTTTAGTCCATAGGATAGGCAAGTTTTCTTAAGTCCCTAAGGCATAACTTATTTCTATGGCTACCTTATAAGTCTCTAGGCTTAGGTTAAGTGTTCACCTAATCACTAGAAGTGTCTTGAGACTAAAAAGCTCTTAGTGTCTATAAGAGTCCTAGATCCATGATGAGGAAGCTGAGAACTCACTCCAAAAGTGAGGTTAACAATCTCAATCTATGTTGTGTCTCTAGGCAAAGCTGTTGATCTTGGTGCTCTTGAATGCAATACCATTATTAGATATAATTCATCGAGAAACCCCGAACCTATATACAATATGGTTCCTGAAAAATTGGAGCACATGCTGAGCTGTGACCTCTATGAATGGGATCACCTCTGCCCACTTGAAAAAGTAGTCGGTAGCAGTTAGGATGAATCAATAACCTTTAGAAGAAGGAGGGTCAATCAAACTCACTATGTCGGTACCCCAACACTCAAATGGTCATGAGGCTAATGTAGGATGTAGAATATTTGGTGGTTATTGTAGGACCACACCGTGTACTTGACACTAGTGGCATCTCCTAGCTACTTCCATGCAATATGTAATCATCGACGGTCAATAATATCATAGTCTTCTAATCTTGGCTTTCATCTTCAGACCGGAATGGTGAGCTCCACATAATCTTGAGTGTACCTCGGTCGTGATCTTATGAGCTTCATGCTTGTCTAAATAACATAACCACATATGATCGAAGGGCTACTATTTCAAAGTGTCATCCACGATAGCATAGGAAAGTGCTCTCTGCTTCACCTGATGTGCTAGGCACTTCTCTTGAGGTATTTTGTCTCTATTTGGGTAATCCATGAATGGTTGCCTCTAATCTCACTCATCATCTCTTTTGGCAATGAAACCTTCTCTTCAAGAGAGTATCTCTCGATGTGTTCAGTATCAATAAGGGATAAGACTTGTCTATTTTAGACCCTTATCGATATAGACTCATCTTCTAGACATGCCAACTCCTTGGCAAGTTTGGCTAAAGCATCTGCTATAAAATTTACTCCTCGAGGAATCTTGTAAATGGTAACCTCTCATTTAGGCCAAGAGCTCCATAGTGTACTTGTGGTAGTGATGGAGCTTAGGCTTTAGAACCATGTAAGACCCAACAATTTGATTGATGACTAATTGAGAATCCCCGAAGATGTTGATGTTCTGGATACTTAGAGTAACTGCTAACTCTAGACCGGCAATCAAAGCCTCATATTCGCTTCATTATTGGTGTAAGGATTGGACATGTGATATAAGAATCTCATCATATCGCAGTCTTAAGTTAGGATGACTATTCCTACCCCTACATTTCTTAGAAGAGTATATCGTTGTTCTTCTCCCCTTTGAGAGGAAGCCGCACCATCAAAGTACATCTCCCAAAGGTGAATGTTAGTGTCCCCTAAGTTCTTGATTCATTCATCGGGGAGGTCATCACTAAACGGAGAGTCAACAGGGAGTGGGTGTGCTGCTAAGAAATCTACTAGTGCTTATCCTTTCACTGCACAGAGGGGTACGAAAATAATGTCAAATTATAACAAAATCATAGACTAATGTTCCAATCGTCTGAATAGCATTATCTGTATCATGAGATATTGTAATAGATTGATCCTAGAGATCAAGTTCACCTTATTAGAAAGTATATAGTGCTGTAGCTTTTGGAATGCAAAGATAAAAGCTAGGCAATGCTTCTCAATGGGCTGATAGTTTGCTTCAAGGTATTAGATGATGGCTGAGGTAGTAGAGTGCATTTTCTTTCCATTCATAGTTGGCTTGGGCCAACAACGCACCAAGGGAGTCATCTAATGCAGTAGTGTAAAGTATGAGTGACTTGATTGGGATAGGGGCTGCTAGAACTGGCAGCTTCATTAGGTAGTGCTTGATGTCTACAAAGGCATGCTGACACTTGTAATCCTACTTGAACTTGGCATCCTTTTTAACAAGTGCTGAGAATGGCTAGCATCTTCCTGATAAGTTAGATATAAAGCATCTTAGATATGCCAACCACCCTTAGAATGATCTCAATTGAGTTAAACTTTTAGAGGGTGGCATTTCTGATATCTCCTTGATCTTCTCTGGATCGATTTTAATTCCTTGGTGTCAGAATATAAACCCAAGGAATTTCTCTACTCTGAATGCACACTTCAGGGGTTCATTTTGAGGTTAAATTATCTTAACCATTCAAAAACTACTCTGTCAAAGAGGTGGTTTTCCTTTTCTTTACTTTTGACTATGAGATCATCGACATACACTCGACTTGATGATGAATGAGTTCATCAAAGATTCGAGTCATGGCCTGCTGGTATATAGCACCGGCATTTTTAAGGTGACATGACCTTATAATAATATATTCTGATCAGGATTCAAAAAGTAGTATTTTTCTCATCTTTAGGGGCCATCTTTATTTAGTTATATCTAGATGAGCCATCCATGAAAGAGAAGATTGCATGAGATGAGGCAATGTCCATCATCAGTTATAGTATCGGTAGTGGAAATTCATCTTTTGGATATGCCTTATTTACATCCCTAAATTGACGCATATGTGAATTTGTCCATTCTTCTTCTTAACTGGGACAACACTAGCTAACCAAGTAGGATATTTTTCTTCCTGGATGAAGCCAACATTGATCAATTTCTTGACTTTAAAAATGACCTGTTGTTCGATGTCTAATCGCATACATCTAGGAGCTTGCTTGATAGGGTTAGCACTAGGTTATATTGTTAGTTTATGGACTGTTACGTCAAGAGACAAGCTGGGCATCTCTTCATAACTCCATGCAAAACAATCCTTAAACTCAGTCAATAGCCTAACTAAGTCATTGGTTTCAATTTTATTCAATAAGAAATTGGTGTATGTCGGACGTGGATTGTCTTTAGTCCCTAAGTTGATTTCTTTGAGCTCGTTGATGGTTGACTTGATCTCTTCTTTGAACTCTGGCGGTGCAACTTTGACTTCAAAATCATCTGGATTATCTGAAGTTTCTAAGCACTCCTTTTCATGTGAGTTAATGAGGTTTGAAAAGAACCTATCATATTCCAAATGATTGGTGATGATTAAGTAGTAATAGTCATCGTCGACTGGACCCACTGTACCGAATCCTAGTCCTAGTCTTGCTTGAGAGCTTTTGCATTTGTTCTTCTATAGTCTTTCAAAGTAATCTGAACTAAGCTTTGACTAAACCCTTTTCTTTACTAGATTATGAACAGAAGGTGAGTATCAATCAAAAGGTAATTCTATTAAATCTTTATACGAATCATCCTCATGTTCTACATCAACTTTTTAACTTGAGGATGATGCTCCCAGAAGAACCTCTGAGTCTTCACATCTGTGGATGACATAGGAGCTTCCTTAACTACCAAACCTTCAACATTTTGTTAGGAAAGTGAAGTTAGAGCTAAGGTTCTCAATTGATGCCTAAATGTTTCATATATAGACTTGGATACACTTATGCTTTGCTTTAGAGCTCGATCTTCATTGCTATCTGGCTCAAATATCACCTCTAAAGGAATATGCTGCTGAGAAGAGTTGGTTGGCGTGCTAACCATATAAGACTCATCCTCTAAACTAGATTCTAAGTTTATATGGATAGTAGGTGCACTCCTGGTAATTGGGACATATCTCTTATTGAGTGGCCAATAAGGAGATTTTACACCCATGGGACTGCCTCTGAACTGGCCTCTTCCTTTGCCTAGTGGAGGTCGAGTCATCCTACCCATATGTTCGAATGGAGTAACGAACTGTGGGTGGAATCTAATGTCGGGCTCTATTTCCTCCTCTAAGTCTATTTCTCACTCCCTTTTATTTTTTTCATCTTCTCTTCTTTTTTTCTTTTTATTTTTCTCTTTCTTTTACTTTTTCTTTCTCTTTTATTTTTGAACTTTGGCCATGTTCAGTAGACTTATTGATTTTGAGGTAGGTAGTAAGCCGTATCCTCGTATATGCCGACCTCTTGAATTAAAAATGGCTTGAGATCTCCTTTAACACAGTAGGCGATCCTATCTCTCACAAACTTTATACACTAATGTAGAGAAGATGGGACCATGTTATTTTTATGTATCCACGGTCCCCTAAGCAAAGCATTGAAAGATATATCTGAGTCTATAATATGGAACTTGGCTTCAGTCTTCCAATCATCTATCTCCAAGGGCAACACTATGGAGCCTAAGGCCCTCTCATGTTGATCATTGAATCCTCTCAACATCACCCTTTCTTTTTGGAGTTTAGAGATATCGATCCTCAAGTAGGCAAGGGTTCTTAGACTCATAATATTGGCACCTCAGTCAACCAATACTCTAGATAGCCAACATCAATTATAATGTAAAGAGGATGGTTGTGCTCGGTCATCCCTAGAAGTAAGTCTTCATCATTGAATGTAACTCCTAAGATGTCCTTCGAGTGGCATGCCTCTTCTTCAGTAGTGATCAATTGAACTAAGCATATCTTTGTATCAAGTAAAGCCTTAATTAGAGATTCCCTCATATCTTTGGATAAGACAAGGGCGTCATATATGCTTAACTTAGATGGCAACTTTCTAAGATGAGCGAGTACATTATAATCAACCCTGGCTTGGTCCTTGACAAGCTTATCCATAGGTGGATCATCCTATAGAGGGGCTATCGGCTTACTGAAACCAATGGATTGCTTACCCTTATCTTGAGGTGTTACCCTAGGAGGTAGAACTTTGCCCCTGTAAGTTTACTTTAGTAACTTCATGTGACAGGTTGGTGGAAAGTTCTACCTGCTCATCGGGTATACCTTCAGCTTCTCCTGTGAGACCCTCAGAGTCGGTTGACTCCAAGTCAATCTTAATGGGTGAACCCGATTGATTCAGAAAAGGAAAGTTCAATTCTGAATCACAAGAGGAAGGATCAGAAATATTTGCGCTATTATTGTTATTTAGACTTGGAGAGCTTTCAACTGGAATGAGATCATCAAGACTATCAAGAGTAGAGAAGATATAAGTGGAATCTAATTTCTTTATTGATTTCTTTTTAGGCGGAGTTACATGATAGAAATCAAGTAAAGTAAGAAGAGTGAGGGGTTTAGTGCCCTCATCTGTAGATATAATATTTCTGCTAGTAGAAGAAGAGACGGATGACATGGTAATGGCTGCAATGGTGGAAGGATTGCTAGACCGGGATGGTGGTTGTGCTACTTGACTATCCCAGGCAAGTGTGGACTGCTATTGCTGCTGTCGAGCTCCCACTCTCCCCGAGTTATCTTTGGAAACTTGCAAACCTTCCTTGATGTTGGAGGTTTGAGCTGCTTCAAGCACCTGCAAAGAAAGTTTCTTGATCTTAGAAATGATCTTTTCAGAGGTTCGAGATAAGTAAATATTCTAACCTTCTTTTGTCCTAAGAGGATCATATGTATCCCCAAGGATTACTCTAAAAGAATTGGATGGTTGTTCTAACAAGTAATCCTTAGGGATAATTATGACACCTGACTTATAGCTGCTCTAAAGCCAGTTCTTGAAAGTGATGTAATATTTTAAGACATGGCCTAACATGTAGTGCTAAGGGTAAAAGATAGGATCATTACTCTTGTCCACTTCTTCTAGCCTCTTAGGCTCTGGTAGCTAGAAATTAGGTTTCTTTATGAGATTTTTAAAGATTTTCCTGACTACCTCCCTCTTGAATGAATAATGCTTATTTAATTTATTCAAAAGAGTAAGTAGATAGTAGATACCTGGTGGTGAATTTGAATACCACTGATGTGCATACTACTATGGAGGCGACGACCACTGTGATAGCTGTGATGGCTGGTATGATGGCCAAGGTGGTGGAAGAGGAGTTGGCAAAGGAAGCTGCTGAGCTCGTGGTCTCTCAAACTAAACTTTAGCTGGCTGCTTCCCTCTATCCACTGACACAACTATCCATGGCCTCTTCTCAAACACTTTTTGTGGCTTTGGTTTAGATCATTGGTCTGAAAGTCAACTGTTTGGCTTCCTCTTGTAGATTGGCCACCTTGTTGATTAATTTCTCAAAGGTTTTGATTGTGAAGCCTTTGAGGATGAAAGCAATTGAGTCATTGATATTCTTAAGAAGAATTTTAATGGCATGTTGTTCAGACAGCTATGGTTGGCATTTCATACTCAGGTTATGCCACTTGGGAATGTAATCAATAAGGGACTCACTGGGGTTTTGTTTAGTGTGGTGTTTTATTTTGGAGAATGAGAGATGTGTGGGACACCATGTAGATCCGTAGGTGTATCAGGTACAACATTGATGAATGATGTACTATCTCGAGAGATAGAAATCACCATTTTACAGTGGACCTAATCACCTAATAAGGACTCCTAAGGCTAATGGGTCTTCGAATGTACTAGAGATCTTTCCCCTAATTTATATGGAAAAAGTAAACTAGGGTTTATTTTAAGCTGGGTTTGTTAAGTTCTCTATGGAGGCAAGCCCTTACAGTTAATTACATCCTAAGAAATGAGATTCCTTAGGAATACTCTCAATTAAGGTAAATGATCATTGTCTCCAAAGATTTCAAAGATAGGACTATCAATCATTTAGTTATTTTTAGAAAATGAAGTGGGATTGAGCAAAAAGAGGGAGTTATTATTGAAAATAATGAAAGATGAGTAGGGGATGCTCATGATACTAGGAAACCTAGTGAGCATCCCAAACTATCTTATGGTTGGGCTTTACATTTTTCAAATTAAAGAGACTTATATTTTTGAGTTGAATTTTCATTAGAAATCTTGGGCTTATAATTCCACAATATAATATTGTAGAAAAACCTAAGAGGTGAGGATTTATGCTTGTAGCCCACAAAGGGAAACAACAACCTCAGATCCTAAATCTAGGGAGCTTTAGCAAGAGCTAAAGCATGACCTAAATCTTAGCCAAAAATGGGTATATAGTTTATCTCGACAAGAGAGAATAAACCACCTGACTGTTGGACTTACAACCGCTTAGGGGTGGCCACCAACTAACTCCTCCTACAACTTTAAATACATGTAGGCAAGTCTTATGCTTTGTAAGATGGCTAGGCTATTATTTCTTTAGGAAAGAGACTTAGTCCTTAAACTCACTCCCTAAAAGACTAGATCATGAAGGGCATGAATAATGTCTTAAGTCTAATGCAAATTTTATCAAGCTTTATTTTAATTTTTGGACATTATTATTTCACACAAGCTATGGGATTTCATATGCCTAATGCATGAGAAAATTGGTTATGGGTCAAAAATAAAAAATAATGAGGTGTGTTTCCACCATGGCTCTTAAAGGTCAAGCCATTTTCTCTGGCAAAGATGGAAGCCCTCCATTGGCAAGAGTGAAATAATATGATTCATACATGATGTGAGACATACAACATCCAGCTAAGGGGTTGCTGAATCTTTTATTATCTTGATTTATGTTCTAGGCTTTAGATGAGGTTATGAATTATTTAGTTTAATTTTGAGTTGATTAATTGGATAGAAAATTTATTTTTCTCTAAGAGTCTAATCACCGCCATGCCATTCAACAACCATCAAATAATTAAGGAACTATAAAAATCATGACATCCTAATTGGACAATCATAAACAAAACATCAATCAATTTATAAAATTAACGCAAAAGAATAAGAGGTCGATGTGGTTAGGTTCCACCGCACAACCTGAAAAAGGAGAATGGGTGGCCGAGCTCTACCCTAATACAACCTGGATTATAAATAAATAATTATAATTATGAAGAAATAAATGTTATGGGAGTCTTCATTCTTCATCCTCCATTTCTTCACCTGCATAACAAATGTTAGTTAAACACACCATACAACTCAAGTAGTTATAGCAGTAATTTGGACTTAATACCCCCACACACGGGTAACCAATCCCACCTGTCTTAGCTTGAGTTATGCTTTGGGTATAAGCAACCTATACAACAAAAAGCATTTATAATTTTATTATAGGGCCCCTTAAGCACAACCCCCTATAGAAAGCATGATTAGGCTAATATCGCCTTATCATCCAGTCTACGCACATACACCCTAACATCTATTCTAAAATCTTACATCACTAAACAAAATCATACATCAAACTATGCACCACCCTAACATATAGCTAGAAGTGGAGACTTAGTCTAATGTGTGTACTATTTAAGGTTTGTATGGCATGTCTTAGTTAGGTTTAAGGTTGGAATTTTTTAAATGTACAAGATTCAATTTAGATGGTAGTTTTAGTTTAAGTGATTTAGTTGACTTTTTTAATTTTAGTTGGTGATTTAATTTGGTTTGAATGAACCTACACTTAGTGGTAAATGTTGTGAAGAGATGAAAAGAGAAGAGAGTTCTCTTTCATCCCTGTGGGCTCTGAAAATTCACCACCAACTCTCGATGAAGAGAGTATAATTTAAAGTGTCGGTGTAATTTTCAGAAGGTAGTTGAATAGTAGATAAGACACTACCCAGAGATTTTGCCCTCATTTTGTTCGGACTTTAGATCTGGTTCTAGGTTTCTTATAGGCGCAAGCACCTATAGTTAATTACCCCCCTCAATGCTGAGAGAGAACTTTCGATTAAGGCTAGTCATTAGGTCGTTTAATATATAGCGTATAATAGTAGCATGTGGAGTTTCAAAATTTAGATTTATGAAATTCATTATATTTAACTTAAAGCGGATGGGGGAACGATGATGTGCTTGATCTAGATCTCATGGTTCCATCATCCTGAGCTATCGCGGTCCCTAGTCAACTTAGTCAGAGGAGGTAGTCGACCCAACCTGACCGAAGGATCCTTATCAGCAACACATGGGTTACGTCATCTTAGAAATCCATGTAAACCTGGGGTGGTGTTTGTCTAAGAAGACAAGTTTAAGTCTACCTTTGCTAATAGAGGGCTTTTTGCCCAATCAAGTATACCATATGATTAATAACTCAAAAGATAGAGCCATTGGGGAGAATACAAGATACAGTCGTGACTGTAATATAATGGTGTCATTTAGCGACAACCACCAGGTCAAAGTACTCTAGTCGTAACTATATCAAGTGGAGCCTACTGGCCAAGCCACACAGTCAGAGGACATGGGCCACATCCTTGCTGGCATGAGATTATTTGAGAGTAAACATAGTTGTGTACTTGATTTAACTTTGGCTCCATTGTGAGCTAGGATTTTCTTAATTTGTCACCTCCGACAAATAATTGTGGATGGTGAATCGATTTTTTAGCTTTAAGTTCTTTAAAAATTAAATTTCATTTTAGAATTTATAATTTGGTGATTTATTTGATTTTATATTTGCATTGATACTTGAGTTTGATTAATTTAATTTGAGGTTGGAAGCACATTTTTATGATAAGTATCCCCTCCAGTTGAAATCTTCATTCAACAGAACCATCATCGAGGTAGTTTACTATTTCGCTATTTAAGATCCTGTCAACTCTATTAATTTAATAATAGAGGATCAGATATGCTATCATATGACAAAATTAGCTTCTCAATGTTTTACTAAGTTGAAATTCATATAATAGATTTTAAGTTTTATTAACCTGGACCCAATCCTAAGACTAAACCGAGAATCAACCCGCGTAGCATCCTCAGACACTAAATTTCAACATTCAGCATAGTGTCCGGGCCCATGCAGATGTATTTAAGAATACTCGCACACTTTTGAGAAATTAAATTTGGGTTTTAATCATGCTTTATATGTGTACAAGAGTTTAATTGAAGCCTTAATTAATGCCTTCTGTTCACTTGTATGATGTGTTGCGAATTTGGTGGCGTATGTTGTAAGTTTCAACTCTCATCAAATTATTGAGATTGGTATTTATTTATTTTCATATAGTTCATAGCTTATTGAGCTCTTTAAGTTTTAATGGAGCTTAGCTCATGATCATTGAGAAGCTCATAGGCAACTATCAAGATCACTGGAGGCTTTACTAAAATTTTGTTCTTGTTAGGAGACAAACCCTCAAGTTCATTAAAAGTCCTATTATTTTCATCAACAAGTCGTCAAGTCCCCTGTAAGATCATTCTTATTAAAATACTTTTAGAATTTTATATGTAAATTTAATCTTTAATTTGTCATTCTCAAATAAATTCAATTTAAGCTCATTAACACTTTTATTTGTTCTTGTTTAAGTCTCCCGTCAGTCCAAAATTCGGTAACCTCTGTGTACGCCCATCATTGAGCTAACCTTCTTATTCTGAGCATAACTGTGTCTTGCGATAATGCTGGTCTTCTACAGTAGCTCTTTGAATATACAGGGTCTTCAAACACCTGTAATTTTAATTCAAATTTTAATTTTGAGCTTCGAGTTCACTTTGTATTAAATTAATTAGGGTCACTATTCTTTGAATTTGACCTCGCATCTTCCCCATATAGGAGTCATGACTGGGTTTCGACTCTCTTGAGCCGCTGATGTCTTATGACACCACCTTTCTTCTACCCGTTAGCTCTTCTGAGCATAACAGGGTCTTCAAATACCAGCATAAAAAGAGCATACATGTTGATTTATTCTTTAATTTACCATTTTTTTAAAATAAGTTTAATTTAAGCTCGTCAAAACTTTTATTTGATTTTATTTAAGTCTCCCATTAATCTAAATTTTGGCGACCTCCCGTCCATAGGGCTTGGGTTTCTGTCGACTCTCTTGAGCATAGGTGGTTTCTTGTGACACTATGGTCATGGTCTTTCACTCGTTAGCTCTACTAAGCATAACGGGGTCTTCAAATACCAGCATAAAAAGAGCATACATGTTGATTTATTCTTTAATTTATTATTTTCAAATAAGTTCAATTTAAGCTCGTTAACACTTTTATTTGTTTTTGTTTAGGTCTCCCATCAGTCCAAAATTCAATAGCCTCCCGGCATCGTCCCTGCATAGGGGGCTGCATCGGGAGTCTATTTGGCCTTCCCGTCAGCTCTACTGAGCATAATGGTCAGTGACTTGCGACACTACGGCCGCAATCTTCTACTCATTAGCTCTACTGAGCATAATAGGATCTTCATACCTTTGCTTATCTCTGGATGGTTCACCTTGATTCCACCAGAAGCAGAGAGAACTGAAATAGCATTGCTTAACTTTTGTTGCAAGAGAGTTCTTAGCATGTGTTTGACAGTTGTATGTTATCAACTCTTCATCAGTTCTATGATGATTGGGAATTGTGTTGAATTTTTCATGCCTGCATAGGTGCGGGTATAGAGCAAGAGTACCACCTTGATCATTGTCATTTGCCCTCAACATCACAAAGACATATTTGAGGAGAGGAATTAGAGTTAGAGAGTGAATAATCAGAGAAAGAGCCCTAATAACATCTTTAGGATCATTTATCCCATGAGAAAATGTATTGTAAAATACATATAATGGGGATGTTCCCAAATCTCCAAACACCACACCAAGGCTCTGGAACACAAGCCACAGAAATAATAGTGAACAAAATTTCTTCTCTCTGTACATATTCCTAAGTTTGTTGGCCTCTTCATCCATGAGCTGATCAAGCTTCTAATCCAAATCCCACATGCTTCTTTTTCCACCATCTTCTTCCACTGAAATCGACGACATCATAACCAACAACTCTCAACATCGAACCTCAACTGCTCCCCAAACAGAATTCAAATCACCCTCCAGAACTACTACATAATGTAGAAGAATAAAAGGATGAGGAAGAAGGCTCAACTACTCAACCAAGAGAACCCGCTCCTAATCTCCCAGCTCAAACAGAAGCTTTCCAAGTCCTCTTTCTCGAGACAGACCACAAACCTTAAGCTCTGCCCAGCCGCCATGTTTGGCCTCAATAGTCACCCTTCTGCTACAACTAAGCCCAGTAATTGAATGTCCCTGGATGCAGCCATTAGAAGCAAAAGCCAGTGTAGTACGGCTGTAGTAGTTGAGTTCTCTGCCCAGAGTTGTCCACTTAGGGATCTGATTCTAAAGATGTTGTGTGCGGAGCCATGGAGAGAATAAGAGGATGAGCTATCACTTGAAAGCTGTGACCGGCGACAGCCCAATAGTCAGCCTAATCGTGTCACAGGATTAACAAAACAAGATGAAGGGATTCGACTACTGCTCAATTGGATGAACAGGAGAGAGTCACGAGAGAGGGAAGTGCTGGAGAGGTCTGTTCGGTCTCTGTGTGTGTGGAGTTTGGTTGGAGATAATAAATGTTAGAGGGAAAATTTGCCCAGAGAAGAATGGACTATCCGTGAGAAGAGAGCACGCCTAAACTACTATTCTCAAAAAGTAGATCCATTATATATATATATATATATATATATATATATATACCCTCTCCTCCAATCAGCGAGAGTCGAAATCTGATCAAACAGAATAGAAGGGATCTCTCTCTCTCTCTCTCTCTCTCTCTCTCTCTCTCTCTCTCTCTCTTGCCTCAGTCCCCAGAAGCTCGGCGTCTCTAGGTTCGATTTCTTCCCTTGGTCATAGAGCTTGGCTGTTTTGTGCAAGATCCTCTCTTCTTTATTTTGACCACCTCCTGGGGCGGAGGTCCCCTCCCTTCTTATGGATCATGATAGGGGCTTGTTCGCCAACTTCCCTCTTCTTTCTTCAACTATTTCTCACTCTATATTGGGTGCTCATCCTCAATCCTTGACCTCTATGTCCATAATGCAATGTAAACCCCACTTCATGCAATTGGAAAGAATTGCTAATGTCCCAAAATGAGAAAAGTAAGTCTATTGCTTTATCATATATTCCTACTCCGTCGAATGAAATCTACTTCTCTAAATATGAACTGCTAGAAGGCTAGAGGGATTGGTCTTTTTCTCTAGTCGGTCACGCAATTGGAAAACGCCCTTTCTATGGTTCACTCCTTGTGGCAATCAAAAGGAAATGGGCTTTCATAGGGGGACTGGAATTGCTATCACTAGAAGGGGATTTTTTTTTCTCTTTAAATTTACATGCTCTGAAGATTACGAAATGGTATGGGATCATGGATCGTGCTTCTTTAATGGAAAGCCATTTATATTCCAAAAGTGGTCGTGGGATTTTCGACCATCTAAAGAGCATATTTTTGAAATTCCTATTTGGATTAAATTGTCAAACTTCCCCATTTGTTGTTGGAACGAAGCCAATTTCTCTAAAGTTGCAAGCTCTGTAGTTATTCCCCTTGCTATTGACAATCTTACTGCATCTAAATCAAGGATCACACTTGCTAGAGTTTGTGTCCAAGTAAACCCTTTATCTTCCTTGCTAGATTATGTTTCCCTGAATTTAAACGACTGTAAATTTCATCAAGAGATTCTTTATGATTGGAAACCGAAAGCTTGTTCTAGATGTTCTTCCTTTTCTCATGAAAATGAGGCTTGTCCACTCAACCCTGAGAAAAGACCAATATCAAGGGGTCGTAGTCGCAGTCGTATCCCTCGTGCTCCCCTTAAGCCTCCTGTTGCTAAAGATCCGAGCTCTTCTGGCCTTCCTGTGACTCAGACTTCTCCAAATCCCTTAACTCATACTACCTCCATTCCTTCAAATCTAAACACCTCAGAAACTACTCATATTAATGACCTCAATCAAACGCCAGTTCACTCTCCTTCACAAAAGATAATTCTGATAATATCCCTTCTATTATCGTTATAGAAGAGCAACCTCAATCTGATTTGCCTCTATAATCTGAACTTCCTATAGCTATTTCCACTAGGGTAATTACCCGATCCTTTGCAGCTTCTCCAGCTCATACTCAATCACAAAAATCTTCAGAACAATTATCTAAAACCCCAAGTAAAAGTGAGCAGAATAATGATCATTTCAAAACCACATCGAGTCACAATGGGCATAGCCACAAAGCTACATCCAAAAGGAAGGGAAAGTAAAGATTACTTTATCGATGTCCATGAATCCAAAGATTGGGTGTTGGAATGTTCGTGGACTCCTTGCTAAAGGTAGATTTTTTTACTGCAAAAGAATTGTTTAGAAATTTAATCTTGATCTTCTTTTTCTCCTCGAAATAATGTTATCTCCCTCATCATTGAATAATGATTTCTTTTCTAGAAAACTCAATATGTTCTCCCAAGAGGAATTGCTCTGATAATTTTGATAACTATCCAGGTGGTAGAATTTGGATTAAGTGGAATTCAGCAAATTTATCTTTTAAGATAATTTTTAAGGATGCTCAATATATTCATGGTTCTGTTGAAAGTAATGGCATATCTAAATTTTTCATTACTTTTGTCTATGGTCATAACAATCCGGTAGATAGAAGGACCCTATGGAATGCTTTGCATAATATTGCTACTTCAATAAATGCCCCTTAGATAATACAAGGGGACTTCAATTGTATCATCTCTTGTAAAGAAAAATTAGGGGGTAATCCTACTCCAACTAGTAAAATGACCGACTTCAGAGATTGCATACAGGATTGTGGGTTGGTGGACCTTCCTAGCACTGGTTTGTTTTATACTTGGTCTAATCTTCAAATTGATAACCCTATCTTTACTAAGATAGACAGAGTTTTATGTAATACCATATGGATTAACTCTTTCCCTTCCTCTTATTATAAATCCTCTCCACCTCTATCTTTTGACCACTCTCCTTTAATTTTATTTCTAAACAACCTTTCAGAAGCCTCGTCAAGGTTTTGTTTTAAGAACAATTGGAGCTCCCATATGGAATTCCTTGGGGTGGTCAGTTCTGCTTGGAAAACTTTTTACTATGGTGATCCGCTTTTTGTACTTTTAAAGAAGATCCAGGTAACTAAAGTTCTACTCAAAAAAAAACAAAATTGGAATTCTTCATCTCTCCAATCTCAGATTCTATCTACAAAAATGGATCAAGAAGATATTCTCCTAGGCTTGAATTGGACCCTTCTAATGATGCTTTAATAAGGGAACCAGTGGATATCAGAAATAAATATTCTAATCTGATTAAGGATGAATACAATTGGGCTGCCCAACAGGCTAAGGCACACTGGTTAACCTCTTCTAATGATGATATTAAATTCTTATATTGCTCTATAAAGGTCCAGAAAAACTCTAACAAAATTCAAAGTCTTGAGACTGACAATGGAGCTATATCTGAGCCTATCTCTATTGAAAATTAGATTTGCAATTATTTCTCTTCTCTTTTCAACTGTAGGGGGTCAAGTGTTAATTCCTTTTCAAATCTTCCTATAGGTGAACGAGTGACTTCTATGCATGCTGAGGAGCTGATTTTTGATATGACTGATAAAGAAATTATTGAGGCTTTGTACAGTTTTGAAGATAATAAATCTCCTGGTCCTGATGGGTTCAAAGTAAAATTTTTCAAGGATTCTTGGAATATTACTGGCAAGCAATTCCTTTTGGCTGCACATCACTTCTTTAAAATCAGAAAACTACCTTCTCCATTTAAACATACTCTCATTACCTTGATCCCAAAAACTAAACATTCTAATGCTCTATCTGATTTCAAACTTATATCTTTGTGTAATACTTTCTATAAAGTGGTGGCAAAGGTAATTGCAAATAGACTTAAAATGGTCCTTCCATATATCACTTATATGGCCCAGTCGGCTTTTATTAAGGGGAGAGATATATCAGATAATATTGCTCTAGCTCATGAGATTAGTTTTGATCTCTTATCTAGAAATCACGGCACCAATTTCATAGCAAAACTTGATATTCGGAAAGCATTTGACCTTATCAATTGACAAGCTCTTCTTCATAGGATGGCCCAAAAAGGTTTTCCTCTCCATTTTATAAAATGGATTGAATCTTGTATTTGTGATATTCCTTTTTCTGTGGTTCTAAATGGTGAGATTAAAGGCTCATCAAATGGTCTTAGACAAGGATGTCCCCTCTCACCATTCTTGTTTACTATTGCAATGGATACACTCTCTTGTTTACTTGATGAACAAGTTTCTTTTGGAAATTTTATTCCTGCAATGAGTGGGAACTGTGCTATCTCTCATTTACTATTTGTTGATGATCTTTTGATTTTTGGTTCTGCTAGTAGGCAAACTATAAATTCTCTTAAATACTCTCTTAATATTATGGCTGATTACTTTGGTCTGAAGATTAATACGGATAAGTCTACTATTTATTTTTCTAAAAACTTCACTCAAATGGAGCCCTTATGCAAATTGAACATTGAAAGGAAGTTTTCCTTTTAAGTGTTTGGGTATTCCTATTAATGCTGGAAGTTTAAAGTCATATCATTTTTCAGCTCTTTTTGACAAACTTTATAATTGGTTGGCGGGGTGGAAGAGTAAAATGTTGTCCTATGGTGATAGATTCCAACTTTTGCGTGCTACGGTAAATGGATGTTTGTCATATTGGTTTAGATCATTTTATATACCAAAGTGTATTTTAAAAAGGTTTCTTCTATTATGTCTAACTTCTTTTATCATAATGGCGAAGCGCGTAAACTTCATATGATTTCTTGGGCAAAGACTGCTATCCCTTGGTGTAAGGGAGGTATCGGGCTTTATTCTGCTTCTATACTTAATTCTTTGTGTAAAATTAAATGTTTATGGAGATACTTAAACAATGCTTCTCAATTTGCTGAATGGTGCCGGAGTAAATATATTTCTTTATGGTTTAAAAAGGGAGATCGTATTTCTCCTCTATGGAGAGATTTGAAAGTACATGCTTCTAGATTTCATCGGTTGATCTCTTTTAACATTGATGATAAATCGTTACTATCACTCTACTTCAATCCTTGGTGTAACGGGTTATCCTTATACAAAATTATGGGGAATGATTCCTTTACTATTTTTGATAAACCGTTGAATGCTAGAGTAAAATTGATCTTCTTAAATGGTATTTTCTCTATACCGGCTGAGCTGCTTGCCTGTTATCCTAATGTGCTAGAATTTTTTTCTGAAACTATGTTTATACAGTCTGAAAGGTCGGTTCTTTGGGATAAAATGTTGAAACTTACTTCTAAGATTATACTCAAAGCTTTGTTCCAGGATACCCCTAAGCTGAATTGGTATAAAGAAGTGTGGTTTAAGGGTTAATATTAATGCAATTTTGTTGGATGGCACTATTGAAAGGGCTTAAGACTTTCGATCTATTCCATGGTAGGGGATTAGGTCCTATCCACTTTTGCTATTTTTGTAATGTGAATCTGGAATCTCATACACATCTTTTCTTTGAATGTTATGAATCCATGACTTTGATGAGAAAGTTATTACCTCATGGCAATCATTTGCTTATGCATGTCTCTCTCCCACAATTACTTAGTGAAACAAGTAATATGGAAAACAAGGTTTTAGCTAGATTATGTTTTTTAATCATAGGCTTTCTTATATTATCTGGAAGGAAAGGAATTCTCAGTTTTTTAAGCAGGTGGCTAAGTCTTCCTTTTGGATGGAGTGCCAGATCAGAAATATTGTTGCACACAAGCTAAGAAGGTGGATCTTTAAGGATCATTGGTCTGAAAACATCACTCGGATTCTTCTATAGTGGAAGCAGAATGAGTATATCTAAGCTTGGTTTTTGGTTGGATGTGTTCTTTTTCCTATATGCTCGATTTTTTGGAAGGACGATGATGATTATGGTGCCTATTTTTTGCGGCTTCGGGTTGCCAGATTCACATTGGATGGCCATATCTAAGCTTGATTTTTGGTTGGATGTGTTCTTTTTTCTATATGCTCAATTTTTGGAAGGATGATGATGATTGTGGTGTCTGTTTTTTGCGGCTTCGGGTTGCCAAATTCACATTAGATGGCTATATTGCAACCTGGACCTTTTACTCCATCTGATTCTCAGTTCAAGATAACAAAAAATATTTTGTTACTTTATTGGTTCACGGATGGCAACTTAGGTGAATATATTGGTTTTGGCATGATCCCGATTTAGATAAATTTTGTGATCAGTCCTTGAGTTTTCTCTTTTTCTAAATCTCTTGTCTTTCTTGTTTTCTAGAAGATCAGTTATGTTAGTTCTTCTTGATCGTTTCAGTCCTTTATGGATTACCGTTAGTTTTTTGTATATGATCATCTTATTGGAATGAAATTGGGGTTTATCCCCTCATATTCTCCAAAAAAAAAATCAGCGAGAGTCAAGTAGCATGGGCCGCCGAATTAAGATATGGAAGTGACGGGATGGATGATAATGTATTTTTTTATATTAATTATACATATGCAATGTGTATTTTTATCCAATTTAATATAGTTTTAGGTGATTAGAAAATATGTCAAGTGAAAACAAATTTCTTTGATATTTTGATTAGATTTATGAGATAACCATATTTTTATAATTAACATATATATATATATATATATATATATATATATATATATATATATATATATATATATATATATATATATATATATATATATATTTGTGATAATAGATTTTCCTTTTTGAACTATTAGAATAACAATAAAATTTTTATTTTGATCTTAGATATTCTTTTATCAAATTTAAATATTATATATTTATATATGAATATTAAGATTTATTTTAATAGTCAGAATATATACATATATATGTATATAGGACTTAATATGTTTCTTAATAGCTTTTATATATATATATATATATATATATATATATATATATGTATAAATTTATATAAGTTTTTTTGACATATTTGATCTAATTTTGGGATTTTCTTTGTGGTTTCATGTGGCCTCAAAATGCATATCATTGTCTCATATGCTTCAAAATATGTGTGAATTTTGATAAAATTAGCTATTTTTTATTTTCTTATTTTGGCAATATGAGTATTCTCCTCAAGTATTTTAGATGTCTTGGGCATAATAACATAATCTGTTTCGGAATTGTGGATCAGTTGAATGATTTTGACATCGAATTGAGTCACTTTCAGTTCAAAATATGCAATATCTCTTTCGAACGCTCGACGTTCATGCAAACTTGTCTGAATTGAGTGTGAACAGTTTTACTTAATAGATTTTGACATTTTAAATTTCACATAAAATTCGTGACATCATCAACTTCATACTCGCATCATTTTACTCATTAATATTGCATATTTTTTAATTCCATTTAAGTTCTATATATCGTTCGACCATTCTTCACCATTTTTTTCGTTTCGCCGCCGATCGTTTTTATTTTGAGCCCCGCGACTGTTGAGGATATGAGCTTTTCACTGTAAATGGAGGACAAATGCCCCAACAATGTTTTTTGATTTGGTTGTCTATGGGTCTTGGATCACTTCAGCTTTCAACTTCCCTGGATTCAATGAAAAGCTTCTTCCACCATTTACTCTTTGCTTCGATGGGTTCACTGAAAGTCTCTTTCTTTTTTATTTTATACTCACAAATTTGGATCTCCTCTAATCCTAGCTTTGTGTTTGATCAGGTTGGATGGAGGAATCAGTTTGCTTTCTTTGAGATTTGAAATTCCTTCTGTCATAGCTTTAAGCTTGATGAACTTGATAAAGGATTGACCTGATTTGTCCATATTGACTTGTCAGAATGTGTATGTACACCCTAAGTTTTGTGCTTGTTGCTTTGATGGACTCGTTGAAGGGTTCATACAAATGACCCACCGTTTTGGCTTATATTAGGTCAATGTTGAGTTATCAGCCTAGCAATGTGTGCTTTAAGAGACTGAATAATCATAAAATTCCTTTAGTTTGGCCATTACCTTTGTGCAAACTATAGAATCACTTCCTTGGTCCTATGCTTTCTGCTTTGGCAGACTTGATGAGAAAATTGGCTTTAATCTGTGCTTTGTGCTTCATCAAACTGCTTGAAAAGAGATTGAAATATTACATTGCAAGCAATATAGGATTGTTTTGAGACATCTTCGAATTGAGAGTTTTCTCAGATTGTCTTGATCTATCGATTGAGTGGAATGATCTCTTGAATTTTGATTACTTATAGTCACTAAGCTGGATCTGGTTTAAGATTGAACAACTATCATCATTGGACTGATGAGCAGGGGCTATTTCACTGCGGCCTTTTCTTGTGGTTTGTTGAGTAAGGAGAGCGTCAATAACTCGGTCATTTGTGGGATTGTTGAGTCTGACCTTTAGAACCTGCTCAAGTTCTTGACTTAAGCTGTGATGGCTGGGCGATCTTGTCATTAGACTAATGAATGAGGGCTCTTTCACTGCGGCCTTTTCTTGCGGCATGTTGAGTGAGGAGAGCGTCAGCAACTCGGCCATTTATGGGCTTGTTGAGTCTGACCTTTAGAACCCATTCGAGTCCTAAACTTGAGTATGTAGGGGTTGATATTTTTCCAACTTAGTTGATTAAAGCTTCCAAAATTGGGAGTTCTTCTAGCTTGATCTTCAAATTTTGATGAATCTTGGAGAGAAATTTTTGAGATTTAGGGCTATCTTTTCATGCATAGAAATAGATTCTTTTGGTTTACAAGAGCCTACAACTTTGACCATAACAGTTATGGATATATTGAGGGATCTTAGCATAAAGCTCGATATCAACTTGAATATATGCAAGAAGACCTCCTATTTTACAGGAGAGGGTTGAACAACCTTGGTCATTAAAAAAAAGGTTTCTATCTAATAGAGGATTGCATATTAGTTTAGAAATATATTCCAATGTTTGATTTTCTTCACTGTAAAATAGATAGGATATTTTTTATTTTTATTTTTAATTGTAATATGTATCTATATAAGGATCTCAGCTTAAAGCACAATGTCGACTTAGATAAATATATAAAATACCCCCTATCTAACAGGGGGCTTTTGCAGTAACTATTGAGAGAATTTGGAATGTCTTTGATCTTATGCCTCGTGCTCTCGGACTTATTGAAGACTTCTTTCTAAGAGTTTAAAATTTTCATTTTTCTCCTATCCTGACTTTGTGCCTTGGTGGACTTAATGGAGTTAATGATTTGTTGTTAAGATAAGAACATCTTCTGTCATGTGCTTTGTGCATTGACAGACTTGTTGAAGATTCAGTCTTGAAATTTAAATTTTGTATTTTCCTCTTATCCTGGCTTTATGCCTCAGTGTACTTGATGGAGTTGATGACTTGTTGGTGAGATGAGAACATCTTTGGTCCTATGCATGGTGCTTTGGCGGACTTATTGAAGACTTCATCTTGGGGATTCGTATATTGTATTTCCTTCTATCCTAGCTTTATGTCTTGACGGATTTGATGGAGAAAAGTCTTGAATTATCTTAAAGACTTGTCAGGTGATACGAAATTACCTTCTACCCTAGCTTTCTACTTTCGTAAGCTTATAGAAGTATATCTTCCAATGACCTAACCCTCAAAGCTTGTTGGGTCAATCGCGAAGAGTCATCAGTCCTATGCTTTGCGCATAACGGACATGTTGATGAGATCAATCCCTTAGTTCAACCTTTGGCTTTGTGTGAACATTGGGGTGACTTCCTTGGTCCTTTGCTTTTTGCTTGGCTGGACTTGCTGAGGAAGAGTTTCCTTCGATCTTTGCTTTTTGCTTTAATAGACTTGTTGAAGGAGTTGACATTTCTCATTTGATATTGATACCAAACTTGGCTTAGTGCCTTCTCGAGTGAAGATCTTTTTGTTTATTTTGAAAAATGACCTTACGATCATTAGAGATGAACTCCTAATCTGGGCCACTTGAACTCACCAAGTTGGAGGGATTTGGAGATTTGGATGCTCTTGTGTTTGAACTAACAAAGCAGGGTGATCTCTTACTATGGCCTTTGTGTATTGAAAAGCAGACACATAGCTGACCATATTTGGGCTTGTTGAGACCGACCTTATGCACCTACTTAAGTCTTGAACTTGAGCAATTGATGAAAGATTTTATCATCGGCCTAATGAGATGGGGAATTACTTACTACATCCTTTGTGGCATGTTGAGTAAGCAAACTTATCAGTGACTCGACAATATTTGGGCTTATTGAGTCCGACCTTATGCACCACTTGAGCTCTAGATTTGATGTATGAATGGAAGGTGTATTTCCAACTTGATTTGTTGTAGTTTGTAGACTTGAAATTTTCTATTTTTGGTTGATAAGACTTTGAGACTTATGAACTTTGAATACATAATTTGAATACATATATGGGGATCTCAACCTTAGGCATGATGTCAACCCAAATACAATAGAAAGGCCCCCTATTTCACAGGGAGAGCCTGACATTTTACAATAAAATTTAAAAAATGCCCCCTGTCTAACAGGGGGATTTTTGTTTCATTTCGAGAATGCATTCTTGTATTACAAGAGAATTTCCAAGCAAAACTTACACATATAATGACAGTGAGGAATAATTAGTCTTCTTAGCATAATAACCAATTCCCCTTCTTGAAAAGCTCGAGAACATACTGTATGATCGAATGCTTTGGACATCCTTACTCGGTAGACATCTAAATTTTATTGAGCTTGGAGCTTAGCTTTGTCAAGCACATCAAGCTCTTCTATTAGATGGGCATTCTCATCTTGAGTGAGATTATGTTGAATGGCTACTCAGAGTGAAGGTAGTTCAACTTTAAGTGACAAGACTGCTTTGCCTTCAAATATCATCGCATCAGGAGTGAATTTTATGGGAGTACAGTCTGAATGTCATGTCATTGTCTTTCTTTAAGACAGTTTCAGTTTTGGCCTACAAATTTGCTTACATTTTTGTCGGGACCTTCCGACGATGAATTCTTGAACATGTGGTCCAAGTGTCACGCCTCGATGCTCACCATGCAGGACTTGAATTGGTTGACATTTTGCCAGGGTTGTAGGACAAGGTCTCCTTGGAGGAGCAACTCTAGCCTCCTTGATAATAGGACTTTGATATTTTCTTTTCATCAGTCCTTTCTCCTTAGAAACTTTAAGGACCTAATACACTCTTGCATATATAATTTAGAGTTTTCTCACTGGAAAAGTTGGAACTTGACATTATCGAGTCCAGAAGGACTATTTGATTTAACCAGTAGAGTTGTTCTACTTTACCTATCTTAGGCTATCAAACCTATTGTGGGTAGGAACACTCGCTTTTGGTTTTATAATTAGTTGTACAAATCTTTTATTTGAACAATAGCTGTTGAGCATGCAGTTCAGTATTTCTCTTTCTCTATTGCCTCTCGGTTAGCTTGCTTCCAAATGAAGAAGCTTTTGCATTGCCACTTCTTTTTGAAGCTTCAACCTCCATATTTATTTATTTATTTTTACCTGACCTTTCAGTAGCAGATTTTCGAACATGCGGTTCAGGTGTCATGCCCAGATGTTCATCGTGCAGGACTTCTTCTCGAGGCTTCTCTCTCCATATTTATTTTTCTTTCTATCGGGACTTTTCGATAGCAGATTTCTAGACGTGCTGTCCAAGTGTCACTCTGATGCTCATCGTGCAAAACTTATTTAGAATGATCTTGAGTTTTTACTACCACTAGTGGTAGTTTCTGTAGTAGAGCATTCTTGTCTTCTCTGATAATTGGCCTTTGATATCTCTTCTTCATAAGTCTTTTTTCCTTGACATCTTTCAAGACTCTGTGTACTCGAGTAGATAAAGTTTCAAGTTATTTCTTTTGAAGAGTTAGAGCTGAGTGTTATTGAGCCCAAAAAGTTGCTTAACATCACCAGTAGACTTATTCCTTTTCACCCATTTTAAAATTTCAAATTTATTATGGGTAGGAATACTCGCTTCTGATTATAAGGCTTATTGTGTAATAGATGGCCCAGGTGAGAGTTGATGAGCTCGCAACTCAGCATTCATTCTTCTCCTCTGCCTTCTAGTTAGTTTTCCTCTAGAAAAGGAGCCTTCAGTATCATGTCTTCTTAGTGCAAAAGGTTCAACTAGTAGAGTGGTCACATTCATAAGTATGATTGAAACTTTCTATCCAGTGATGGTTCTTTTCATGACTGGCGCCTCAGAATGACCCAATATTTTGAATACAAATGGTCTCTTTTGAGGAACCTCAATACTAGTAGTGATCATTCTAGTTGTCCTCCTCCCCTACACAAGTTGGTGTGTACAATATGTAGGTATTTCAGGTAGAGGATTATTTGCAGTAGGGATGGCTGGGAAGGCTACATTATCAAATTGAATGGTAGCTTGAACATCCCCAATATTGATTATATCATCAACCAAACGGATGTTGGCTTCACGATCTAGCTGCATGATGAACAGTGTGCTCTGAAGATCCAACTTTGCAAATGAAAGATAGGGATTAATAATCAGTAATTGATATATCATCCCACGCTTTCATGATGCAGATATATAATAGAATAAACACGATAAAATATGAAAACAAGTTATGAATAAGAAAAGATATTCAAAACTTCAAAATTATGTTCATTATAAAAATAATTTTGAGTTTCATCAAAATTAACTTTATAAGTAACTTTAAGTTTTCATTTTACTATACTCCACTGCTATTATATTTTGATTCAACTAGCCAAAGATGGAAAGAGAAATCATTCCCCAGCAGAGTCACCAGAAATCTGTGGGCTTCAAAAATTCACCACCGACCTCTCCGATGAAGAGAGTGATTTAAATGTCGGTGAAATTTTCAGAAGGCAGCTGAGATACTAGATAAGACACTACCCAGAGATTTCGCCCTCATTTTATGAGGACTTTAGATCTGGTTCCAGGTTACCTATAGGTGCAAGCACCTATAGTTAATTACCCTTCTCAATGTTGAGAGAGAACTTTCGATTAAGGCTAGCATTAGATCGCTTAGTGCGTAGCATAGTAGTATCATGTGGAGTTTTAGAATTTAGGTTTATAAAATTCATTCTATTTAACTTAAAGTGGATGGTTGGGGGAACGATGATGCGCTCGATCTAGATCCCATGGTTCCATCATCCCGAGCTATCGCGGTCCTTAGTCTACTTAGTCAGAGGAGGTAGTCGACCCAACCTGACTGAAGAATCCTTAGCAGCAACACATGGGTTACATCATCCAAGTAATCTTTGTAGACCTGGGGTGGTGTTTATCTAAGGAGATAAGTTTTAAGTCTACCTTAGGTAACAGAGGGCTTTTTTCCCAATCAAGTATACCTATGGTTCACAACTCAAAGGGCAGAGCCATTGGGGAGCATACGGGCTACAGTCATGATCGTAATATAATGGTGTCATTTAGCGACAACCACCCGGTCAAGGACTCGGTCGTATCATCATGGAGCCCTCGCTACGGTCGAGGACACGCCACACCCTTGCTCGCATGAGATTATTTGAGAGTAAATATAGGTGTGTACTTGATTTGACTTTGGCTCCTTTGTGAGCTAGGGTTTTCTTAATTTCTCACCTCAGATAAACAATTGTGGATGGTGAATTGGATTTTTTTAGCTTTAAGTTCTTAAAAATTAAATTTCATTTAGGCATTTATAATTTGGTGATTTATTTTATTTTATATTTGTATTGATACTTGAGTTTAATCAATTTAATTTGAGGTTGGAAGCACATTTTTATGGTAAGTATTCCCTCCGATTGAAATCTTCATTCAACACAGCCATCATCAGGGTGGTTTATTATTTCGCTATTTTAAATCTTATCAACTCTATTAATTTAATAATAGAGGATTAGATCTATTTTCATATGACAAAATTAGCTTCTCAAATGTTTTACTAAGTTGAAATTCTTATAATAGATTTGTCGGTTTTGTTAACCCGAACCCAGTCCTAAGATTAAACTGGGAATCAACCCATGCAGCATCCTCAGACACTAAGTTTAAGCATTCAGCATAGTGTCGAGGCCCATGCAGGTGGTTATTTAGAATACTTATACTAATTTGGAAATATCAAATTGTATTGAAGATTGTTTTATATTTTGTACAAGAATTCATCTCTTTCAAATGATTGTATAAGTTTTGAAGCACTTGAATTGGGTGATAGTTGCTCCGTAATTTATTCAAAATTAATATATTTGAAGTTTATTTAGAATTTAAGCCAACGCCTTCTATCTACTTATACAAAGAGTTGCAGATTCAGTGGCGTAGAATATGTTATAGATTGATCAAATATCTTATTAGATTTTTCAGATTAATATTTAATTGATTTCAATTTAGCCTGCGCAGCCTTTTCAGACATTAAAATTTACACTTTAAATCTTTATGTCTGAGCACATGTAGGTGTATCTAAGAATGCCTTAATTAACGCTTTCATATTCGCTTATATGATATGTTGCAAATCCAGTGGCATAGAAGATGTTATAGATTGATCTAATATCTTATTAGATTTTTCAGATTAATATTTAATTGATTTCAATTTAGACTGTGCAGCCTTTTTAGACATTAAAATTTGCACTTTAAATCTCTATGTCCAAGCACATGCAGGTGTATCTAAGAATGCTTTAATTAACACCTTCTGTTCACTTGTATGATATATTACGAATCCGTGTAAGATGTTTTAGATCTTATTCAATTATTTAGATTAATATTTATTTGTTTGCATCTAGTTCTTTAAGTTTTAATGGAGCTTAGTTTGTGATCACTAAGAAGCTTATAGACTCATTCTTTTTTAAAGACCTTTAAAATTTTTTTGTGAGTAGTTTTGGCTTCGATTCATTATTTTTTATTTAAGTTTAGTTTAAGCTTATTAATACTCTTATTTAATCATATTTAAGCTTTGTGTCAATCCAAATTTTGGCAGCCTCCCGACGTCTTCCCAATATAGGGGGATGCATCGGGGGCTATTCGACCTTTCCGTCAGCTCTACTGAGCATAACGATCAGTGTCTTCCGACACTATGGTCGTGATCTTCTACCTATTAGCTCTATTGAGCATAATAAGGTCTTCAAACACCTGCAATAAAAAGAGCATATATGTTAGTTTATTCTTTAATTTATCATTCTTAAATAAGTTTAATTTAAGCTCATCAACACTTTTATTTGTTTTTGTTTTAGGTCTCTCATTAGTCCAAAATTCAACAACCTCCCAGCATTGTCCCCACATAAAGGGCTGCATTGGGGGTCTATTCGACCTTCTTATTAGCTCTACTGAGCATAACGGTCAGTGTCTTACGACACGACGACTATGGTCTTCTAACCTGCCAGCTCTACTTAGCATAATAGAGTCTTCAAACACCTACAATTTGAATTCATATTTTAAATTTGAGTTTATAGTTCATTTTGTGTTAAATTAATTAAGTTCTCTGTCAGTTTGAATTTTGGCAGCCTCCCGGCCTCATCCCCACATAGGGGGCTGCATCGGGGACTTTTCGACCTTCTTGTTATCTCTACTAAGCATAACGGTCAGTGTTTTGCGACACTACGGTCGTGGTCTTCTAACCTTCCTGCTCTACTAAGCATAATAGGGTCTTCAAACACCTCGCAATTGCTGGTTCTAGCTTTCATGAGGCCTCTTGATCGGTGTTAAATTGGAATGCCGCAGATAGTTTGTCCAACCTTTTTCTCTGCTTTCTCCATGAGGGTGCTCATGCTTAATATCCTTCATCTCTTTGTAATGTTGAACCCAACTAGATTTAGTAAAATTAAGTTAAAGGAGCTTCTTCAAACTCCTGTAATCTTCAACATTCATTTAAGATGAGGAGAGATCAAAAATTCCATCTTGAAGAAGTTGCAAGAAATAAGAAAAGTTCTCCACGAACTCGAGACTAGAAAACAAGCTTCTATGGCTCTCATGAGTTTTAGTAGTATCAATAGAAGGAAGATATTTCATCAGTTGTTGTTGTTCCTCCTTTGTCATATGTTCCATGAAAACCTTGAGATTAATAATGTCCTTAAGATCAGTAAATCTCAGAGTTGAATCTCTATTCTGCAGTATGTCAAGGTTCTCCAGTGAAAACTTGTCTCTTTTAGTAGATTCTTTTATCGTGTGCATTGTAGACTTCTTAAATTTATTTAGGCTAGAATTAGGAAAATTAGTTCTTTTGCTTTCTTTATCTACAAAACTGGATGTAGAGCTTGAATAAGGCACACTAATTAACTTCTTATCAACAAGAAGTGAGCTTGCCTCAGATTCCTCCTATATAGCTTTCGAACTTGGATACCTAAGAAGAACACCTCCATGTCCAATCTCAACTGATCCCATCTGCATTTCACCTTCAAAAAGTAAGTCTTCTTCTAAGGATCTAGATAAGTTAGATGATTTTTGTTAACGCCATGTGGAGTAGAGGTCCTTTGTAAGCTTCTCAACAGAAGGTTTTAGGTGACAGCTTCTCTTCTTTATGGCACTATGAATCCTGGACATTTGTGTCTTTGAACCGACGAAGGCCGTAGACATGAAGCTATAAATATAGCAGCGGAAGAAGGTGGCATCCGGGAAGGAGGGAGGTTTCAATGTCTACGATCTACACAACGGAGAGCGAGCGAATGGTATGTCGAGTTGTAGCTTTCATGGATGGACGATGAGGCCGGTAGAGAAAAAGAAAAGAGGAGAGAGGAGTGTTTGCTATGAGAACCGAGAGGGCTCATTTACTGTGTCTCCCCTTATTATTATTTTTATTATTTTTACTTAGATGGGACGAACGGGTTTTGGGAAATAGGGAAGTATGGGGAAGGTGATGTGGCACATATTATTTATCGAATGGGAGGTGAGGTACGGAGATGGACAGCTACAATTTTTGAGGTGATAACTGGTCACAATTATAAGATAATTAAATAGATTTTCCTCGAAATGCTAATTTTGACAAAATTTTAAGCATGAAAACTTTAATCAAATTGGATGTCTACTCAAAGCAATTTCAATATTCCAGACGTAATGGCACAGTCTGTTTCATGAACGGAGGACATTTGAGCCACTTCAGCATCGAATTGGGTTGCTTTTAGTTCAAAATACGCATTATCACTTACAATCATTCGATGTTCATGTAAACTCATCCAAATTGAGCGTGAATGGTCACATTTGATAGGTTTTGATGTTTTGGAACTAAGAGTTGAATAATTTCATGAACGGTTGTCATTTGGTTTGTGTCAATGCCTCCTAACCTCAATATACTTGCAAGCGTGTTGATGATTCGACCGCTTGATCAGTTGATCATCAAGTTATGTAATATTTATATTCTGACTAATTTTGATGTTTTGAACATGACAGTGAAATCCGTTCATTAATCAAAGTTCATTTTGACCATTTTCGATAACGTCTAGTGCATTTTGAGCCCCAATTTGCACACTGTCACTTTCGAAGTTCGTCAAATTCGACTTGTGAGCTTGACTCGGCTTATGACACATATATCAGGTCAATAATCACTACCTTAAAGCATTTCTAAGGTAGATTCATTAATGAATTTCCTTTGGTGAATGATTTATTATGTGTTTCAATTAATCTTAACTTTAGAATCTTTCTAAATTGCCCTATTCAATAAGAAAGGCATCTCAGGATTAGTTAGGGTGGATTACTATCACATAACACACACCCATTGATTTCTTTCCACCATGAATATCATGCGCATGAATAATCCTAAGCATACCTATATATGCAATGCAAATCTTAACACACTTTGATGATGAATGCAAAGAGATGTGGTTTGAAAATTTGGATATTCCATTAATGCATATCTTTGTCATGTAGAAAAGCGAGACTCTTTTATCCATTAGCCCAATGCACATCCATATGTATAAAAGTTATAAGTGCATACAATGCCATTATTTTCTACACCGAGTAATGCAGGGACCTTGGGCTGCCAAAACCCAACCCGTGATTTTCGATATACCACATTTCTTAAATACATGTAGATGTACAAAAAGAACCAAATGGATAAGGAATCATGTAAGAGATTATGTTTGATTTGGTTGTAAGATTTACATGTGTAATATGAAGGTCCTTCTTAAGTCTTAATATAAAGATGCATAAGAATATATTTAGGCAAGTGTTGTATTCTTTTGAAATGAATTATACACTTGTAAATCCTATGTGAATCCATATTAAGAGAAGGGAAGAGAACTTCATAATGCACATCTTATGCTATCATTACATGCAAGCTTATAAATACTTAAAACTAGCATCACTTCAATTATTATTTTTGATTTATATGTTTTGAAAAGTAATTTTGGTTTAATAGCGATAATAGCCACTCATATTCTTAATTTTAGCCAACACATGCAATTTGATATAAAAGGAAACATTTTCTTTAATTAATTTTTGAAAGAAATGAATGCATGATTTCATGTGGTAAATAATATTTAACATGATTGGAAAGAAATAAAGGAATGTAAACACATGACTTCATTCACCCTAATTAATTCCTAAGGACAATCCTATAAAATAAGATCATTTAAAATGAATCAAAATTCTTTAAGAAGATTTTTTATTTTTGAATTTGATTTGACTTAAGAAATATGAGAAAGGTTTGCTAATCCTAACTCATTCCCCCATGTGTGAATTGGTTTGATTTAATTTAGAACAATTAGGTTGATTTTATATTTTGATTAAGTTAATGTATGAATTAAATCCATTAATTACCCCTTACCTATACTACATTAACATAATTATCCAAGTAATTATGAGCCAACATATGATATGCAACCACATAGAAATTAAATCAACAATGAACCTAAGAAATGAAAATGCATAATGCAGTTGGCTCACAATTATTGGTTAATTAAGCTAAAGGGTTTGATTAAGTACTTTCATTAATCCTCTTACACATGTAGTTTGATTATAATTTCCTTTAGAATTCTCTTAGGTTATTGAACACCTAAGAATCTATCCAAGAATTGAATGATTGAATTCTGGAATGATTTTGTTTTGAGTTTGATTAATTTAATTATTTAATGAAGTGATTAAACCATTAATTAAATACAAATTGCTTAAGTGTTATTCAAATGAAATAAACTTAGGGAAATAAATTGGAAAAGAAGTCATAATCTCATTCCCTATGCCAGTTCACTATTTCATAATAATTAGCCAACTTAATTAATGGATTCATCATTATTTAACATGCTAATTAAGCATTTAATTAATGAAGAGAGTGATTAAGCATAAAATAAGTAATTCCCCTAATTAATCAAGCAATAAATTCCAAGAAAATCATGGAAGGCAGAGATCATCCTACTAATCAATCTCAGTAAGTTTAGAATTAATTACTAAAGTAATTAAAGAGTAATTAGCTTAATTATATTTTAAATAAAACTTAAATTGAGTTAAAATTACTATTCAAAAATCAATTCATTTTAATTTTATATTATTCTTCTCTGAAATATCATTAAAATGAAAGTTTATTTGCATTTTTTAGATATTTCTATAATTAGTTATGAATTTTGAAAGTTTCACCATTAAAATCAGATTAATTAAGCCTAATTAAACCCTTAATCCCGTCGGGCCTTGTGGCTAACGACAAACGCTTTCCACATGGCGTGGATGATAGGTTGTTAAGTTATCACATCTGTGAGTAGGTGTTTCAGAGGTGTCTTCTCGCATCTTATCTAGATGGACGGTAATCCTACATTTTAGGCTTAGAATCACAGTGGATATAGTGTGATTTGATCAGGATCATCCGATCTGATCACGCTGAATAGATAGTCCTTGATCTATCTCCTCCCGAGCGGCTAAAGACGGATGTCGTCCTTCGATCATCACTCGATCTGAGCTCACCCAAGCTCGAATGGAGCTCAAATTCATCCCATACCTTCGGGAAAGCACAAGCAATACAACGAACGATGGAGATCACGGACTTGACAATTCCCTTCACAAAGGACCAAGCAAAATTTATTTTAAGGTCGGTTTCAATGGCATACCTCATTGGAGGCTACCACTAGCACTTCCAATGATGGAACTAGCTTCGTCTAGTAGAGATGAACCCCTGTTGAAGAAATTCAGCCTTAATTTGAAGTACTTTGCTCGGTTGACCAAGCTCCCCTTCAATGGTATTGGCCTTGATCAAAATGGTACTTCCTATTGCTTGGAGACTTGGGAAACGATTTGATTGAGCTCGACAAGGTCCAAGGATGGTGTGTGCAAGGTTAATTTGATTTTGGTTGAGAATTGAATGAGTTGGATGTTGAGTTCACCTCACCTATTTTGGCTTTGAGTAAAACTAAAAATGGGAAATGGGGGAGCTCGAAAATGGTTTGGAAAGCTTGGGGAGGCTTCAATTCAACCTCTTAAGATCAATGGAAATGATCTCTTATGGTTTGAGTGAGAGTGGGAGGGGGTATATCTCCCCCCACCTTGGATTGAACGGTGAGAGGTTGATTTGCCATTTTGGCTTAATGGCTTAGATTGGAGGCACAGTTTGAGCTACAAAACACCCCACATGGCTCATTTTGTGTAGTGGAGTGAAGAAGAAAGGATTTCCTTGTGCTAGGTGAGTGCATTTGGTGATACAAGTGTTCCAATGTCATTGAGGAGGTCAGTTTGGCCTTTCCTTGGGTCATAGCCAACCCAAGCTCATTGGGTCATGTTCACCACCTTCATTGTTGCCCATGTGGACCAATAAAAGGATGTCAAGTGGCCTCGAAAAAGAAATGGTCAAATTTCAAGTGAATTTGGTCATAGGGTACCCCTTGACCTAAGGGAAAAATGGTCATTTGGCTATGAGTTTGATTTGGACAGATTTGAAATGATTCAAAAATGGGTTGAGCCAAATTTCAAGTGATTTGGAGTTCATTTGATTTGATTTGGCTCAATTTGACCCATTTAGGTCAAGTTGGGTCAAATTGGGCTAGGTTGACCAATTGGTCAAATTGGGTCAAACCATGGGTTTGGTCAAGTTCAAATGATCATTTGGATCTTATGGGTGTCATTGGTTTGGTTCAATTTGGTTTAAATTTTATTTTGTTCATTTAAGTTCATTTAGGTCAAATGGGTCAATTTGATCAATTTGACCAATTTGACCCAATTGGGTTAGGTCACCGGTTGCTTTAGGCTTGGTTGATCATTTGAAATGTATTGCAAGCTTTGGTTTCAATCAATTTTGATTTGGTTTGATTCCAAGTTGATTTGACCTTTTAGGTCAAGTTGGGTTCATGGTCAATTGGGCTAGGTTGGGTCTAATTGGTCAATTGAAGCTTTGGTCAAGTTTAACAAGTGATTTGGAATGAATTTGACCTATTGGTTGCAATCAATTTAGCTTAGATCAACCCATTTTGGCTTTTTAGATCAATTTGGGTCAACTTAGGTGAAGGGCCAATTAGGCTTCGATTGGCTCAATTGATGGTTTGATCATGTTCAATCATTGATTATGGATTGGTTTAAATCAATGGTTTCAATCAATTTGGCTTATGATAGATTTTGGCTAGTTTTGGTTTCATTTGGGCTAAATGTTGACTTGTTCAAAAGCTAGGTTTGACTTGGTTTAATCCAATTTGAGTGATTGAGGATTATTGTTGATCACAATGTGAGGCTTAGATGGGCTTAGTTCAATCCAATTTGGGTTGGATTAGAACTTGGTTCAAAAAGGTCCTTTTGGTCACTTTGGGTCCAATGAGCCTAAAATGGGTCAAGTGGCTTGATCAAGGCTTGATTCAAGTTTGGTTGAACTCACATATGGACTTATGATAGAAATATAAATCCAATTGTAAGTGATTTGGAGTCAAATGGGTTTTAGTTCATTTGACAATTTTAAGTCAAAAGGATGAACATGGGTTTGACTTAGGTTTGTTTGATTTTGGTTTGGTGATTGTAGTTTATGTTTATATTTGGGTATATGCTTGAAGAAGTGATTATTTGAAGAGAAAATCTAAGGGTTTGGATTGATTTGAGAAGGATTTGGCTAGGTTGAAAGGGTATTAATTGAATTTTGGTTTAATTTTGGATTTAGTTTTGGCTATTTGAATTTATACTTCATTTATATTTGTGAATATAAATGAAGATATAAATGGGTTATGAGAAAATCATTTGAGTTTGGAGTGATTTAGATTTGGTTTGGGCTAAGTCCATAAGATGTAATCAAAGGGCTTAGGAAAGATTTTGGGATTTGAATTCAATCATGGGTTTCAATCATTTGATTTGGAATTGATTCATGATTTGAATTTTTGAATTTGGATTTGAAGTTGGATTTGAATTTGAAGTTTGATTTGAAAGAAGGAAGCAAGGATTAGGTTCAAGTTATAGGGTGGCTCCTACCTCTAAGGCATAACCTATTCCTATGGCTAACTCTTTTAAGCCTCAAGGGTTAGGTTAAGTGTTCACCTAATCACTAGAAGTGTCTTAAGACTAAGAAACTTTTAGTGTCTAGAGGAGTCCTATGTCTAAGATGGAGAAGTTAAAAGCTCACTCCAAAAGTGAGGTCAATAATTAGCTACAACGAGGTCACCCATAGTTATCTTTTGTTGGGCTCCAGCAAATCTCTTGATAAAGAGTTGCTCTAACTCGAAAAGTTTTTACCAAATCATTGGGTAGTTCGGTGTACCAGTCAAATGCAACCCCTGATAAACTGGTAATGAAAAGGAGGAAGAGAAGTGTGTCACTGCCACTAGCGTTGTAATAGCCAACTCTAAAGTGTGACATATGTTGTTGTGGGTTCCCACTGCCATCGAAACTTCTAAAGGATGGTGGCATGAACCCCCTAGGGTATTGGACTACATCGAATTCCTCCTATTAAGGTCTACCCTTTAGAATGGATGAGCCTCCCCGGTCTTCTGCCAACGCTTCCCTCACTTGTTGTTCTACCATCTGCTTGATATCTTTCTCATGCAAACCATCTAATTGATGTCTTTCTCAAGCACAAAGGTATTGTCTATGACCTTCCTATCAAAACTACCTCTGTCCTGGTCCACTAGAGAGGTACTCTTGAGAGGATCTAAGACATGTAAGAGCTCGGGATGATCGTGGGGACTCACGGGAAACTAGAGCTCAATTCTAGAGTGTTAGAACTACTGCTAGAAAATCCTCAGCCCTCTTCTCCATCGTATTGATCTATTTGTCCTTATGCCTGAGTTGCTAAAGGAGGTACTGGGTTGAGTGAGAAATGTCACCTTCCTCGATCACAACACCTTCCTGACTCTGATGATCTCTATGGAGGGATCCTCGTGTATCGACCATATGGACTCCTGTTGAATCCTCTAATAGGTCATCCTCATCGAGGTCAAAGGCTACCTTACCCTCTTCTTAATCCAAATGATCACTCCCAATAAGTTGTTTCTTTTCTGCAAAGTAATTTTCTAGGATATCATTTAGTAAATGATCTCTACTCTGGAACATACAACACCGATGGTGGTTGTGCTCATCTGAATCTATACACCGGATACTGCCTACTAATGGAGTGCTCTCCCTTGGGGGATCAACTTCCATGGGGACTGCACTAGTATCCCCTACTTCTTTTATTGCTGGCTGTGGTGGTGGAGCGACTATGATGCTTTTGGATCATCACTCCCTCTTTACCATGGCTGAGGTGGAAGATCGAATGGGAGAGCTCGACCTCACCTCAACTAGCAGAATAGGTGGAGTGGGATCCTTAGGCAGTATCCGGATCACTAATGGAGATGTCCTCTCTTCAGATGCATACTTTTATACTTGGTGGGGATTGTGGAAGGAGGGACTTGGATAGGTGATGGCGGGAGATGAGTGGAGTAGTGTGATAGTGGAGATACTGACTTCCTCTCCACTAGAGCTCTCCTTCTGCAGCTGGTGGTGCCTATCAAAACTATATTATCGGTATAATCGGATCGGGTAGCCTGCCAATTGGGGAAATCTACTAAGCGAGGTCACCATATTCCTTCTCTTTCTTTTGCACTTGGGTTTGTAACATGAGGCTTTCTCCCTACTTATTTGATCCCTAACACTCCTAGGGATCATAGTCCTCAAATCAAATAATATACAAACTCAAACCATCCATGTCCTCTTCCAACCGGTGAAGAACTAAGACCAATGTAGGACTTCCTTCTCTTCCTAGCTAGTACCTTAAACTGTGCTGGTGGTGGAGGCATTGCAAGAATCCTCCTAAAATCCTCCTCTCCATCTGAAGCTGAAAGAGGGTGAAACCTACTGCCACTCAAGAGTGGAGAGGTCTTACGAGGGGAACCCTCATTAGTAACATGAGAGTCCTCATTTACCTCCCTGGCTTCTTGCTCGTGGTGCTACTTAAAATTTTGATTTTGATTGCGGTGTTGCATCCTGATAAGTGGAGCAGAACGAGAGCTAGAACCTACCTCAAAGGTTAGGCAGACTATCTCAGAAGCCAAGATAGCCTTCCCCTTCAGCATGAGGGAAACCAGTAAGGAGGTGTTGAATAATGGGCACTGTAACAATGCAGCATCCGATCGGGGTGTGGGAACCACAATAGCCTTCCTCATCAGTGAGGGAAACATAGAATCTAACGGGAAGTCAAAAAGAAGAAGCGGCTTCTGCCTTGTCACCTCTCTCTGCTGACGGTCGTGAGGGCTGACCCCTTGTAGGTGACTTGAATAGCCTCAAATCCACACCCAAATTGAATGACATGCGTGGTGATGTTAGTGAGTATGGCCTGATCAAAGGCAAAATCCACACCAGAGAGGAAGTAGAAAACCATCTTTCCAGAAGACATACTAAAGGACTGACTAAAAAAATGGATGAAGGAACTGTAATCTCTACATTTGTTGAAAATAGAAGTGATTCAAACCTTTGCTTTAATAGTTGCTTTCAATCAATGATTCTTGATTTTGGAATTTGAACCCACACTTAGCAATTGTAGGTATGTAAGTGGGGTTTATTGGTTCGAGAGATTTTAATATTTGAGGAGAGACTTCATCGTAGAATTTGATTTTAATTTGGAACCCACACTCAACAAATTTGAGTATGTTGAGTGGGGTTCCTTTCATTTGCACATGAATTTGTTATCTATCCTTTGTTTAAAAATTTTGATTTTGGAATCCTCACTTAGCAAATTTAGGTATACTAAATGAGATTCAAATGTACATTCAAAAATAATTTTTGAAAGCATTTTTGTTTGTGATGATGTTTATCATATGTTTGATTTGTTTATTTTAATTTGATAAATTTGATTTAAAAATAGGATCCTTACTGAGCAAATTTAGGTATGCTAAGCAAAGCCCAAATGTGTATGATATTTTATTTTGATTTGATTTGAAAAAGGGAAACTCTTATTTAACAAATGTGAGTATGTTAAATAAAGTTTAATTTGGTTTATGTGTTGTTTGATGATGAAATTCCTATTTGACAAATTTGGGTATGTCAAATGGAATTCAAATGTGTTTTGATTTTCATGATTTTAGAAAAAGAGAACTCTACTTAACAAATGTAGGTATGTTAAATAGAATTTAATTTGTTTTTCTTTAGAAAAATGGGACTCTCATTTGACAAATTTAGGTATGTCAAATGGAGTCCAAATATTTTAATTTTGAAGAAGAGGAACTCTTTTAATAAATGTATGCATGTTAAATATAATTGATTTATTTTGCTCTTTTGAAAAATGGGACTCTCATTTGACAAATTTGGGTATGTCAAATGGAGTCCAAATATGTTTTGATGTTTTATGATTTTGAAAAGCGGAACTCTATTTAAAAAATGTAGGTATGTTAAATAGAGTTCAATTTATCTTAATTTTTGAAAATGTAACTCTTATTTGACAAATTTGGGTATGTCAAATATATTTTGATTTTATGTATGATGTTGCTTTTGAAAAGAGAAAACTCTCACTTAACAAATTTGGTTATGTTGAGTGAAGTTCAAATGTTGATTATAAATTTTTCTTTGATTTTAAAAATAGAACTCCACTTAACAAACTTAGGTATGCTAAGTGTTGTTGGTTGATTTTTGAAAAAGGTGTTTGAAATATTTTGAAGAACTCTCATTTAACAAATTTGGATATGTTAAATGGAGTTAGTTGATTGATTGATTTTATTTTAAAATGTGCTTTTGAAAAATCTAAAAGAGTTTTGATGATGCATATTTGGTTTTAATTTTGAAATGGATCCTCATTTAATAAATTTAAGTATGTTAAATGAGGCTTGATTATCTTTATTATTTGAAAAGAGATTTGAAAGTTTTTTATGTTTTGTAAACTTTACATTATGTGGAGTACATTTCAAAAAAATGATTTTATTAAGGAGAAGTGTATTTGAAAATTTTACAAATGACTTTACTTGTTTAGTTTGAGTTTTATTGAAACTTTTTAAAATATGTGATGAACATTTCCCCACCAAGCTAGTAGTAAAGAGGTTCTTAATTTAGTCATCTCCTTTCATTAGTTAGTTTTTTTTACCCTAAACCACCAATGAGTTTCAAGGCTTACATGAAGTGAGGTCCTAAAACCTAAAGGATGTTGGCAAGCTTTGCTTAAAGTTGAAATAAGCTAAGTGCCAATAGAAAGAAAGATAGTCTTGGGGTTATATAAGATATAAGTCCACTATCAACACTTAGAGATAATAATTGCCTACTAAAGATGAAGAGAGGAATCATCTCCAACTGAGTTTCCAAAAAAATCTATATTTTTTATTTTTATATGTGATTGGGGGTGGGGTGGGGGGGACACCATGCATCGTAGGAGGGCACTTATTATAGTAATCGGGTATGACATTGAGGTATGATATACTATTTCAAAAGATAGAGGCATCACCCTTCAATGAACCTAATCACCTAATAAGGACTCCTAAGGCATGATGGGTCTTCGAATATATCAGAGATTTTTTCCCTACTTTATATGAAAAAGTAAAGCAAGGTTTATTTTAAGCCATCTTCTTCAGTTCCTTATGGAGGCAAGCCTTCATAGTTAATAACATCCTAAGGAAGGTGAATTCCTTAGGAATACTCTTGATTAAAGTAGATAATTAGGGTATCCAAAGATTTCAAGGTTAGACCATCAAAGGAGTGGTTATGTTTGAAAAATCAATTGGGATAGATAAAATAGAGATACTTATTTTTGGAATCCAAAGGGAGAAAGTAGAAAATGCTCATAATACTAGGAAGCTTAGTGAGCATTTCAATCTATCCTATTATTGGGCTTTATGTATTTGAAATTGAAGAGACTTATTTATTTTACTTGGAATTTTATTAGATTGTTAGGGCTTATAATCTAATAATACAAGATTGTGGAAATGCCTAAGAGGTAAGGATTTGTGCTTGTACCCCAAAGGAAACAGCAACCTCAGATCCTAAATCTAGGGAGCTTTAGCAAGAGCCAAAATTTGACCTAAATCTAAGTGAAAATGGGCATAAGGTTTACCTCCACAAGAGAGGATAAATCATCCGATTGCTAGACTTATAACCGCCAGGAGTGGCTTCCAGCTGACTCCTCTTATGTTTTAAAATCATGTGGTTTGGTCATATGAGCTTGCAAGATGGTTGAGTTATTATTATTTAGAAAGAGATTAAAGTCCTTAAACCTAATCCCTAATAGACTAGAGCATGAGTGGTATGAGTAATGATTTAATCTACAAATGCAAATCTTTTCATATTTTATTTAATTTTTGACACTTCATTTGGACAAAAAGCTTTAGGATTTTGATGTCTATATGCATGATGAAATAAAGTTGATGGCTAAATCAGCAAGAATGGGTGTTTTCCACCACAAGGGATGCCTCACAGGTCAAGCACTCCCTTATCATGCAAGGATGGAAATCCACCAATTTTAAGAAATAAATAATATATGCATGATGTGAGACACATAACATTCAATTAAGGGTTTCTAAATCTTTCAATTATGTTGTTTAATGCCTAGGCTTTATGGTGAAGTTATGATTTGTTAAAATTTCATTATAAGTGATTAGTTGGGATAAAAAAATTATTTTTTCCTAAGAGCCTAATCGCATCCAAGCTATACATTAAAGCATCATTCATTTAAGAAAGTAAGAAAAGTATGTTATTCTTAACGTGCGAAGTAAACAGAACTGCAAATAATTTGATAAAACTAGTACAAAAGAATAAGAGGTCAATACAGTCGAGTACCATTGTACAACTTGAAAAGAAAAAATATGGGTAGCCGAGCTCTACCCTTATACAACCCAGCAAATGAAAGAATAAATTACAAATGACAAATGAATAAATGTTATGGGGGGTCTTCATTTCCATATTCTTCATACTTCACTTCTTTTCTTCCTGATTTGGTAGGCTTCAAGGTATCACATGGCACCCTAGGACAAAGCCTTCTAGCCAATGCTCATCTTAATCCCCCATAGCACCAATCCTAATTCCTAATAAAAATATTATATTGAAAATAAGAAAAGTAAATTTAACTACACCTCCAAAATAGGCATTAGCTAAACATACATAAAACCCAAGCAGTTATATTTATAATTTGGACTTAGCACCCTGCACATGGGCAACCAAGCCCACCTATCCTAATTTAGATTATGCTTAGGGTTTTAGAAACCTACAAAGAGAGCATTTATATTTATTTTTAACATCCCTTAAGCACAATCCCCTACTATGGTGTTTTATTTTTGGGATGTGGGAGAGGTTGAGTTGGACACCACATAGATCCGCAGATGTACTTACTAGGTGATCGGGTATGACATTGAGGAATAATATACTATCATGAGAGACAAAAGTCACCATCCTACAATAGACCTAATCACCTAATAAGGACTCCTAAGGAATAGGTCTTTGAATGTATCAGATATTTTTCCCCTACTTTACATGAAAAAATAAAGTAAGATTTATTTTAAGCCGAGTTCATTAAGTTTTCTATAGAGGTAAGCCCTCATAGTTAATTATATCATAAGGAATGAGATTCCTTAGAAATACTCTTGATAAAGATAAATGGTCATTGTCTCCAAAGATTTTAAAGATAGGACTATCAATCCATTAGTTATTTTTAGAAAATCAAGTGGGATTGAGCAAAAGGAGGGAGTTATTATCGAGATCAAAGGGAGATGAGTAAGGGATGCTCATGATACTAGGAAACCTAGTGAGCATCCCAAACTATCTTATCATTAGGTTTTATCTTTTTGAAGTTGAGGGGAATTATATGTTTGAGTTGAATTTTTGTTAGAAATCAACGGCTTACAATTCCACAACACAAGATTACAGAAATGCCTAAGAGGTGAGAATTTTTTGCTTGTAGGACAAGAAAAATAATAACCTCGATCCTAAATCTAAGGAGCTTTGGTGAGGGCCAAAGCACTACCTAAATCTAAGGTGAAAATGGGTATATAGTTTATCTCCACAAGAGAGAATAAACCATCCGACTCTTGGACTTACAAGCGCCTGGGGGTGGCTGCCAACTAACTCCTCCTATGATTTTAAATACATGTAGGTAAGTTTTATTATTTACAAGATAGCTAGGTTGTTATTTGTTTAGAAAGGAGACTAAGTTTTTAAACTCACTTCCTAAGAGACTAGATCATGAAGGGCATGAATAATGGCTTAATCTAATGCAAATTATGTTAAGTTTTATTTTAATTTTTGGACATTAGCTATGGGATTTCATATACCTAATGCATAAGAAGATTGGTTATGGTCCAAAATCAGAAAGAAGGAGGTGTGTTTCTGCCATGGCTCTTAAAGGTCAAGCCATTTTCTCTAGCAAAGGTGGAAGCCCTCCATTAATAAGAGTGAAGAAATATGATTTATGCATGATCTAAGACATACAATATCCAGCTAAGGGGTTTCTAAATCTTTTATTATCTTGATTTATACCATAGGTTTTAGGTGAGGTTATGAGTTTTTTAATTTAATTTTGAGTTGATTAATTAGATAGAAAATTTATTTTTTCCTAAAAGCCTAATCGCATCCAGTCATTCATCAAATAATGAAGAAACTAGAAAGATCATGCCATCCTAATTACGCAATCATAAATAAAACATCAATCAAGTTATAAAATTGAAGCAAAAGAGTAAGAGGCCGATGTGGTCGAGCTCCAGTATAAACCCAAAAAATGGGTTCGAGCTCTACTCTTATACAACAGGATTACAAATGAATAATTATAATTAAAAGAAATTCATGCTATAGGGGTCTTAGTTCTTCATTCTTCATTTTGATTTGCTTCCTTTCTTTCTTCCTTTTGGCTTAGTTGGGATATGGTTGCTCCAAAGGCATCACATGGTGCATAAGACTTGATCTTATGATCAATGTTCATCCTAATCCCCCATAATATTCATTCCAAATCTTAATTGCAAAATTTATATCAAAATAGGAAAGGTGAATTTAACTAAACTAGGAAAACAAAGGTTAGTTAAACATACCACACAACCAAGTAGTTATATGAATATGTTGGACTTAGCACCCCACACATGGGTAACCAAGTCCACCTGTCCTAGTTTGGATTATGCTTAGAGGTATAAGGAACACAGCAAAAGCATTTATATTTTTATTATAGTGCCTCTTAAGCACAATCCCCTGCAGAAGACATGGTTAGGCTAAGATCATCATATCATCCAGTCTATGCACATACACCATAACATCCAGTCTAAAAACATTACATCCTAAAATAAAATTAGGTATCAAACCATGCATTGCCCTAACATAGAGTTATAAATGATGACTTAGCCTAATGTGTCTTTTAAGTCTTGTGTGGCATGTCTTAGCTAAGCTTTAATGTTGGAATTTTCTAAGTGTGAAAGATTCAATTTAGATGGTGGTTTTAGTTTAAGTGATTTAGTTCATTTGTCAATTTTAGCTGGTGATTTGATTTGGTTTGAATGAACCTACACTTAGCAACTAAATATTATGAAGAGAAGAAAAGAGAGGAGAACTCTCTTTCATCCCTACCTTAAAGTATTTCTAAGGTATATTGTTTGATGAATTTTCTTTAATGAATGTTTATTATGTATTTTAATTAACCCTAAGTTTAGATTTACTCTAAATAGCCCTATTTAATAAGAAAGGCATCTTAGGATTAGTTAAGGTGGATTACCACCACATGACACATGATCATTTATTTCTTTCCACCATGTATACCATGCATATGAATAATCCTAAGCATACATATACATGCAATGCAACCTTTAGCACACCTTGATGATGAATGCAAAGAGATATGGTTTGAAAATTTGGATATTCCATGGATGCATGTCTTTATTATGTAGAAAACAGGGACTCTTTTATCCATTAACAAAATGCGCATACACATGTATAAAAGTTATAAGTGAGTACGACACCATTATTTTCTACACCAAGGGTGTAAAGTGCAATTAGGGCTACTTAAAGCCTACCACAGGATGTCATAATATACCGCTTTTCTGAAATACATGTAAATGTATAAAAAGAAAAAAATGGATGAAGAATCATGCAAAAGATTATGTTTAATTTGGTTGTATAATTTACATGTGTAAATGTGAGGATCCTTCTTAAGTCACAACATAGAAATGCATAAGAATAGATTTAAGCAAGTGTGGTGTTCTTTTCAAATGAACTATATACTTTTCAAATCCTATTCAAATCCATGTTAAAGGAAGAGAAGAAAACAACATAAAATACATCTTATGCTATAATCACATGCAAGCTTATAAGTACTTATAAGTAGCATCACTTCATTTGTAATTTTTTTTTATAAATTTTGAAAGGTAAGTTTTGATTTAATAGTGATAATAGCCACTCATATTCTTAATTTTAGCCAACACATGCAATTTGACATAAAAGGAAAATATTTTATTTAATTGATTTTTCAAAAGAAATGAATGCATGATTTTATATGGATAACAAAGTTTAGCATGCTTGGAAAGAAATAAATGGATGTAAGCACATGACTTCACTCACCCTAATTACTTCCTAAGGATAATCATATAAAATAGGATTATTTAAAATGAATCAAAATTCCTTAAAGAGATTTTTAATTTTTAATTTGATTTTACCTAGGAAATATGAAAAGGGTTTGTTGGACTAATAACCAATTTCCCACATGTGTGAATTGGTTTAATTTAATTTTAGAACAATTAGGTTGATTTTATGTTTTGTTTAGGTTAATGTATGAATTAAATCCATTAATTACCCTTTACCTATTCTACTTTAGCATAATTATTCAAGTAATTATGAGCCAACATATAACATGCAATCACATGAATTTTAAATCAGCAAATGCACCTAAGAAATAAAGGGGCCTAATGCGATTGACTCACAATTATTGATTAATTAATCTAAATAGTTTAATTAAGTACTTTCATAACCATCCTACACATGTAGTTTGATTATAATTTCCTTTGAAGTCTCTTGTTATTGAACACCTAAGAATCTACCCAAGATTAAGTGATTAAGTTCTAGAATGATTTAATTTTGAATTTAAATAATTGATCTAATTAATGAAGTGATTAAGTCATTAATTAATTTGTAAATTAATTAAGTATTTATCCATATGAAGTAAACTTAGGTGAAAAGATTGGAAAATAAATCCTAATCTCATTCCCTAAGTCCATTCAATGTTTCATAATGATTAGCCAGATTAATTAATGAATTTATGACTATTTAATATGTTAATTAATCATTTAATTAATTAAGAAAGTGATTAGGGGTGAAATAAGTAATTCCTCTAATTAATCCAACAATAAATTCCAAGAAAATCATAAGAGGTAGAGATCATCCCACTAATCAACCTTAGGAAGTTTGGAATTAATTGCTAAAGTAATTAAGGAGTAATTAGCCTAATTATATTTTCAATAAAACCCAAATTGAGTTAAAATCACTACTCAAAATTAATTAATTTTAACTTTCTGTTATTCCTCTCTGAATTATCTTTAAAATGAACTTGAGTTTGTATATTTTTAGATTTTTTTATAATTAGTTATGAATTTTAGAATTTTCATCATTAAAATTAGATTAATTAAGCTTAATTAACCCCCTAATCCTGTCGAGCCACGTGGCGGCTGGCACGGCGCGCTGACGCCAATCGCTTTCCATATGGCATGATGGGATATGTTATTTAAGTTGTCACATCAGTCTATTGAATTAGCTGGCGGCGGACGCGCTTTCTCCACTGGCCATCCAATCTAAGATCAGACAGCTAGGATTAATCCCATAATTTAAGCTTAAATTATAGGGGAATTTATCATGATCTAATCACAACCGTCTGATCTAATCATGTGAAATGGATGGTGTGTGATCTGTCTTCTCTAGAGCGGTGAGAGACAGATGCCATCCATCGATCATAGCTCAATCTGAGCTCACTCGAGCTCGAATGGAGCTTAATCTCACCCCACACCTTCAGTAATGTATCTAACGGTCAAGATTTTATGGGATTACAATTTTCTTCATAAAGGACCAAGCAAAATTTATCCTAAGGTCAGTTTCAATGGCATACCTCACCGGAGGATATCACTGGTGCTTCCAACAGAGGAGGTAGCTTCGTCTAGTAAAGATTAAGAGTGGTTTAGAGTGGATTACTCGGTTGACCAAGCTCCCCTTCAATGGTGATTGACCTTGATCAAGGTGATGCTTCCTGTGGCTTGGAGACTTAGGAACAACTTGGTTGAGCTCGATGAAGTCCCTTGATGGTGTGTGCAAGGTTAATTTGGTTTTGATGGAGAATTGAGTGAGTTGGATCTTCAAGTGACCTCCCCTATTTTAGCTTTGATCAAAACCGAGAAGAAGAAATGGGGGAGCTCGGGAATGGCTTGAAAATGCTTGGGGAGAGTTTGATTTGATCTTCTTAACTCTATGGAAATGAATCCTTGTAGTTTGAGTGGGAATGAGGGGGAGTATATCTCCCCCATCTTTGGTTCGGACGGTGATGAGTAATTTTGTCATTTTTTTATCAATGGGTGAGATTGGGTTCATGGTTTGAGTTGCAAAACACCCCCATATGGTTGTTTTAGGCAGAGGAGTGGACGAGAGTGAGTGTCATGTGCTAGGTGAGTGCATTTGGTGATCCAAGTGCTCAATTTCCATTGGAGGGGTCGGTTTGCCCTTAGGTTGGGTCATGGCTGACCCAAGCTCATTGGGTCATGTTCACCACCCTCCTTGGTGTCCAAGTGCACCACTAGAAGGATGTCAAGTGGCCTTAAGAAAGAATTGGCCAAATTCTAAGTGAATTTGGCCATAGGATTCCCTTTGACCTAAGGGCAAAGTGGTCATTTGGCCATGATTTTGATTTGGGCAGATTTTAAATGATTCAAAAATGGGTTGGGCCAAATTTCAAGTGATTTGTAGTTCATTTTATTTGATTTGGTTCAATTTGATCCATTTAGGTCAAGTTGGGTCAAATTGGGTTAGGTTGACCAATTGGTCAAATTAGGTCAAACCATGGGTTAGTCAAATTCAAATGATCATTTGGAGTCTATGGGTAACATTGGTTTGGTTCAATTTAGTTTAGATTTGGTTTTGGTTCATTTGAGTTCATTTAGATCAAATGGGTCAAGTTGACCAATTTGACCCATTTGACCCAATTGGTTAGCCATGGGTTGGTTTTTTGATCATTTGAAATATATTGCAAGCTTTAGTTTCAATCAATTTTGATTTAGCTTGATTTCAAGTTGATTTGACCTTTTTAGTCAAGTTGGGTTCATGGTCAATTGGGCTAAGTTTGGTCTAAATGGTCAATTGAAGCTTTGATCAAGTTCACTAATCAATTTGAAATGAATTTTACCCATTGGTTTCAATCAATTTGGCTTAGATCAAGATTTGACCTATTTTAACTTTTAGGTCAATTTGGGTCAACTTAGATCAAGTGGCCAATTAGGCTTGGTTTGGCTCAATTGATGGCTTAGAAAAGTTCAATTATTAATTATGGATTAGTTTAGATCAATGGTTTCAATCAATTTGGCTTATAGTGAATTTTGGCTTGTTTAAATTTCATTTGGGCTAAGTGTTGACTTAGTCAAAGGCTAGGTTTGACTTGGTTTGCCCTAATTGGAGTGATTGATCATCCTAGGATGATTGTTGCTCACAATGTGAGGCTTAGATGGGCTTAATTCAATCCAATTTAAGTTGGATTAGAATTAGGCTCAAAAAGGTCCTTTAGGTCACTTTGGGTCAAGTGGGCCTAAATGGGTTAATTAGCTTGATCAAAGCTTGCTTTAGGTTTGTTGAACTGACATATGGACTTATGATGGAAATATAAATCTAATTACAAGTGATATGGAGTCAAATGGGTTTTGGTTCATTTAACAATTTCAAGTCAAAAGGGTGAACATGGGTTTGACTTGGGTTAGTTTGATTTTGGTTTTGATTGTAGTATATTTATATTTGGGCATGTGATTGAAGGAATGATTGTTTGAATAAAAAATCCAAAGGTTTGGATTGATTTGAGAATGGTTTGGCTAAGTTCAAGGATTTGACTTGAAGGAGCATAATTTGGATTTTGGTTAGATTTCAATTTGGGTTTTGAATTGATTTTGGTTATTTAAATTTATATTTCATTTATATTTATGAATATAAATGAGAATATAAGTGGGTTATTAGAAAATCTTTTGAGTTTGGAGTGATTTGGATTGGTTTGAAGGAGTTCAAGGATTTGACTTGAAAGAGTATAAGTTAGATTTTAGTTAGATTTGGATTTGAGTTTTGAGTTGAGTTTAGTTATTTGAATTTATATTTCATTTATATTTGTGAATATAAATGAGAATATTAATGGGTTATGAGAAAATATTTTGAGTTTGGAGTTGATTTATGATTTGAGAAAATCAATAGAGTTGGAATTGATTCATGATATGAGAAAATCAATTGAGTTGGAATTGATTTAGGATTTAATTTGAATTGGTTTGAAGGAGAGAGGTAAGGATTAGGTTCAAGCTATAGGGTAGGAAAATCTCCCTAAAACCCTTAAGGCATAACCTATTCCTATGGCTAAGTCTTCTATGTCTCTAGGGTTGGGTTAAGTGTTCACCTAATCACTAGAAGTGTCTTAAGACTAAGGAACTCTTAGTGTTTAGAGGATTCCTATGTCTAGGATGGAGAAATTGAAAGCTCACTCCAAAAGTGAGGTCAACTGCTGCATAAAATATAATTAGGCAAATATTGGCCTACCATCCAGCCTATATACCCCAACATCCAATCTAAAATAATACATCATAAAATAAAACATTCATCACATCATGCATCGCCCTAACTTAGACTAGAAGTAATTTAATTCTAATGTGTGCATTAAGGCTTGTGTGTAGCTTACTAAACACTAGAGTTGCATTTTTTTAAATTTGGAAAATATTCAATTTAACATGAAAGGTTGGTTTCACTTGAAGTTGTTTAATTGATTTGAGAATTTTAATTTATGTTTTCCTTTCTTTCATATGATTACACTTAGCAAATTAGTGTTATAAAGAGAAGAAAGAGGATTGCCCTCTTTAATCCCTACCTTAAGCCACTTTCTAAAGCATGCTAATCTGATTTAGTTCTCTTTAGTGAATCGCTTATTACACATCTTAAATTAATCCTAAGTTTATTTTCATTTTAAATAACCTCATTCAAAATGAATGGCATCTTAAGATTAATTTATTTGAATTACTATCATATGATATATATATATATAAATCATTCTTTCCATCACATGTAACATGCACATGATTTAAATCCTAAGAGTATCTATACATGCAAGATATTTTAGCAGACTTATATGATGAATGTATATGTATGTTTAGAATTCATATTTTATTTATTTGAATTATTTAAACATATTAATTTAAAGTTATATCCAAATTTTATACAAAAAAGACATAAGAATAAAATTAAATAGGTAATGCGTTAAACTGTGGAAGTGAGGTAATCAAATACCTCTTTGGGGCTACTTAAAGCCTCGTGTCCCAGAATATCGGACTATATACCCATTCGCATTCAAATATATGTCAATTTGCATACATGAACATAAGAAAGAAAGCTCCAAATCACATGATTAAATAATTAAATCACTTGAACAATTATGGATTCATGCATTTTTAATTTAAAAGAGAGATTATCATTCTTTAATCACAAGTACACACACATGTATAAGAAACATAAACAAGTATGTGTCTTTATTAACCAGGAAGTAAGGTAATCAAATGACCTCATTGTGGCTACTTAAAGCCTCGTATTCTCGGGATGTCTTGACTAAACACTTGTTTTTCTCAAATACATATGGATGTATACATAAATAAAAGAAGGAAAACCATCCATAAATTATAATTTTATTTGATTAAAATATTTATGTATGTGAAACAAAGTTCTATCTAAATCTAATATAGAAATACATATAAATGAAATCAAATAAGTATGTGTCGCTATTAACCAAGGAAGTATAATCAAATGACCTCCTTAGGCTAGCTAAGCCCCATGTTCTGGATGTTCGGGACTATATACTTATTAAAATTCAAACACATGTAAAACTACATATGAATTAAGGGAAAAAAAAGCTTCACTTCACATATCTAAGCTATAAGCACATGCAAACTTATATGTATTCATATCTACTATCACTCTAATCAATGTAGTTGATTCATAAACTTTAGAAAAATAGTTTGAGTTTATTAGTGATAATAGCCACACATATTTTAAATTAATCCAACACATGCAAGCTTACATGAAAGAAAATTATTTTACTTTACTTGATTTTGAAAAGATGGATGCATGAATTCAAATGACAAGCCAAATTTAAAATGATTGGAAAGGAATAAATAAATATAAACACATAATTTTATTCAATCAAATTAATTCTAAGGACAATCACATTAAATAAAACCACTTAAAATAAACCAAAGCTTTCTTAATATCATTTTTAATTTCATGTTTTGATTTGATTTAAGGATATGAGAAGAGGTTTGCTAATCCTAACCCATTCCCATGTTTGTTAACTCATTTGTTTTAATGAAAAGCAATTAAGTTGATTTTATGGATTAATTAAGTTGTAACATGTATAACATCCATTAATTAACCCTTCCTTATGTCACCTTAACATAATTACCCAAATAATTATGAGCCAACATATGATACATTGGAAATTAAATTAGCAATGACCCTAAGAAATGAAAGAGGCCTAATGGGCTCATGATTAATGATTAATTAAATTAAGGGAATTAATTAATTACTCTTATGGTTTTCCCACACATGTGGACTAACCATAATTTTATGAAACTCCTTTAGGTTATTAAACACCTAAACATCTACCCTATTATTTTATTAATTAAGTTCTGATGTAATTGTGATTCTAATTTTAATTAATTAAGCCATTTAGTTAATTAATTAACTAAGCCTTAGTTAATTTGATATTAATTGAAAAAGAGAAATGAACTTAGGGGAATAGGTTAAGAAAGAGGTCCCAACCCTATCTCTTGGTTCATTCACTATGGAGGAATGATTAATAAGCTTAATTAACTAATTTATTACAGTTCATGTGATTAATTAACCATTAATTAGATAAAGAGAGTAATTAAGGATTAATTAGCTCCCAATTAATTAAGCAATAAATACCAAGAAAATTATGGGATGCAGATGTCATCCCATTAAATTAACCCAAAAGTTTGGGATTAATCACTCAAGTAGTTAATGAGTAATTAAGCTAAATAATTTTATAATTAAACCTTAATTAAGCTCCAATTACTATTCAAAAGTAATTAAGAATATTTTTAATAAATTCTCCACTAAAATACATTTAAAATGAGTATTTATTTGCATTTTTATGATTTTTTTATAATTAGTTATGATTTTAGGAAGTTTTGGCCATTACAATACATTAATTAGTCTGAATTAATCCCTCGACACCATGTGGTGTGCTGACGTGGTGCGCTTTCCACATGGCATCGCAGGATTGTTTAATTAAACTTAATCTGAGTCAGCCCTCACATGGCGATGGCGGACGCACTTTCTCTTGCACCATCCGATCTAATATCGAATGACCACAATTAATCCCACAGCATTAAAGGATAAAATTCGGTAATTCTGGATCTAATCACGATCATTTGTCCTAATCATGTGAAATGACGGCGTGATTTATTATCAAGCGAGTGAGGAAGGATGGAGTCCGTTCACCATTGCTCACATCATCCGAGATCACCTGAGCTTGGATCAATCTCAAATCGATCCCACACCTTTGCATGAAGGATCCAAAGGGATCCAACGGGTAAGATAACATAATGCAAATGTTTCCTTCAAAAACTTCTAAACCATTCTCATACAAGGATTAGTTTCAATGGCATACCTCACCGGAGCTAAAGACTGCTGCCAAATCTGATTGAGGAAGCTTCGTCTAGTAGAGACGAGGCCCTGCTGATCAACACAAGCTCCAATTTGAGGTGGATAGCTCAAAAGGCCAACACCTGAAGTGTAGGAGATCGGCATTGATCAAAGTTGCACGTTCGACTATCGGAGGGCTCAAAAGGTGATTCATTCTTTCTTGATTACCTCCAAGGATTGTATTTGCAAAGTTAATTGCACTTTGGTGGAGTGTGGAGCAAATGAGATTGAAAGGAAAGCTCCCATGTTTCGTCTTGAAGGAAACTGAGAGTGGGGATTGAGGAATGGGCTTTGGAGCTTAGGGATTATCTCTGGAGACTTATCTTGGGTAGCTAGGTCTCTGAGAAATGCCAATGTATGGGTTTGAGTGGAAATGAGGGGATGTATATCCAAACCCCCACCCCACCTTCCCTTGGATCGGATGGACGGGCTTGATTTGGTTTCTTGTGATCATCCGGCTACCTTAGAGGGTTGTGGAGGTCCTTGAGTGGATGAGGTGGCTCAGTTTGGTTGGGTGAGGGTGTGGAGGTGGCTACAAGGAGGGGTAATGGGTGTCCTTGGTGGTTTCAAATGCTCTAATGGAGAAGGGGAGGTGATTTCACCTCCCCATGGGTCATGGCTGACCCAATCACCTTTGGGTCAGGTTGGGCAATGTTCTAGGAGCCTAGGTGGACCAATGGGAGAGTGTCAAGTGGCCAACAAATGAAAATGACCACTTACATGGGTGATTTGCCTCATATGATACCCCTAGCCCAAGGGTAGGATGGTCATTTGTCATCAAATTTGATTTGGGCATATTCGAAATGAGTTAAAGTGGGTTGGGCTAACTTTCGTGCCATTTGGAGTTCATTTGGTTAAATTTAATTCATTTAAGTTAGATTGGGTCAAATCAGGTTAGGTTGACCAATTGGTCGAATTGGGTCAAACTAAGAGTTGGGTCAAGTTTATATGATCATTTGGGATGTATTGGTGTTATTAGTCTGGTTCAATTTGTTTTAGATTTGGTTTTGGCTCATCTGAATCCATTTGGATCAAATGGGTCAAGTTGACCAATTTGACCCAATTGGCCAAATTGACCTAGGTCATGGCTTGATTTGGGTTTGGTTGAGCATTTGGAATATGTTGTAGGGTTTGGTTGAGTTCAATTTGAATTGAATTAGGTTTTAGGTTGGTTTGGCCCTTTAGGTCAAGTTGGGTTCAATAGGTCATTTGGGTCTAGTGGGTTAATTTGGCTCAATTAAGGCTTTGGTCAAGTTAAATAGTTAATTTGGAAATGAACTTGGAGCCATTGGTTGTAATCAATTCTATTTATATAAATATTTGAACCATTTTGTCCATGTAGGTCAATTTGGTTCAACTTGGGTCAAGAAGGCCAATTGGGTTAGGTTTGGCTCAATTGAGGTCAAGTCATGGTCAAATGTTGATTTTGGGTTGGTGTTAACAATTGATTTCTATGGATTTAGCTTTCGTTGCAATTTAGCTATTTTGGGTTCATATGGGTTAAAGGGTTAACTTGGTCAAAGATCTAGTTTGACTTGGTTTGACTAATTTATGATAATTGATCAACCTAAGATGATCAACAATCATGTCATGAAGTTTTGGATTGAATTGAATTTTGGTTCAAATAGGTCAAATTAGTCACTTTGGGTCAAGTGAACTAATTGGGTTTATTTGGCTTGATTTTGGGTAGAGTTTCATTTAGTTGAGTTTGTATATGGATTTGGGATTGATATATAAATCCAATTGCAATTGGTTTGAGTTTAAATGAGTTTTGGTTCATTTGAAAATTTCAAGTCAGAAGGGCTAGGTTAGGTTTGACATGAGTTGATTTTGATTTAGCCTGATGATTGTAGATTTCATTTATATTTGTGAATATGATTGAAGGAATAATTGATTCATGAGAAAATCAACTGCTTTTTGGTTTGAATTTGAATGGGATTTGGCTAAGTTCATGATATTAGCTTAAAGGGTTTTAAGGAGGATTTTGATTTAGTTTGATTTATTTTTGATCATTTGAATGTCTATTTCATTTATATTTGTGAAGATGATTAAAGACATGATTGATTCATGAGAAAATCAATTGAGTTTGAAGTGATTTAGGTTAAGATTAGGTTAAGATTTTGTTAAGCTCATGAAGGTAGGTCATAGAGCTTAGAAAGGTTTTGATTTTGATTTAATTTAATTTGATTTAGTTTTGATCATTTGGATGTAGATTTGATTTATATTTAGGAAGATGATTGAAGATATAAATTGATTATGAGAAAATCAATTGATTTTAGATTGATTTGGGTAGGATTTGGGCTGAGTTCATGAAATTGATTCAAAGGACATAGGTAGATTTCAAATTTGGATTTGGTCATGGGCCTCAATCATTAGGTTTTGGAATTTGGTTTTGGATTTGGTATTTGAATTTAATTTAAGGTTTGGTCTTAGCTTAGGAAGGTGAATATGAATTAGGTTTAGGCTATATGGTAAGTGAATCTCCCTAAAGTATAACCTAATCCTAACCCTTCTAAGTCTCTAGGCTTAGGTTAAGTATCCAGCTAATTGCTAGAAGTGTCTTATGACTAAGAAATTCTTAGTGTCTAGAAGACCCTAATTCTAAGATGAGGAGATTGAGAACTCACTCCAAAAATTAGGTCAACAATGGGCTTCATCTCTATCGATGATAGCAATTATTTAACCTTGGTCATACTCATAGTCATACACATGCCTTGATCCTTATCAAATCCAAGGAATTTGGGGGTATACATTGTACGGAGCTCAAGATCGATATTTGGGTGAGCTAAGAGAAACCCATCCATTGATTTCATGTCCTTCAACTCATCTTGAGTAAGCCATGCAACAAATCCAGTGATCACTTGACGATATGTATAAACAAGGTGTGGCTCACTGGTGGATAGGGTGTTGTTGTGTAAGAAAGATTGGTACCATTATTTTTTATGTTTAAAGAGAGTAATCTTTTTGATGGTTGGTTTTTGAACACGAAAGATATAGATCTGGTGATTTTGAGTGGCGATGGTGTTAGTAACAGGCAGTTGAAGCTGTTCGTGTACTGGGAGATAAGAAATAGTAGTGATGAAGAAGAAAAAGCAGAATGTGAGAAATCTTGTGATAGCGAAGGAGATATCCATTGGGGGCAAATAAAATAGGAATGGGAATATGCACTGTGAAGAAAAGCATGAATGATCTTGAAATTATATAAGAATAAGAGGTATGGAAATGTAATGTTCTAATAATTTGAATGTATAATGAGTTATGTCATTTTTTATGTTTATGAATTTAAACTAATAATTCAATCAAGTATATTTTTTTATTTTTTTATTTATTTAGGAGGGCATAAAATCTTGCTGGTGGTACATGATGCCCTTTTGCATTGTAAAAGTATCTCCACAATGGCATTTTAGGTTGCATTTTTTTATTTTGCAGTTAGTACCTAGGAGAAATTAATAATTTAATTTATATTTTGCATACAAGTAATAAAATAAAGAATTCGAACAATGTTATTTAGATTAAGATTTATGATGTTAAATGATGAGAGAAGGAGGAGAGAGAGAGAGAGAGAGAGAGAGAGAGAGGTATATTGTAAAATGCACTGGTTGAGAAGACAAAGGATTAGTCATGAATTATGACTAATATTCATTTGAAATAAATTAATTTGTTTTTCCATTTTTTTATCATGTGGGGAAATCTACACTGAATGGGTATCATGTCTGCATGTTTATATCTATGGAAAAAAAATTAGTTCACAAATCATCTCGTAGTTCAGAATAATCTGGACTCATCCCAAGAGCAAAAATCATTCTTTCGAATAATGAAATGTATATTTTTCTATAAAGATAATCAACAAATTCAACTTATCTTTTATTTTAAATGAAAATTTTGAATTTCAACGGATAATGAATGACCCATGTTATTTAATTTTTGAAGTACTTCTAGTAGGTGTCTAAAGTAGAATTCTTCAACCATAATTGATTTTATGGATTCCATAATGACTTATTTTATAGGTTTATGGCCTTTATTTAAGATGTTAGTTCTATTAAAACTTGAGATTAGTTTTTAAAACTTTCATTTTTTTTTTAATTTAAATGTGTTACATTGAGACAATAGAAGTAATGCATACAAGCACATATGTCCCTCTTTACCTTATTAAGGAGCTCACTCATATAAGCTATTGTACATTGCTTAGTTAACAACCTCACAAGCTCAGCGACAAGAAGGATAAACATGTAGTGATTTACAAAACTGAACATCTCTAATGCAGGGCCAAAGCTCATAACTATTTTTGAAGTCACCAAATCCAGTGTGAAACCTTATCTAACACATCTCCAGGCACATTTAAGCAGACTCGATGAGATAACCATTTTGAATACAACCCAAGATAGTAATAATTCCAAGAGATGGAGCTCTTCATATGTATTTCTTAGAATAAGTTAATTAAATGAATCATTCAGTGTTGATATGCTTACTAACTAGACCAACCTCAACAAAATTATCAAATCCAATCCACCTTGGTAGCAACAAATCAAAACACTTATTCTTTTTTGTTGGACAAAGCTTTCTACAGAGCTGATATTACAAAATGGCTAGGCTTCAGCCCACTTTCAAGCACCCTCTCGAAAAAACCACAAGCTTCCATTTAAAACCCATGGCTTATAGGAACGGAGATGATAGTACACCAAGAGATGAGCTTTCTATGTGGCATTTCATAATCTTTTTTTTTGTTCTATTTAATGGTTTAGTTATTAACTATCAAACTTTGGAAACATTGAAATCCATATTAAGCAAGAACAACAATGCATGTCTCTGAAATGGGAACAAGATCTAAATTGAGATTGATTCAATTCAAGAAGGTTTACCCTTAAATATGGGCAGTTGTTGAGATGGAGCTCATTATTGATCATCTTATCACAAAGAAAAATGTGAAATCCTTATTCCAAATTGACTGCATAAAGGCAGAATGAATAAAAAATTCTTATGAATATTGAAAATTTGGAATAAAAGATCTTTAATTTGAATCTACTAATGCAATCAATATATGCTTACTCTTAAGAAAAAAAAGTTGATTGTGAGGATATCGATTTATAGATCGTTGTATGTAAACATATCATAAAAATTTAAAGAGTATCATGAGGCTACTTTTCATGAGATTCATTTCCTTTAGTATAATTGATGAGAAATGAAATGAAGATTAAATGGCAAGTTGTAGAAAATGTGAAGACTCTTTGAAAGATAAAATCATAAAGGCTTGAAGTTTCCTTTTTGAGTGAATTTCATACATGTAAATTGTATGATGAATACAAATGCATGAGGTATGCATTTGTATATATCTTATAGTCACTCCTCCTCAAATGTTTCAAAATACATGCAAATGCTAGAATAAAAATAAATTCCTTACACATATCTAGAATGAATCTATTCTCATTCAAATGCTTCAAAGCTTGAAAAAACTTTCAAATGAATGAATTGAACATACATATGTATTACGAGATGATCTTATATTTGAACTCAATGCATCGAGATGTGTTCAAACTATGTGAATGGTGAAGTAGTGCATTCATTATAAAATAAGAGTGTTTATACGTAGCGCCTTGAAATTCATATATATTTCTTAAAATGAGATACTTATATGTATTTCGAGAGATATCTTAGATCCAATTTAAAAGCCTCAATGCATGTGCAAAAATCTTAAGCAATGAATAAACAAATATATGCGACTATTCAAGATTGATCAACTACTTGTATGGGCCCCGACACTACAGTGAATGCATGAACTTAGTGTCTGAGGATGCTACATGGGTTGATTCCTGGTTTGGTCCTAGGACTAGATCTGGGTTAACAAAACCTAAAAATCCAATGATAATATTATAAAAATTTTAACTTAATAAAATCTGAGAAGTTAATTCTGTCATATAATTATAGAAGATAAACCTAAACTTATTGACACGGCTTCTCAAGTTCAAGCCCCCAAGTGAAAAGTCCCAAAACTGATCCTCTACGCTCAAGCTAGAGTTGACAAGGTTTAGATGATCATAAATTTTGGGAATTTACATCGATACTCGTAGAAAGAGGTGAGTTGACATGGTCTATTAGCCAACCATAATCATGTATTCAAAAGGTTAGCATTGCTAAAGTTTAAATGATCAATCTTTACATATTCAAATTTAAACCAATTATAAAATGATCAAATATTCAAATAAAGAAAAAAATAAATTAAATAAAATTACTTATTTAATTTTAAAGTTAAAACCAACCACCCTCTAAAACTGTTTGTTTAGGGGTGACAAATTATAAAGAATTTTGATCACAAAGAGCTAATATCAAATTAAATGCATAACTATTTTCACACTCAAATAATCTTAAGCCCGCAAGGACGTGGCCCGTGTCCTCTGTCCGCATGGTTTTGCCACAAAATAGCACCACATAAATAGTGGCTACGACCAGAGCCCTCTGACTGGGTGACTTATCGTAAAATGACACTACTAAATTACACTCACGGCCGCAACCCGTATGTTCCCCAATAGCTTTGCTCTTTGAGCTGTGAACTATATAATGTATTTGATTGGGAAAAAAATCCCTCTATTAGCTAAAGTGAACTTAAGGTTGTCTCCTTAGACAAACACCACCCTAGGTCTACAAGGATTACTTGGACGATGCAACCCATGGCTACTGATAAAGATCCTTCGGTCATGTTGGGTCGACCACCTCCTCTTACTAAGTAGACTAGAAGACCACGATAGCCTGGGATGACAGAACCATGGGATCTTGATTGGGCACATCATCATTCCCCCAACCATTCATTTTATGTTTAAAAGATGATAAATTTTATAAATCTAAATTTCAAAGCTCCACATGATGCTACTATACGCTATGTGTTTAGCAATCTAACGACTAGCCTTAATCGAAAGTTCTCTCTTAGCATTGGGAGGGGTAACTAACTATAGGTGCTTGCACCTATATGAAACCTAGAACTGGATCGAAAGTCCTCACAAAATGAGGGCAACATCTTTGGGTAGTGTCTACTATTCCATCCACCTTTTGAAAATTTCGCATACATATTTAATCATATCTCTTCATCAAGAGGTCGGTGGCAAATTTTTGGAGCCCATAGATTTATGGTGACTCCACTAGGGATAGATTTCTCTTTCCATCTTTAGCTAGTCATATATAAGTTATAGTGGCAATAAAATATATTGAAAATTAAAAAGAAAAAAATAAATATCAAAATGTGTAGCAAACTCAAATTATTAATGAAAAAGGGCTCTATTTTGATGATTAATTATATAGAGCCTACTTTTATCATACTATTATTTTATTTAATGTTTTTGCATTTTATAATTATTAGGTAAAACGTTGATTGCTGATTATTAATCTCATCTTTCATTTGTAATAAGTTGATCTGCAGATCATTCATCATATTATCCAGCTTGGGTATGGTGCAAACATTTATTTGGCCAATACAATTAGCAATATAGAAAAGTACCACCATCTAATTTGATAGCATAGATTCTCTGGTCATTGTAACTACAAATACTAAAACACCTTCTTGTGTTGTAACTATCTGAGGCCATTCTAGAAGGTCTCTTTTTGCTAAAGCTCTGACACAAGGTGTGTGTTAGTTTGTGCGACCAACTTCTACCAAGGGAGTCTTTAGAATGAGGACATCAGTATTTGAAAGATTGTGCTTTCTTGAATTTCTAATAATGAAAAGAATTATCTTTGGATAAGTGGTATCCCTAATGCCTTAATATGCAAACACTTTGCCAATTAAATCTTTCACACAATGAGATGGGATGCTGAAGCTTCCTCATCATGGTGAAAATTAACTATAAAGCAAATAAGAAGAAAAAGATGTGATGAGTTGAAGGCTCAACATATTTTCTCTGAGCAACCATTACAAAAAAATAGCCAATATTATCTCTAGAAGCAAGTACTCCTGCCCATAATAATTTTTTTTTAAAAAAAATTTGATATGGTTAAATGGAATAGCACTACTAGCGAAGTGAAGCAATATTTTTGGGCTTAGCATTGTCATGCTCCAGCATCACAAAGGAGAGAACTCAAAATTCTATTTGCTAAGGTACATAAAGTTCCTAAAGTGGCAAAGGATAAAAAAATTAAATCAAAGGCCAGTGATGACTCATAATATTAAAGCTCCACCTAGAGAATTATCATCTCTCATTGTGACTTGTCACAAAGCAAAGCATGTCCCTCACGGTGAGCATCGAAGCGTGACACTTCTGAGTCCAAGAATCCATTGTTGAAAGGTCCGTGGAAGGGTAAATAGATTTGAAGGCCAAAGCCTTGTGAACAAATCATTCCAAAGGAAATAAAGGCATGACTTACGGTGTATACTTCTAGATTTCGATGATAAATTTCATCAAAAGTGGATAAAGAAAATATAATCCCTTTAATGAAGTTCATGACGGTTGACATCTTGGAGAGTCCTCTAAGATATGCTATCACTAATCAATTTTACCTCCTAAAAAAAAGAAGTCAATTTTGACCGTAGTCCCTTTGATGGGGAGATGTTCACTTCGCATACTAAATTGGAGATTCAATAGAGTTGATCAAATATTTAGTGGAGAAGCCATCAAACATATAAATGAACTTTCCAATCAACATTACCAATAAGATGAATTCAGTCATGCTAACTTGATGTTCATGAAGAGTGATTATCATGAAAGAGATGAGGAGGAGAAATACTAACCTGTGAGCTTGATAACTATGGCTGAACCACTAATTATTTAACTAGCGTAATATGAAGGCTCTATCTGTAAAGCACAAAAAGGTCTCCAAGTTTCAAAAGAGAAATGCCTAATGAAGGGAAAATTCCAAAGGCCAAAGTTAGTTGAGAATCACTAAAACTCAATCAAGAAGGCCATAATCTTTTATAGAGTGACTTATCACCAAAGTAAGTATGCATGTCTCGTAGGGTGAACATTGAAGCATGACACTTTGACCACTTGTCCAGGAATCTACTGTTGAAAGGTCTTGATGAAGGGATAAACATATCTGGAGGTCGAAGCCTCATAAAAAAAATTATTATCCTTGAGAAAGAAAATGTGAAATATTTGGTGAGCATACCCATAGATCTACCCATCATAAATTTCATAAAAAGTGGATATGCAAAAGGACAAACTTTGGTGATAAAGCTCATGATAGTTGACACCTTGGTGAATCCATAGGAAGATCTCATCACCAATCATTTTTACCTCTTTGAGAAAAGCCAATTTTCACCACAATTCATTAATTGGCAATCAAAGATTCTATGAAGAAGTCATCCATATGATGAGACATATAGATAAACTTCTTACTCAACATTATCGATTGGAATGAATTCAATGATGTTGACTTAATATTCATGAAAGAGAATCATCACAAAAGTGAGGAGAAGGAATGCTTAGTTGTGAACTCAATAAATATTGCTTGAATCACCAATTGCACAACATCACTATAGTTAGAATAAACTCTAACTCATAGTAGGTTTAATAGCCTAAGATGGGTAGAGCAAAACAACTCTACTAGCCAAATCAATAGTCCTTCTAGAGTCAACAACATCAAATTCCAGCTTCTCCGGTGAGGAAACTCAAACTTGTATATGCAAGAGTGCATTGGGTCTTCAAAGTTGCTAATGAGAAAGGGCAGATGAAAAAAAATATCAAAGTCCTGTCATTAGGGAGACTAGAGTTGATCATCCAAGAACACCTCCTCCTACAACCATGGAAAGATATCAACCAATTCAAGTTCCGCATGGTAAGCATCGAGGCATGACACTTGGACCATAAGTCCAAGAATCTGTCATCGAAAGGTCCTGACAAAAAGGTAAGCAAATTTGGAGGACAAAGCCTCGAAGTAAAACTATCCTAAAGAAAGACAGTGGCATGACATCTAGACTGTACTCTCAGAGATTCGCCATAAATAAAAATCTTCAAGAATGGATACCTAAGAAAAATGTCATATGTGATGAAATTTTTGATGATCGACACCTTGGAGAGTCATCCAAGGGATCCCACCGCCTACCAGCTCATTGATTTCAAAGGTGAAAGACTAATGTCGTCAATCAATAGTTGATATCTAAAGAAGTATTATACATGAAAGTATAATCAAATTAATATCGTACTTAAAGCTTTCATAAGTTTTACATGAAAATTATCTTGTGATATAAGAATGTATTTCTGAAAAAAAAAATAGAAATCTATTAGATGGGGCATTTTTAAAATTTTATAATAAAATATTAGGCTTTTCCTATAAGATAGGGGGCCTCCTTTTGTATTTGGCTTGACATCACACCTAAGGCCGAGATCCCCTTATACATGTTCAATTATGTATTCAAATTCACAAGTCTCAAAGTCTTACTAACTAAAATAAAATATTTTCAAGTCTTCAAACTTCAACAAATCAAGTTAGAAACAAGTCTTCTATCCATACATCAAATCTAGGGCTCGAGTGGATGCATAAGGTCAAACTTAATGCACCCAAATATGGCCAAGTTGCTAATAGGTTAGCTTACTCAACACATCACAAAGGCTGCAGTAAGAGATCCCCCATCTTATTATCCTGATGATAAAATCATCCATCATTTGATTAAGTCCAAGACTGAAGTGGGTGCATAAGTTCAAACTCAACACAAATATGATCAGTCAGCACGGTCTACTTATTCAACATGCCACAAAGGCCACAATAAGAGATCCTCTTACTTCATTAGCTCAAAGATAAGAGCATCTAAATTTCTAAATCCCTCCAACTTGATGAGTTTAAGTGGCCCAGACTAGAAGATCATTCCTAATGGTTGTAAGGTCATTTTTTAAAATCCAACAAAAAGATCCTCACTCGAGAAGCACTATGCTGAGTTTGGTATCAATATTAAAAAAGAAATGTCAACTCCTTCTACAAGATTGTTAAGGTAAAATGCAAAGATCAAAGAAAACTCTTCATTAGTAAGTCCAACCAAGCAAAAAAGCAAAGGACTAAAGAAGTCATCCCAATGTCCGTAAAAAGTCAAAGGCTGAACTAATGGAGTCATGTCATCAATATGTCCATTACGTGTAAAATATAGGACTGATGACTCTTCGCCATTGGCCCAACATAAGCTTTGAGAGCTAGGACACTAATAGATATTCTTTTATAAGCCCATGAAAATAAGAAGATAGGGCTGAAGCCAATTTTGTATCACCTAACAAGTCTTCAAGACAATTCAAGATTTTCCTCCGTCAAATCCATCATGGCACAAGGCCAAGATAGAAGGAAATATAAGATACAAATCTTTGAGATTGAATCTTCAACAATTCTGTCAAAGCACAAAGCATAGGATCAAAAATATTCTCATCTCATCAATAAGTCATCAACTCCATCAAGTCCATTAAGGCACAAAGCCAGGGCAGGAGAAAAAATATAAATTTCAAATTTTGAGATTGAATCTTCAATAAGTCCGCATAAAGTATAAGACCAAGATGAACTCATCTCAACAACAAGTCATCAAGCGAACAAGTCCACTAAGTCAAGCGGGACATAAGAAAAATATAAATTTTGAGATTGAATCTTCAATAAGTCTGGCACAAAGCATAGGATCAAAAATGTTCTCATCTTAACAACAAACCATCAACTCCATTAAGTCCACCAAGGCACAAAGCTAGGATAGGAGAAAAATACAAATTTCAAACTCTCAAAAGGAAGTCTTTAACAAGTCCAAAAGAACAAAGCACAATACCAAAGACATTCCAAATTCTCTCAACAATTACTGTAAAAGCTCCCCTGTTAAACAGGGGCATTTTTATATATTTATCTAAGTCGATATCGTGCTTTAAGCCATGATCCTTAGATAGATACATATTATGATTGAAAAATATATCATGTCTATTTTATAGTAAAGAAAATCAAACCTTGTAATATATCTCTGAACTAATCTGCAATCCCCTTGTTAGGCAAGGGCCTTTTTTATGATCAAGATTATTCAACCCTCTCCTGTGAAATAGGAAGTCTTCTTGTATATATATTTAGGTTGACATCGAGCTTTATACTGAGATCCCTGAATATATCTATAACTATTATGGTCAAAGTTGTAGGCTTTTGTAACAACAAAAAGAATCAACTGCAAGTATGAAAAGATAGCTCAAAATATCAAAAGTTTATTTTCAAGATTCGTTGCATTTTAAAGATCAAAGGAAGAACTCCCAATTTTAGAAGCTTCAATCGTAAGTTGGAAAAACATCAACCTCTACATCTTCAAGTCTAGAACATGGATGGGTTCTAAATGTCAGACTTAAAAATCCCAAAATTGGTGAAGTTGCTGATGCTCTCCTCACTCAACATACTACAAGAAAAGGCCACAGTGAAAGAGCCCCTGCTTGTTAGTCCAATGATGATAGCTATTCAATCTCAAACTATATCTAAATTAGTGACTAGAAGCAATCAGAATCTAAGAGATCTTTCTACTTGATCGATGGACCAAAATAATATGAAGAAACTCTTAATTCAGAGCTCTATCAACTCAATCTATATATTGTACAAGGTGATATTTCGATCTCCTTCCAAGTGAGTTGATCAAGCATAAAGCACGGATCAAAGCCAATTCCCTCATCAAGTCTATTAAAGCAAAAAGCATGGGACGAGGCGATTTCATAGTTTACACAAAGCCAATGGTCAAACTAAAGGAATTATGTGGTTATTTAGTATGTTAAAGCACACATTGCAAGACTAATAACTCGATTCTTAGAGAGGATTTGAAAACTCCATTTCTCAATTTTCAGAGATTAAAAATAAGGGAGGTCCATTAAAGAGCTAACTTCCTCTTCACTCAATTTCCATCCAATTGCTCTTGCATACTTCATCAAGGAGCTAAGTCGAGTGCACCCAAGCTTCCTTTAGAGTTCCCACAGCAAGGAAGAGTTGAACTAGATCAAGGCCGCAAGCTAGCTAAGGAGGAGGTGGTCCATATACCAATCCACTCAACCTCAAGTGCTCATACTCTCAACACAGCTTTGTCTCAATCAGAGGAAGCTTCTCCAAGGGAATCGAGCACTCGTGATCACCTTCAGCGAGGTATGGGATTTTTGACCATTAAAATCATTGTGGTATGGAACTTTGTTAAAGAAATTTTAGTTCCATGGATTTTTTACCATTGGATTTGCCACTTTTTAGCTTTAGATGGTGTGGGTTGAATTTGGAATCAGCGAGCTCAGATCGATGGTCTTTGTTGATCAAGGGAAAGAACTTGGGAGATCTCATCCATCCATCGGTGCATTTTGGATGGACAGTTGAGATAATTTCCCACGTTTAGATATTTGTTATCTATTTTTTTTAAAATCGTGTGGAGATCTCTGGCCGTCCGTCTTTGATAGGACGATAGAGATCAAACTGCGTGCACCGCCAACCGTCTTTGGGGATTTGACAACTTAAGTAATCCCTCATGGTGTGATGAGTGTAAAGCGCGCTAACCGCCACTGCCACGCATCGTGCCATGAGTCAAAGGATTAGTTAGGGTTAGTTAAAAATGTTTTAATTAATTCTAATTAACTTAGGGATCTTCTAAAATTCATAACTCCCTATAGAAAATTAAAAATATTATGAAATATAATCCTATGGAAAGATAATTCAACCTAAAATATTTTAAAATTAATTTTAATAGGTTTTCATTATATATTTCTCTAAATTTGGGTTTTGTTGGAAACTTCATTTTGCTAATTACATTTAAATTAAGCCTCTGATTAATCCCAAACTTCTTAGGTATATTTTAAGGGATGACTTCTACATCCCCTAATTTTCTTGGGATTTATTGAAAGTTTGATTAAAAGTATTGCATATGAATTTCTTAATTACCTTCCTTATGTAAATAAAGATAATTAGGGTATGATTAGTAGTTTTTCCATGATTAGGGTTGATTAAGGTCAGATCCAGTAGATAAGAGGTTTAGGGAATAATTTTGGGGCATTTCCTTTAAGCTATTCCCTAATCCCCTTTTCTCTCCTTAATCTCCTCTTAATTAAGGGTTAATTCATTAACTATCCCTTAATTACCTTTTAAAAATTCTAAAAAGTTTTATAACATAATTAATCTACTTTGGGTAGATGCTTAGGTGTTTAATAGCCTAAGTTCAATTAAGGAAATCAAAACTCAATTCATATGTATGAGAGGGTGTTTCGAAATTACTTAAGCTAAACCCCTTAGCTTAATTAACTTTTAATTGTGAGCCAAATTGCATTAGGCCTTTTCTTAATAGGTGCATTACAAATTTAAATTTCTTGTGATTTTTTATGTCATCTCATTGGTCCATAATTATTTGGTTAATTATTCTAAGGTGGTGTAGGTAAGGGTTAATTAAGTTACTTAATTCATACCTTAACCTAATTAAAGTATAAAAATGGATCTAATTATCTAAAAATTAAACAAATAATAATAAACACATGTGGGAATGGGTTAGGAACAGTAAACTCATCTCACCTTTTCAAAATTAAATTAAATTCTAAACTAAATAAAAATCACTTTGAATTCACTTTGATTTATTTTAAACTTTCTTATTATATAAGAATGTCTTTAGGATTTAAGTGAAGTGAAGTTGTTTACATACTTTCATTACTTTGAATCTTTCCCCCAACATGTTAAAGTTTTATGTCATGTGATTTCATGCATTCATATTTTTCAAATTCAAATTTAAAAATGAAATTGTTTACTTTATGTTAAATTTTTATGTGTTGGCTAAAGTAGAAATATGAATGGCTATTATCACTAATAAATCCAAATTATTTTCAAAATATATAAATCAAATACCAAATCTAAAATTATGCTACTTAAATTTTAGTTATGAGTTTGCATGTGATAGATTATAAAGGCATGCTTAGCATAGGTTTCCTTTCTCTTTTATGTTAGTATAGTTTTGAATAGGAGTTGGTAAGATGTAGGGTTCATTTGAAAATAACCTAACACTTACTTAATTCCATATCCTATTCATCTCTATGCTACCACTTAAGAAGAGTTACTTATATTTGCATGTATAATTTGCATAAACAAAAATGAATCCAACAATACAACTTTTTCATTCTCCTTTTCTATTCATTTCTTTTATACATATATTTGTATTTAAGGAAAGTAGTATATTAGTCTGGACAACCCCGAGATTGTGAGGCTTTAAGTAGTCCTAAGTAGGTCTTGTACCTTACACCTCTGGTTAACAATGACGTTGTACTCACTTATGTCTTTCTTACTTTCATGTGTGTATGTGAAAATTTGGATAAGGAAATCACTTTCTACTTAAGAAAAAAATCATGCATATTCAACTTCTAAAATTTTCTTAAATGGATTGCTTAGCATGCATCATAAAATATGTTAAATACTCTCATTTGTATGTATAGATATGCTTAGGGTCCATCCATATGCTTGTTATATATGGAAAAGAAATGATGTAATTTGTATTCATTTTATTTAATCTTAAAATGCCTTTCTTTTTGAATAAGTTTATTTAGAGTTTATCTAAACTTAGGATTAATTAAAAAATTTAATCAAAACATTCACCTAAACAAAACTAAAATGTGAACCTACTTTAAAAATTACTTAGGGTAGGGAAGGAAAGAGAAGTTTTCTTCTCTTTCCCTCTCTTCATAACTTAGTAATTAATTATAGGATTCACTTAAACCAAACCAAAAAATGTAATAAAATCAACCCAAAATAATTAAACAACTTAAATGAAACCTTCATCTAAGTTGAACATGTTCTTCACACTTAGAAAATTTGAACCTAAAGCCATAGCTAAGCATACCACACAAGCCTTCAAAGCACACACATTAGCCTAAGTCACTACTTCTAGCCTTAGGTTAGGTCGGTGCATGGTTTGATGTTCTATTTTATTTTTTGATATATATTTTTAGATAGAATATTAGGGTGTATGCTCATATAATGAATGGTAGGGTGCTCTTAGTCTAACTATTTCTTTCTGTAGGGGATTGTGCTTAAGGGGTGCTATCATAAATAAAAATATAAATGCTTTTGCTTGTAGGTGCATTATCACCCTAAGCATAATTCAGTAGGCCAGATGGACTTAGTCACCCATTTGTGGGGTGATAAGTCCAATATACATGCTTCAAATTTATGTGATTTGTTTTGGCTAACCTTCATTTTATAAATATTAGTTAGATTTTTACTTTTCTTTTTCATGTAAATTTGTGCAATTAGGATTTTTGGAATGATTGTTATGGAGATTAGGATGAACATTGGTCATAAGATCCTATCTTATGTACCATGTGAAGCCTTGGAGTATCCACCTTCCAACCATCCAAAACAAGGAACCAAAGAAGAAAGAAAAAAAGAAGAAAAAAAAAAGATAAAGCTTGAAGACCCCCATAACAATGAAGTCTTTGTTTAATTGTAATTTAATTCATTTATAATTTAGGTTGTATAAGGGTAGAGCTCAGCTTTCCAATTTGATATTTTTGGGTTTGTGCGGTGGTGTCTAACCACAACGGCCTTTTATTCTTTTTGTGATTAGCTTCATAAATTGGTTGATGATTTGTTCAGCTTATTAAAGATACTTTTCCTAGTTTCTTATGTATGGCCTAGATGTGGATTAGGCTCTTTAGAAAAAAATAAATCTTTTACCCAACTTAACAACTCAAAATAAAAATTAAATAACTCATAACATCACCTAAAGCTTAGGTTTAAAATCAAGATAAAGAAATTAGCAACCTCTTAGTTAGATGAGCATTTCTTCTGTAATATCATGCACAAATGCATTTTATTTCACTCTTGATTGAAGTGCTTCCATCTTTGCCAGAGAAATTTGGTTTGACCTGTGAGAGCATGGTGAAAATTCACCATCTCCTTTCTCGCTGATTTTGGCCAATAATACTATTTCTCATGCATTAGTCATATGAATCCTATTAACCTAAGTCAAAATAATTATCCAAAAATAAAAATAAAATGAAATTTGAATTGCAATAGATTTAAGTCATTTGAAGCATGCCCTTTACATGATCTAGTCTCTTTAAGAAGTGAGTTTACGGATTTAATCTCTTTCTAAATAAATAATAGCCTAGCTATCTTATATAAGCATAAAGACTTGCCTACATGTATTTAAAATTGTAGGAGGAGTTAGTTGGCCACCCCGTGTGGTTGTAAGTCCGTTGCGGGTGATTTGTCCTCTCCAAACCAATTACCCATTTTTTGACTTATATTTAGGTTGTGCCCCATCCCCTAGATTTAGAGGTTGCTTGTCCCCTTGTGGGTCATAAGTATAATTCCTCACCTCTTAGGCATTTCCTTAATCTTGTGTTAAGGGATCATAAGTCCTAAATTTCTAATAAAAAATGCAACTCAAAAAAACTAAATCAATCTCAAAAATGTAAATCATAACTATATGATAGCTTGAGATGCTGGCTAAGTTTTCTAGCATTGTGGGCATCTCCTACTTATGTTCTATTTTGGCTTCAATAATAACTCCCCCTTTTGATCAATTCTATTTGATCTTCCAAAAATAAACCAATCGATTGATAGTCCTTCCTATTGAAATCTTAAAAGATAAATATCATTTACCTTAATCGAGAGTTTTCCTAAGGAATCCTCATTTCTTAGGATGTGATTAACTATGGGAGCTTACGAGGGAACTTAACTAACGATTTAAAATAAATCCGCTTTTTTCCATGTAAAGTAGGAAGAATCTCGATATATATATGCATCATCATTAAGAGTCCTTATTGAGGTGATTAGGTCCATTAAAGGGTAGTGACTTCTATCTTTCAAGATAGTATACTATTTCCTTGATGACATACTCAATCACCTGAATAAGCACATCTTTGGATCTATGTGGCATCTTAATAAGATGAATTTCTATAAGTCTTACCTTTCTTTCACTCCATAGATTTGAAGGTGACTCCTATAGAAATTTTTCAACATAAATAGTAAGGTTTTTATTTATTTAGAAAGAGACTAAGTCCTTAAACACACTCCCTAAAAGATTCGATCATGTAAGTGCATGCTTTAATGACTTAAATCTAATGCAAATTTTTCATATATTTTATTTTTATTTTTGATAATCAATTTGACACAGGCTTTAGGATTCATATGGCTAATGCATGAGAAATTAGATTATGGGCCAAAATCAGCAAGATAAGGAGGTGTGTTTCCACCATAGCTCTCACAGATCAAACCAAGTTCTCTGGAAAAGGTAGAAGCCCTCCAATCAAGAGTGAAATAATATGATTTTTTATGCATGATATTAGAAAAGAAAGCACACATCCAACTAAGGTGTTGCTAATTCTTGTATTTTGATTTATAGCCTAAGCTTTAGGTGAGGTTATGAGTTAATTATTTTTTTTAATTTTGAGTTAATTAATTTGGTAGAAGATTTATTTTCTCCTAAGAGCCTAATCATCATCAAGGTCATACATCAAAGCAAGAAAGAAACTACAAAAAGATGTCATCTTAATGCGCAAGTTAAACAAATATCAATCAATTTATAAAACTAGTGCAAAAGAATAAAAGGCCATTTGTGGTCGGGCTCCACTGCACAATCCTGAAAACAAATTAGGTAGCTGAGCTCTACCCTTACAAAACCTGGATTACAAATGAATAAATTATAATAAAGCAAGGAATTCATGTTATGGGGGTCTTCATTCTTCACTTCTTCTTTCTTCTTTTCTTCTTTTCTTCTTTCTTCTTTCTTCTTTTGGTTCCTTCTTTTGGATGGTTGGAATATGATTATTCTAAAGGTTTCACATGGCACATAAGATAAAATATTATGACCAATGCTCATCCTAATCCCCCATAACAATCATTCTAAAATCCTAATTATAAAATTACACAAAAAAGAAAAGTAAATCTAACTAACACACACAAAATAGAGATTAACTAAACAAACCATACAAATCCCAAGCATGTATGTGCACATATTGGACTTAACACCCCACACATGGGTAACCAAGTCCACCTGGCTTATTTTGGATTATACTTAGTGGTATCAACCGACAAAAAAGTAAATTATTACAAAGCACTTAAGCACAATCCCCTGTAGAAGAAAATGATTAGACTAAATCGTCCTACCATTCAGTCTACACACATACACCCTAACATCAAAACTAAAATAAAATATCATAAAATGAAAGCAAAGCATCAAACTATGCACTGCCCTAATCTAAAGCTAGAAATTGTGACTTAGTCTAATGTGTGTGCTTCGAAAGATTTGTGTGGTATGCTTAGCTAGAATTTGAGGTTTAAATTTCCTAAGTATGAAAAGTTCAACTTAGAGGATGGTTTCATTTAAGTTGTTTAGTTATTTTGGATTAATTTTTATTTGATAATTTGTTTAGATTTGAATGAACCTACAATTAATTATTAAGTTATTAAGAGAGGGAAGAGAGAAGAGAGCTTCTCTTTCCTTCCCTACCTTAAGTAATTTTTAAAGTAGATTCATGTTTGATTTTTTTAGTGAATGTTTTATTATGTGTTTTAATTAATCCTATATTTAGATTTTCTCTAAACAAATCTATTCAAAAAGAAAGGTATTTAAGATTAAGTAAAGTGATATCACAAAATACACATCATTTCATTTCTTTCCCAATATGTATGTATATATGAATTACATATAATAGAATGTTTAGCATACCTTAATGATGAATGCTAAGTAGTGTTACTTAAGAAAATTGGGATGCTTTATGATGCTTGATTTTCATAAAGTAGAAAAGAGGGATTTCTTTTTATCCATTTTTTACATACACATTTATATGTATGAAAAGCATAAGTATACAACGCCATGGTGTGTAAGGTACAAGACCTACTTAAAGCTAAACTCATAATCTGGTTGTCAAGACTAATATACCACTTTCCTTAAATACATATGCATGTACAAAAGAAATGAATGGAAAAAGAAAGATGCAAAAGTTTATATTTATTTGTTTGATTTGTTTATGCATTTTATACATGCAAGAGTGGATATCCTTTCTAAGTAATAACATGGGAATGAATAGGAAAGGATTTAAGCAAGTGTTGTGTTCTTTTCAAATGAACTATACACTTTGCCAAATCCTATTCAAAACTATGCTAAAAGAAAAGAGAAGGAAAACTACACTATGCATATCTTTATATTTCTACTCACATGCATGCTCATAAGTAATCATAAATAAAATACCTTTCAATTTTGATAATTGATTTATAAGTTTTAAAAGTAATTTTAGATTTAAAAGTGATAATAGCCATTCATATTCTTACTTTAGCCAAAACATGTAATTTGACATAAAGGAAACATTTCAGTTTTACTTTGATTTTTTTTTTTAAATATGAATGCAAGATTTTCATGTGGCACATTTAGCATGCTAGGAAAGAAATAAAGTGATGAAAGCAAAGGTCATTTACCCTAATTAATTTTTAAAGATATTCCTATCAATAAGATTATTTAAAGTAAATCAAATTTATTTTAAGGAGAGTTTGAATTTTGTTTGAGTTTGATTTCAATTTGACAAATGTCACATGAGTTTGCTAGTCCTAGCACATTCCCCCATGTGTAACTTATTTAAGTTCAATTTTAGGTGATTAGATCAATTTTATGCATTGGTTAAGTTAAGGTGTGAATTAAGTGTGTTAATTATCCCTTACCTATACCACTTTAATATATTTAATCACATAATTATGAGCTAATGGTATGACATAAAATCACACGGAATTTAAATCAGCAATGCACCTAGGAAAGAAAGGGCCATAATTAGTGATTAATTAAATTAAAGGGTAATTTTTAAGTACTTTCATAACCCTTCCCACACATATGGTTTAGATTTTGATTTCTTTAAGCTACTTAGGTTATTGAACACCTAACCATCTACCCAAGATGAATTAGTTAAGTTCTGGAATGTTTTGATTTTAAAATTTTGATTAATTAAGCCATTTTATTAAATGATTAAATTATTTAATTAATTTTGCACCTTAATTAGATTTTAATCTAAATGAATTAAACTTAGGGAAAAAGATATGGGAAAGATCCACTAATCTCATTCCCTAAGTTTACTCACTGTCCTAAGGTAATTAGCAAAGTTAATTGGTGAATTTATCATTATTTAAAAGGTTAATTAACCATTTAATGAATTAAGAGAGTAATTAAGAATGAGCCAAGCAATAACCCTAATTAAGCCATTAATAAATTCCAAGAAAATCAGGGGAGGTAGGGGTTATCCCATTAATCAAGCCTGGAAAGTTTGGAATTAATAAGTTGAATAATTAGAGAGTAATTAATATAATTACATTCTTAATAAAACTTTAATTCAAGAAATATCACTACTCAAAATCAGTTAAAATTAATTTTGAATATATTTCATCGAATTACCATTCCAAGGCTTTTTATGTTATATTTTTCAAATTTTTCTATAATTAGTTATGAATATTTGAAGTTTTATAGATTATTTCATTAATCCCTTAATTATATGGATAATCTACGCCACATGGAGCTGGGCACACTTTCCACATGGCGATGGGATAGGCCACTTAAGTTATCACATCATAGCACCGCATCAACGACGGCGCTATGCGCTTTCTCCCCATCCGTCGATCTAAGAAACGAGCGTGATCAAATGATTAAATGATCAGATATATCCATCATCCAAAATGCTTGAATGGATGACCCATGATTCATCCCTGAGTTCTCTTGTGGGAAAGCGGAGCCATCCACCTTCCATGGCATGATCTGAGCTCTATTGAGCTCGGATTGAACTTAAATTCAACCCACATCATCATCTTGCAAGGGAGATCACATCTAACAGTCAAATTCTCATGAGGTGAGAATTTTTTCACAAAGGACTAGACCATGGATAATTTAAGCCCGAGTTGAGGGCATACCTCGTCGGAGGCTATCATCGGTGCTCTAGTTCATGAAGTAGCTACGTCTAGTGGAAACGATGTCTTGTTGAAGATTTGAGGTGGTTTGGTTGAGTGGATCTTCCTATAGAGCAAGCTCTCCTTCAATTAGGCTCGGCCTTGATCAAGAGCACTCTTCCCCTACTTGGAGAACTTATGTGAAGGCTTGGGTGAGCTCGATTGAGTTCCCTCAAGGTGCTTGCAAAGTGAATTGGACTGACTTTGAGTATTGGCTAAGTTGTAATTTCACTTGAGCTCCCCTATTTTTGGTTTGAAGAAATCTGAAATTGGGAAAATGGAAAATGCCTAGAAACTTTGGAATATCTTGAGTTCCTATGCTTCAATCAAATATGAGAGAATTGAATTCAAGTGAATATAAATGAGAATATAAATGGGTTGTGAGAAAATTTCTTGAATTTGAATTGATTTATATTTGATTTGAAAGTCCATGAGAGGAATCAAAAGACTTAGGAAAGATTTTGGGAATTTGGAATCCAATCATGGGCTTCAATCATAAGTTTCAATTATTTGAAATTGATTTATGATTTGAGAAAATCCATTGAATTGGTTCAAGGTTTGATTTAGAGTTGGAGTTGATATGAGTTCCGAGAATATCATTCAAGTTGGAATTTATTTGAGTTTGTAGTTTCGACTTAGAAGAAGGAAGTGAGGATTTTGGTTCAATGTTATAGGGTAGGCAAATTTTCTTAACACCCCTAAGGCATGACCTATTCCTATGGCTAACTCTTCTATGTCTCTAAGGTTAGGTTGAGTGTCCACCTAATCACTAGAAGTGTCTTACGACTAAGGAGACTCTTAGTGTCTAAGAGAAGTCCTATGTCAAAGATGGAGGGGTTGAGAGCTCATTCTACAAATGAGGTCAACAATAATATTATCATTAGATTTTTAGATTTTGTTAACCTAGACTTGGTCCTAAGACCAAATCGGGAATCAACTCGCGTAGCATCCTCAAACACTAAGTTCATGCATTCAGCATAGTGTCGAGGCCAATGCGGGTAGTTGATCGATCTTGAATAGTTGCATATTATTTATTCATTGCCTAAGATATTTGCACACGCATTGAAGCTTTTAAATTAGATTTAAGATATCTCTCGAAATACATATAAGTATCTCATTTTAAGAAACATATATGAATTTCAAGGCATTGCATATAAACACTCTTGTTTTATAATGAATGCACTACTTTGCCATTCACATAGTTTGCACGCACCTCAATGCATTGAGTTCAAATATGACATCACCTCATAATGCAAATGTATGTTCAATTCATTCATTTGAAAGTTTGTGCAAGCTTTGAAGCATTTGAATGAGAATAGATTCATTTTATATATGTGTAATGAATTCATTTTTATTCAAGCATTTGCATGTATTTTGAAACATTTGAATCAGAGGAGTGACTACTATAAGATATGTGCAAATGCCTACTTTATGCATTTGTATTCATACAAATTTACATGTATGAAATTCACCCAATAAGAAAACTTCAAGCCTCTATGATTTTATCATTCAAAGAGTCTTTACATTTTATACAATTTAATTTCATTTCTCATCAATTATACTAAAGGAAATGAATCTCATCAATTATACTAAAGGAAATGAATCTCATCAAAAGTAGCCTCATGATACTCTTTAAATTTTCATGAGATGTTTACATACAGTGATCTCTAAATTGCTATCATCACTATCAACTTTTTGGTAAAGAGTAAGCATCTATTGATTGCATTAGTAGATTCAAATTAAAGATCTTTTATTCCAAATTTTCAATATTCATAAGAATTCATTATTCATTCTACCTTTATGCAATCAATTTGGAATAAGTCTTTCACATTTTGCTCTATGATGAGAAGATCAATAATGGGCTCCATCTCAACAACTGCCCATATTCAAGGACAAGCCTTCTTGAATTGAATCAAACTCAATTTAGATCTTATTCCCATTTCAGAGATATGCATTGATGCTCTTGCTTAATATGGTGTGCTGACTTTTTTTTATTTCTTATCTTCATCTAAAAATGAATTAAATGAAGACAAAAAATAAAACTTCTTCTTTTTCGATACCATGTAGATCCGCAGATGTTCTTATTAAGGGTATGACATTGAGAAATGATGTGCTATCTTGTGAGAAGTCACCATCCTACAATGGACCTAATCACCTTAATAAGGACTCCTAAGGATGATTGTTGATTTTGAGATTCTACCCCTACTTTACATGAAAAAATAAAGTAGAGTTTATTTTAACTCGGGCTCGTTAAGTTCCCTATGAAGGCAAGCCCCCATAGATAATTACATCTTAAGGAATGAGAGGTTCAAGAATAGTCTATTAAGATAAATGATCATTGTCTCCAAAGATTTCAAAAGATAATCAATCAATTGGTTATTTTTGGAAGATTAAATGGGATAAAAAAGGAGGGAGTTATTATCAAAATCATAAAAAAAGATAAGTAGGGAATGCTCAGGAAACCTAATGAGCATCCCAAACTATCCTATGGTTGGGCTTTATATTTTTTTTAAATGAAGAGAATTATTTGTCTGAGTTGAATTTTGTTAGAAATCTAGGACTTACAATTCCATGATACAAGATCATGGAAATGCCAAAGAGGCGAGGACTTATGCTTGTCACAAAGGGAAACAACAACCTCTGAACCTAAATCTAGGGAGATTTGGTGAGGGCCAAGGCACGACCTGAATCTAATGAGAAAATTAGTATTTTGTTTACCTCCACAAGAGAGGATAAACCACCCAACTGTTGGACTTACAACTGCTTGAGGGTGGCGCCAACTAACTCCTCCTATGATTTTAAATATATGTAGGCAAGCCTTATACTTCTGCAAGATAGCTAGGTTATTATTTATTTAGAAAGAGACTAAGTTCTTAAACACACTCCCTAAGAGACTAGACCATGGAGGGCATGAATAATGACTTAAATCTAATGAAAATTTTGTTTATGTTTCATTTTTATTTTTGGGCAAATTTTGACAAAGCTATGGGATTCATATGCCAAATGCATGAGAAATTTGATTATGGCCAAAATCAGCTATAAGGAGGTGTGTTTCTACCATGGCTCTCAAAGGTCAAGCCAAGTTCCTTGGAAAAGGTGGAAGCCCTCCATAAGCAAGAGTGAAGCAAGATGATTTTTTATGCATGATATGAAAACATACAACATCCAAGTGGGGGTTGTTAAATCTTTTATCTTTTATAACCTAGGCTTTAGGTGAGGTTATGAGTTGTTAATTTTAATTTTAAGTTGATTAATTGGATAGAAAATTTATTTTTTCCAAGACCCTAATCGCATCCAAGCCATTCATCAAAGCAAGGAAGAAACTAGAAAAAATAGGTGATCTTAATGCACAAGCTAAGATGACATCAAACAATTTATAAAGCTAGCACAAAAGAATAAAAGGCCTTTGTGGATGAGCTCCACTACATAAACTTGAAAATAAATTGGGTAGCCGACCCTTATATAACCCAGATTATAAATGAATTAATTACAATCAAAAAAGAAATTCATGTTATGGGGGTCTTCATTCTTCATTTCTTCAATTCTTTTTTTCTTCTTTTATTTCTTCTTTCTTCTCTCTTATTTTGGAATGTGGTTGCTCAAAGGTTCACATGGTGCATAAGATATCTTATGACTAATAATCCTAATCCCCATAACATTCATTCCAAATCCTAATTATAAAATTACATGAAAATGAGATAAATCTAACTAAAACTTGCAAAACATATATTAGCTAAACACATCACACATCCCAAGCATGTATATGAATAAATTGGACTTAACACCCCATACATGGGTAACCAAGTCCACCTTTCCTACTTTTGGATTATGCTTAGGGGGTATAAGCAACCTACATAGCAAAAATATTTATATTTGTATTACAATGTCTCTTAAGCACAATCTCCTGTAGAAGATAATGATTAGACTAAGATCATCCTATCATCCAGTCTATGCACATGGACCCTAACATCCAGTCTAAAATATTACATCATAAAATAAAATCAGCATCAAATCATGCACTACAGCTAGAAATGGTGACTAGATAATGTGTGCCTTTTAAGGCTTGTTTAGCTAGGTTTGTTGAAGTTTTCTAAGTGAGAGGTTTCAACTTAGAAGGTGAAGGGCATTTAAGTGATTTGTTAGTTTTATTTGATGATTTGATTTGATTTGAATGAACCTACATTTAATTATAAGAGAGAGAGAAGAGAGCTTCTCTTCCTCCCTACCTTAAGTAATTTCTAAGGTAGATTCATTAGTGATTTTCTATAGTGAATTTTAGTGAATGTTTTATTTAATCCTAAGTTTTGATTTGCTCTAAATAAATCTATTCAATAAGAAAGGCATTTTAGGATTAATTAAAGTGAATTACTATTACAAAACACACAACCATTTATTTCTTTCCAACATGTGTATCATGCACATGAAATGATCCTAAGCATATCTATACAAAATGTAAATATTTAACAGACACCTTAATGATGAATGCTAAGAGATGTTGCTTAATAAAATTTGGATGTTTTATTATGTATCATTTTGTTAAGTAGAAAATAGAGGAATTCTTTTATCCATTAATCAAATGCACATTTACATGTATGAAAGACATAAGTGAGTACGGCGTCATTATTTTTTATACCAAGGGTATAAGGTACAAGACCTTCTTAGGGCTACCTAAAGCCTCACAACCCTAGGATGTCTAGACTAATATACCACTTTTCTTAAATACATGTGCATGTACAAAAAGAAAGTAAATGGATGAAGAATTATTCAAAAGGTTTATGATTGTTTGTTTGATTTGTTTATACAATTTACATGTGTAGATGTGAAGATACTTCTTAAGTTATAACATAGAAGTGGATAGGAATGGATTTAAGCAAGTTTTGTGTTCTTTTCAAATGAACTATACACTTTGCAAATTCTATTCAAATCTATGTTAAGAAAAGAGAAGATCACATAACACATTTTAATATTATAACCACATGCAAGCTTATAAGTATTTATAAGTAGCATACCTTCATTTATGATCTTTTGTTTATAAGTTTTGAAAATAATTTTTGATTTAATACTGATAATAGTTGTTCATATTCTTACTTTAGCCAAAACATGTAATTTGACATAAAGAAAACATTTCATTTATTTTGATTTTTTTTTTAAAAGATATGAATGCATGATTTTCATATGGCAAACAACATTTAACATGCTTGGAAAAAGATAAAGTGATGTAAGCATATGATTTCATTTACCTTAATTAATTTCTAAAGACAATCCTAAGAAGTAAGATCATTTAAAGTTAATCAAAATCTCTTTAAAGGGATTTTTATTTTTGTTTTGAGTTTGATTTGATTTAAGAAATGTGAAAAGAGTGTTTGCTGGTCCTAACCCAATTTCCCCATGTGTGTGTTGATTTAGTTTAATTTTTAGATCCATTAAGTTGATTTTATGTTTTGTTTAGGTTAAGGTGTGAATTAAGTCCATTAATTACCCCTTACCTACACCACTTTAATATAATTAACCTAACAATTATGAGCCAACATATGATATGCAACCATATTAAATTTAAATTACCAATGCTCCTAAGAAAGAAAGGGGCCTAATGCGATTGGCTCACAATTATTGATTAATTAAGCTAAAGTATTTAATTAAGTACTTTCATAACCTTCCCACACATGTGGGTTGGATATGATTTCCTTAAAAGCCACTTAGGTTAACAACACCTAAGTATCTACCCAAGATTGGGATTGATTAAGTGATTATATTTCTTGATTAATTTTTCATTTTGAGTTTGGTTAATTAAGTTAATGAAATGATTAAATTATTAATAAATTTGTAAATTAATTAAGTCTTCACTCAAATGAAATAGACTTAGGGGAAAAGATTTGGAAAAAAATATTATAATCTCATTTCCTAAGTCTATCCACTGTTCCAAGATGATTAACAAACCTAATTAATGAATTCACCACCATTTTAATATGTTAATTAATCATTTAATTGATTAAGTGATTAGAGATGAAGCAATTACCTAAATTAATCCAATAAGAAATTTCAAGAAAATCATGGGAGGCGAGGCCATCCCACTAATTAACCCTATAGAGTTTAGAATTAATTAGATTGGAGTTAACATAATTATATCCCCAATAAAACCCAAATTGAGTAAATGTTATTGTTCAAAATCAATTAAACTTAATTTTATATTATTCCCCTTTAAATTATCTTTAAAATGCATTTTTTTAGATTTTTCTACATTTAGTTATAAATTTTTGAAGTGGTGAATAGGTCATAACCTAATTATATATCTAATCTCATCAACCATGTGGGCTGTGGTACACATATGGGGTTCATTATTTAAGTTATCAAGGTTTATTGCCAATGTGCTTGACCATTCAATCAAGGATCAAACCAAGATTAAACCGATTATGAAGGATTAAATCGGTGATCTGACCGTGGACCCCCATCCAAAACACACGGATGGACGGTCCATGATTCATCCCTGCCCTCGCCTATGGGAGATGGAGACCATCCGTCCTCCATGGCTTGATCAGAGCTCACTTGAGCTCAAATTGGGCTAGGATTCAACCCACACCATCAAGAAGCAAGGAGAAGAAGATTTAATTGTGGAAAATCGATGTGATTATAATTTCTCTCACAAAAGACCAAAGAATTTTCAGCCTAAGCTCAATTTTGATGCATACATCTGGAGGCTATCACCAACTTCCAACCATGGTAGCTTTGTAATAAGAAGAAGCCGAGAGAGGTTCAATTTTCAATGGATCTTCCAATTGACTAAAGCTTGCTTTGCGCCTTTGATCGAACTTCTCCTTCCCATGGCTTGGATGCTTGAAAATGATTTGGGTGAGCTGATTAGGTCGATGGGTGCTTGCAAGAGGAATTGGGATTTGGGAGAATTGGAGTGAGTTTTAATTTTTCCCTGCTTGAGTAAAATAAGGGGAAAAATGGAGAGAGCTTGCAAATGCTTGGGAGAGCTTGGGGAGCTTCCTCTGGGTTCCTAGGGATCAATCGAGTGCAAGTCTTATGAATTGGAATGAAATTAGGGGAGTATATCTCCCCCTACTTGAATCATGGTCATGAGCCTCTTGCCATTTTGATCAAATTGATCAAATTGAATGGGTTGTTTAGGTTGTTTGGACCATGTGGTTCAATTTTGGCAGAGTGGGAGTGGAGATGCAAGCTAAAATGAGGGAGGTGATCCATGTGAAGGAATTTTAGTAGAGGGTCATTTTGGCTTTTGGTTTTGACCCAAACCCATTGGGTCATATGCACCACGCCTTGGTGTCCAAATGGTCCACTAGGAGGATGCTAAGTGGCCATGAAAAGAATTTCACCAAATTTCATGTGGAATTGGCCATAGGTTACCCTTTGACCCAAGGGTGAAATAGTAATTTGGCTTTGATTTTGATTTAGACAAATTGAAAATGATTGAAAAATAAAATTACCAATTTTAATGAATTTGGTGTTGATTTGATATCATTTGGCTCATGTTTACCCATTTAAATCAAAATTGGTCAAGTTGTCAATTGGTCAAATTGGGTCAAACCATGGGTTAGGTCAAGTTCAAATGATCATTTGAAATATTTTTAATCATTGGTTTGGTTCAATTTGGTTCATATTTGGTTTTGGTTCATTTGAATTCATTTAGGTCAAATGGGTCAAGTTGACCAATTTGACCCATTTGACCCAATTGGGTTAAGACATGGGTTGGTTTAGCCTTGGTTGATCATTTAAAATGTTTTATAAGCTTTAGTTTCAATCAATTTTAGTTTGGTTTGATTTTGGCTTGATTTGACCTTTTCAAGTTGGGTTTATGGTCAATTGGGCTAAGTTGGGTCTACAATTGAGACTTTGGTCAAGTTCAACAAGTGATTTAGAATGAATTTGACCCATTGGTTGCAATCAATTTTGCTTAGATCAAGATTTGACATATTTTGACTTTTATGTCATCTTGGGTCAACTTGGGTCAAGTGGTCAATTGGGCTTGGTTTGGCTCAAATGATGACTTGGTCAAGTCCAATCATTGATCGTGAATTTTTTTGATCAATGGTTTCAATGGATTTGGCCGATGGTGGATTTTGGCTAGTTTAGGTTTCATTTAGGTCAAATGTTGACTTGGCCAAAGGCTAGGTTTGACTTGGCTTGACCCAATTTGAGTAAGATTAAAATTTGGCTCAAAAGGTGCTTTAGGTCACTTTGGGTCAAAATTGAGCAATTTCACTTGATGAAGGCTTGATTCAAGTTTGGTTGAACTCAAATATGGATTTATGATTGAAATATAAATCCAATTACAAGTGATTTGGAGTCAAATAGGTTTTGATTCATTTGACAATTTCAAGTACAAAGGATGAACATGGGTTTGATTTGGGTTTGAGTTTTGAATTTAGTTTTAGTTTGATGATTGAAGTTTATGATTGAATATGGTTTGTGATTGAAGGATTGATTGTTTGAAGAGAAAATCCAAAAGTTTGAATTGATTTGAGTTTGATTTGGCTAAGTTCAAGAATTTCATGAAAGAGCTTTTTTTTTTGATTTGATTTAGAGCTTTGAATTTGGTTTTGGGTATCTGAATTTATATTTCATTTATATTTGTTATAAATATGAGAATATAAAGAAAAAATCTTTTGAATTTGGTTTGATTTGAGCTAAGTCCATAAGATGAAATCAAAGGCTTAGGAAAGATTTTGGATTTGGAATTGAATCATGAGTTTCAATCATTTGGAATTGATTTGAGTTTGAAGTTAGTTGAAGTTGATTTGAATTTGGAGTTGATTTAAATTTGGACTTGATTTGGATTTGAAGTTGATTTGAATTTGAAGTTTGACTTGAAAGAAGGAACTAAGGATTTGGTTCAAACTATAAGGTAGGCAAGTTTTCCTTACACTCCTAAGGCATGACCTATTCCTATGGCTGACTCTTCTAAGCCTCTAGGATTAGGTTGAGTGTTCACCTAATTACTAGAAGTGTCTTAAGACTAAGTAACTCTTAGTGTCTAAGAGGAGTTCTATGTCAAATATGGAGAGGTTGAGAGCTCATTCTAAAAATGAGGTCAACATATGGATTTCAATGTTTCCAAAGTTTGATAGTTAATAGAAATTCCTCATTTATTTTTTTTAATTTTAACGTTTAACATAATCTCTTACCTCATAGCTTCATATTATTAAATTATCTTCATTTTATGATTTGTAATTGAATGTGGCTGAGCCATACAAGGATTGGTTTCATTCCATGAATAAAGGAAAAGTCTTTATCCTTCAAATTCAATTTCTCCTTCCCTTGAATTCTCTCACACGACTTCTTGCAAGTTCAAACAAGTTCAAAGCTTTTAGGGAAAATTTTACTTGCATAAATTCAATTCTCTTTATATTTTCAATGCAAAGTATAATATTGTTAAATGTTCATTGAGAAAGCCCTCACTTATATTTATCGACGCATTTTATAATCATTCTAAATTTGATTCAAATCTATCTTTGACTTTTCAACTCATTTGATAGGATAGATAATGTAATTCAAATGATTGCTAAGAAATTTTATTTATGTTTATTGTCAAATTATATGCTCATATTTTTACTAATAATTAGGCCATTCACTCTCTATTGTTTATTTTGGTGTTCAAACTTCATGCATCTTCAATTTATTTGCCATAGAATGCATGTCATTTAAGTCAATCATTAGTATTCAATTTTCATAAATTATGTGTATTTAATCTCATCTTATCATATAATTGAGCATTAAAATAATCAATTTTAAATCATTCAATCAATTTGTTCATTTAATTTTCGGCAACCTCCTGGCATGGTCCCCACATAGGGGGTTGCATCAAGAGTCTAGGCCTACTCACCGCGCTACAAAGAGCTTGGATGAGTAGTATAAACCACGGCCTAAGTATCTTCTTCCCTACCACGCTATAAAGAGCATGTATAGGTTACTTGTACAAAAAAATCATGTAATTTTTTCCCGTCGCATCGCGAGTGTCGCCTACAATTTTTCCCTGCCGTGCTACAAAGAGTGCATACGGGTTTTGCTCATCGTGCCAAACATGCCACATACAAGATTTGAACAAAGCATTGAATTTTAGAGGTAATATTTAACATGAATAAAAAGGGTAGGCAATTTCATCAATATGATTTAAATTAAGTTCAATATGAACTTTATCAAGTGGTGAAGATGAACTCATTGAATTCGACAAATCCTACCTCATAAATCCTATTTTATTCTACCGATAAGGTGGTTGTTTGGTAGCAGGATAGAAGCAAGATTTATGCTAATATAAGAAAGAATTAGTATAATAGAATCTTTAAATCTGTAGGATTTAATACCCATTGCATTATCTTATTCTAAATATCAATGAGTTAATAGAAAGGATAGAGAATAGCTTACAGTTTGCCAAACAACAAGAACTATAGTTTTAAATCCTACAAAATTTTGCCTTCATTTTACCCAAAGTTCAAGATTAGATGAATTCAGGTAATGGGCTGCTCAACTTAAAACCCTTTTGGCCCACTATCTTCTTGGGCTCTGTACAGCAAATGGAAAGGGAGGTGGAAGAGAAGCTTGGCTGGGTTGAACGATCGACGGATTTGGGCGAGATTCAAGATATATTTAACTTAAATCTAGCCAATGATAATCTCTAAAGCCAATTTTGCATGGAAAAATTGGTAGGTGGATTCACGGGATTTAGCTGAACCGAGGCAAGTGCAAAGTGGAAGGAAGGAAGGTAGTTGGGGATTGATGGACTATTTTCGAGCTACCTATGTCAGAAGGATGACATGGGGATTCACAGTGAGGACAGGATTTTCAGTCAGATGAAAACTAGAGAGGTATTTGAGAGAGGTCGGATGGCTCAGGAAAGGAAGGAAAGACCGAGCAAGTGGTTTTGTCGAGTGGTGTTATTCGGACGGAAGAGCAGAGCTACTAGTGAGAGTGGAGATGATGGACATCAATCCATGGATTGGAAAGCAAACCGATCCTTGTTGACCTTCACATATGTATAAGTCAAGCCCATAAGTCAAGATTAAAATGATAGTGCATAAATGAGCTCAAAATGCACTGGACGTCACCAAAAAATAGTCAAAATGACCTCCGATCGATGAATAAATTTTTTCATCAAGTTCAAAACATTGAAATTGGTCAAGATATAAATATTGTATAATCTAATGATCAACCGATCAAGCGATCGAGCTATCAATGTGTCAAAGCGCATATTAGGGAAGCGAAGATACGATGATGTCGAATGACCTTCATTTGTGAAATTGTTAACACTGTTAGCTTTGAAACATCAAAACTATCAAATAAGACTATTCGCGCTTCTACTACTGTGAAAAATATCGAATGATTTGAAGTGACAGCACAAATCGAGGCTAAAATCCACTGGACATCGCCAAAATTAACCCAAATGACATCCGATCAACGAACAGACTTTGTCGTCATGTTCAGAACATTAGAACTAGTTAGAATATAAATATTGTATAACTTGTTGAACAACCAATCAATAGATCGAATCGTCAACATGTCTGCATGCATATCAAGGTCAGGAGGCCAATGCAAATCAAATGATCTCCGTTCACAAAATTGATCACACCATTAGCTTTGAAATATCAAAAACTATCAAGTAAGACTATTCGCACTCAATTTGGACAAGTCTGCATGAATGTCAAGCGGTCAAAAGTGGCGACGCGCATTTTGAGTTGAAATTGACTCAATTTGATGCCAACTCAAACCAAACGGTCTCTAATCGCGGAATGGACATGCCATTATATTGAATATATCAGAATAACTTTGAATTGATATATATATTAATTATCTAATCATGTTGGTGTAAAAGTCAATTTAAAGTCAATTACTCAATTTAAAAAATCAGTTTAAAGCCCTAATCTAAACCTAAATCCACCCTTTTTGTGTTACCCTTCCAATTTTCACTTCGCCGCAATCGGAGAAGAACATCGTCATTAGGCGAGTTCTTATCCTGATTTTCGATGTCTCCCATTTCATCCCCTTTTTGACCCTTCCTTTCGCCATAACCGGATAGGAACACCATCATTAGGCGGGATCCCCTCTTGGATTCTGCATACCCAACCTCGTTTCTTTTCTAATCATTACAACGAGCAAAAAAATGAGTCAAAATATGTAGGATCAATGTGTGAATGTTGATATATACCTTATTGTGTTTTTTTTTATGTTCATGCTCTGAGGATGATGCAACGAGATATAAAATCACCAAGGTCAAGACAATACCGCTCATTAAGATGTACGAGTCCAACATCCGTTAAATGTCGCTCCCCTAAACGAATGTGTCAAATTTTATCAAATTTCTAGACTTTGAAAAAAAAGAAATGAATATATATTGCATTGTATGTTATTTTTCAAGTTTAAAGGCCTCCTCATGCTCATTAGGGTGTATAGATAGAATCAAATGTGATGTCATACATACACTACGCATCGCATTCGAGAGAAATCCAAAACACTCCCGATGCAGCCCCCTACACGGAGATGACGGAGGCTGCCAAAATTTCAACAATTTCTTTTGAGGGCCTAAACTCGAAACTAATTGAATATCCAATTAATTATGAAACCTAAAATTCTAAAACAAAAATGAATCCAAATGAAATTTTAAGCTTAAAATTGAATTTGAAAACTATTAACTTATGAGATAGATAATTAATGAGTTAAGCTTAATTGAGATTGAAATGAGCTGAATGCTCATATGTGAATATGGATAAAAGTTGTTTACTAGATTTTTGGATCATTTTTTTAATTCATTTAGAAATGATTAAAAAGAATTTCAATTGGCTATGTTATTGAACTGTAGAGAGGAACATGAGATATAGGGGGTGCTTGGTTTCGAAGAAAATGAAAAGTACTTGCCGATCCATCAATAAACATAAGTTTAACTTTGTGATATCTCATTTATATGAATGGTAAATAAATCTCATTAAGTATATAATTGAATCATAGGGGATTTATAGTAAAGTTAATAATCAGCTTCAAATATGAAGAAATCAAATAAAGATTATAGGAGGTTCATAGTAAACTTAACGACTTATCAATGAGCATGTTTCATAACCTTTTAATGAATGTTTAAATAGTGTTATAACATATGTTTGAGCAATAGTAGCTAAGTAAAAAAAGTTGTAAAGTGTTAGCGTGATGATGGAATCCATATCGATTTCAATGAGATTATGTTCAATAATAACGCATTAAGAACAAGAATCACTGATATGTATAAACATGGCTCTTTAAAGATAACTCAAATAGAGTTCATCATCACGATACATGAAATGAAAGCAAATAAAAAAAATAAGTTTAAAGAAATTTGATAATGAAGTTGAAAGTTCAACAACAAGCATGCAATGAACTTCAAAAAAACATGATTGCATGTTTTTTGTAGTTTCATTCATTCAAACTTGTGCTTTTAAATGTGACATTTTATATATATAGTATTCATATATATATATATATATATATATATATATATATATATATATATATATATATATATATATATATATATATATATATATATGAAAAGCTTAAATGTATGATGTGTTGTATATTTCAAGGAAAATATTTTTGCTTCAAACTAGATATTTTAAAATCTACATAGCATTTTAAAAGAAACAAATATCCGCATATGTTAAGGCAATCACTTTCTTGATTTAGATATCTTGAAATACATGTAAGAGCTTGAACAAGAGAATGAGTGTTTACATATATTTTGAAGTAATTATATGTCTTGTCCAAGTGCTTCAAAGCTTGTTAAAGCTTTCAATGAATGAATTGGATACTTGTAAGAAATCTTTATATTCAATTCATTAGTCGCCACCAGATCTACAACTTCTTTGTATAAGAAAACAAAAGGCGACACTAAATTAAATAATGCATGAATGAAGGAACTTTCCTTCAATCCAAAAATTTTTTTAAAAAAATATTCTAACTATAATTTTTAATGTCACTGATTTCATTAATTAGATGAAATTATCTAAGCTATAAATACCTACATGTGCTCGGACATAGAGATTTAAAGTGTAAATTTTAATGTCTGAAATGGCTGTGCGGGCTAAATTGGAATCAATTAAATATTAATCTGAAAAATATAATAATATATTAGATCAATTTACAATGTCTTCGACGTCGTCGGATTCGCAACACTTTATAAAGCGAACAGAAGATGTTAATTAAGGTATTCTCAAATACACTCGCATGAGCTTCAACACTATGCTGAATGCTTAAAGTCAAATGTCTAAGGATGTTGTACGGGTTGTTTCCCGATTTAGTCTTAGGATTGGGTCTGGGTTAACAAAACCAAAAAATCTATTATAAAAATTTTAACTTATTGAAATATCTGAGAAGTTAATTCTATCATGTGATAGTAAATCTGATTTCTGTTAGGAGCTCAACAAAGTTGACAGGATCTAAAGTTCTCAAATATATTTGAGTCAATCAATTAACTGCCCCGATGATGGCTATGTTAAATAGTGATTTCAATTGGAGAGGATACTTCCATAAAAATGTGATTTTATTTTCAAATCTAACTCAAATTAAATATCAATCTAAAAACTACTTAAATAAAATTCAATCATTAAAAGCTTAAAACAAAACTCAATCTATCCACCTTCCGTAACTATTTATCGAATGTGACAAATTAAGAAAACTTTAGCTCACAAAGTAGCCTATGTCAAATCAAGTATTCTGCTATGTCCACTCTCAATCAATCTCTTTCTAGGACGGATGCGTCATCATTGACATGGCTTGGCCGATGGCTCCATAGATGAAGCAGACATGACAAGAGTCCTTAATCGTGGTTCGGCCATTATATATTATTTATCATGATGAACAGATGTTCTCCCAATGGCTTTTGAGTTGTGAATCATAAGGTATACTTGATAGGGAAAATAACCCTCTGTCAGCTAAGGTAAACTTAAGTCTTCTCAGCAAACACCACCCTAAGTCTACAAAGATTTCTTGGACGATGTAACTCATGTGTTGCTGATAAGGATCCTTCAGTCAGGTTTGGTTGACTACCTCCTCTGACTAAGTAGACTAAGAACCACGACAGTCTGGGATGACAAAATCATGGGATCTAGATCAGGCACGTCATCATTCCCCCAATCATTTAGTTTAAGCTAAAATGATGAATTTCATAATCTTAAATCCTAAAACTCCATATACTGCTACTATACGTTACGCATTAAGCGACCTAACGACTAGCCTTAAACTAAAATTCTCTCTCACTTATTGTGAGTGGTAATTAACTATGGGGGCTTATATCTATAGGAAACCTGGAATCAGATCTAAAGTCCTCAAAAAATGAGTCAAAATCTCTGAGTAATGTCTTATCTACTATTACATCTCTTCAAAGTTACACATTTAAATCATACTCTCTTCAATTCAATATTGTCGAGAGATCGGTGGCGAGTTTTTGGAGCCCACAATCCCATTGAAGGAAATGAGAAGATGAAATGCTGACGAGATTATGGGTCTGATCCGGCTTTGAAGAAGAATGGAAGAAGCATGTAAATGCTTTGCCTTTAAGCTCTGACATAGTGATCCTATCACCGGATCAGTGACGACCTCTTATAAAGAGACGAGGGGAGGCGCGGTACAAAAATGGTGCAACTCTTCGGCTGAGAGAGGGTCAGTGCAATAAGGAGGAAGCCGATGGGGTCTCGTTCCGATTGGGTGAAAGAGGGAGGCTCAGGTTCTTTTTTTTCCATTCAGCTTGCATGTGTGACGACGGGATAAGGGATAAGGGTGGTATGGGAAATATGATGTGGCATCTTATTATTGGTCAAATGGGAGGTGGAAGCATGAGAATGGACGGCTGTGAGTCCCGAGGCATTGACTAGATGTTATTAAGAGATAATTAGGTGGATTTATCTCAAAATACATGCTAATTTCGATGAAATTTTAAGTGTGATAACCTTAGTTAAATTGGATGTCTATTCTAGGTAATTTTGATATTCCAGATGCAATGGGACAATCCATTTCACGATCGGAGATCATTTGGTTCAATTTGACAATGAATTAGATCACTTTCATTTCAAAATGCGACGCTCCACCACTGATACTTGACTCATTTGAATTGACGGACTCATTTGAAAGATTTTATCATTTCAATACTAATAGTATGATCAATTTCATGAATGGATGTCATTTGGGCATCATCGCAGCCTCCCCA